>CM052342.1:5995910-6039647 GCA_028455595.1 Lasioglossum vierecki | reverse complement strand
TTGCACCGACCCGGTTGCACTTCACACCCCCGAAGAAACGTGTTTTTGAAACGCGCGCGGCGCGGAGGAATGTTAATGGACAGCAACGAATGCTTTTACCTGGGGAAGAATAGCGAGCGCAGCCACTTCCAGCGCGCCGACGTCCTCGATGAATCAATCTTTTCGGGTTGATAGCGGAAACGGACCCGTTAGACGATTTGCTCGATCGATCGAGATCGATTTTTCCCTTTATCGAACCCGCTCCGACACGCCGCTCCCACCTCGACCTAACCGACGTTTAAAGCTGTAGATTGATTTATATACGAGATATCAAAGCGCCCGATGATAGAACACCGCGGCAGAATCGATGCACTTTGTATGTGGGAAAAGAAGTCGGTACGTGCTAGATTTTCTTTCGAGAATTTCGACTTCGAAAGCAAATCGATTGCGAAGTTTCGCCGAGTCGAGTGTTCGAGTGTGATTGATGGCGCGTCTAGCAGTCGCTGTTTTTAGTTACTTGTTACTTCTTGTCTGGCAGCTTGTACGAAATTGTCATTTTTATTTATTGTATCTGTGAACAATGTATACGTTCTATCAATTTTATCCCTTAGGTGTTTACTCAGATTATGAAATTTTTGTATGCATTTTCTCAGGTCATTTAGGACTAAATAATCCAAATGGTCAACTTTAAAGAAACTCGATACCTACAAAAATCGTATAATAATTTGTGTATAATTTTGTTGGTAAATATTTTTAAAAAATTGACATCCATATTATCCGTGCAATTTTTCCCAGTACTTTAAGTACTGTCTAGTGACCACTGTACTTATTTAAGGAACTGAATTTGCAATAGCGGTTTTGCTTTAATAGCATTACGTTCACAGTGAATCATCGTTGAAAATGTTAATGTTAATTAATCCGTCTGTGGTTACGTACAAACGATTTCCCTCCATTTTACCGCACAAAGGAGCCGCGCGCAGCGGGGGGTATCAAATGAAATTTGTTATTGTCTCGTTTATTTCGAAAACGGTTTAAACGCGAGTATCAAGTGTGATAAAGAGCATCCAGCGATCCCGCGAATGCGAAAAATTGTCCTCTTTGTGAATTCCGTCTGTAATCCCCCTTTGTGTTCTGTAGCCAGCATCGAACACCGCATTTTTCCATTAACGTGTACACTGAATTATTATTCCTACCACGCTGCACAAGATACAACATTTTCCCATAAATCAGAACAAACATTAAAGAATCATTTGCAAAGGAAAACCATGTAGACGTGATCGCTCTACTGCCTTTCTAGTAGTCATAGTTTCTACACTAATTATCAGATTCCATATAAAAAAGGAAAATTGTTATTTTGAAAAGAAGAATCCTCATTTTGGTTACAAAATCGTACAAAAAGAGATTAACATTTAGTAAGAAAAATTGTATAAAACTCACATTTTTAATATTTACATGTGCAGCTTGAATATGTTCCCTTGCATGTACAAAAGAAAGATAGTACGTTATATGTATCAATTAATAAAAAAGACAAAGAGCTTTGTAAAAATCGTCGAATAATGAAAATTGTGGGATCCGTATCTTCATTCGGCACAACGTGCGTTATTTATATATTTTGTTCCCAAATAAAGATTAATGCCTTCCGCATAGCGTATTTTTAATGAGAGCTGGCGAATTGTGATAAAAATTGTACCGCAGATTCAGAGCGAACGTAATTATCAATTTAGAAATGAGAAACGATTTCCTGGCTCACTATAATAAATATAATTAACCCGGAAGCCATTCAGAAACTGGAGTAACGACATTATGCAGCCCTTAAAGCAGGACTAATTATTATGTGTCTCAAAATAATTATTATTTTTCTTCTGCGCGCTTAAATATTTGGACTGGCTATTTTCAAGAAACTAATTTACTTTCCAGATTATTTTAACAATGTACGAACAGATTTCAGGTTGAATAATTTTTTCTCTAAATTTCATTGAATAACCTCACTGTTGGCAGCAGTGTAAAAAGTTCTGACGAAAAAGAACAATTATTCTATTAAAACCTTAAACAATAGATTGAAATTTTTTCATCTCCTCTATAGAAATACAAATATCTATTATAATACTACTTTTTAATCCTGCTGCAGAAGTTAATGTTCCACATTTTCAGGCTTTTCTGCATTAAAATTTTGAAAATTTGAAATTGGTACTATAATTGACAAATATTTACTCAATTAACTTCACAATTGAGTTGACATAGAAAAAAGGTAACGTTTCTTTAACGTGACTGTTAAGAATAGGACATGTCATGTTCAACAACCTAACACTATTGTGCCGCAAAGAAAAGATCTTGAATAAAAATAATGAAGAAAAGATCTTGCACTTTGAAACGATTATCCTTCCCCCCAATTGGTCAGGATCTATTCTTGTTCAGATTCGATCGGGAATTCCCGAAGATTGTAAAGCGGTATCCTCCGAGGCATAAAATTCTTAATACCTGGCAGAAGGAGCCCCCCTTGACTATTATCGTATTACGCCGTCATCTTTAACTTATCAATTATCCAGGAGGATCGATAGATTTCCTGACAGCGGCGTAAGGAGAGAAGGGATTTCATCAAAGAAACGAGCGGGTTCAAATCGAATCATGACATGACGGGATTAACACGCTTTCCACGTTTCACCTCCTGCACGGTAATTCGTTTAATCGAGATCGCGTCTGGCTATAATCTCGTTTACGTCTATTCATCCATCATCTTACAGCTAACAGATCGTGATTTGCCCGAGTGGGAAGCGATATTCGCAGCTGGTAACGCGAGAGACGGCAAATATGCGAATGAAGCTAAGGCCAAAGCAATTGATTGAGTTACATCACGCGTCATTGGCCTCAGATCCGCTGACCGAGTCGACAGTGAGAAAGAGATAGATAGAGATCGAGGAGAGGTAAGAGTGATGCGTCATTTCGATCCGGGCAGAATGCGGCAGACACAGTGAATTCAGACGATTTTAGTACGGCAGGTTCGTCGTCCCTGAAAGCTTCTCGTTCTTAAGAGCGGGCGGAAAGCATCGATAAAATTGCAATAAACTCGCGTACCGTACCAGACAAATTCCTGACATTTCCGACAACACAGAAAGTCGTTCCGCGATCTTGTCGAGACACGAAAGCACGGTAATTACCTCCGTGTTCGGGCACAAAGTACATTTTAATTTATGCACCGCTTCGTAGCCTTTGATTCATTTCTTTATCGACCCCATCATAGGAAACAGCTAAACTGTTTTCCAAACTTAATCATTTATTTTGATTTATCTAAAGCTGCATTATTAATTTTTTTAAACGATGTTGACTATAGTGTTGACGATGTATAAGATTGAAACACCCTGTACAGTAAATCTGTACAGTAATCTAATTTGATCCTCGGTGTTCCTCGTCCACAATAATAAATTTTCCATTTTGCATGACGGTTGCATTGCGAAAATGATGAAGGATATGCAGTAGTGGGTCATCTTGACTTTCTCTGGTCAATTTGTCGTTTCATGCGACGACGACTGGAAGTAAGTTTCCGAAATAATATTTCGTCGGAAAATCGGGATTCAATGAAAAAGCTACAACGGAGGAAACGTGGTCGACGGGCATTCGAGCGCAGATAAGGTAACAACGCTTTCACATTTTCGGCGAGTCTGCGAGCTGGAACGTTTGACATACTATGGTATCTGGTTTTTACTCCGGCGTTCGTGTATTTAGGGCGGAACAACACACGGAGATAGCCATCACACGGCAAAATTCGCATGCCGCCGGACGACTAGATAGACCGATATCGGTTTTTGATGAAATCGGGATTTGTTTGACATTCAGCGCGAAAGGTGCAGGTCCGCGTGCTTCAGTCTCGCTGCGAAATTTAATATGCACGACGCGCTGCCTGAAATTTTCCCCCGGCCTCTTTTGTCGGATGGAATTGTTTCTGTTCAACGAATAAAAGGAGAGAGCCCTCGGGATCATAGCTAGCTCTCCAAAGCGATTTTTGATTAACTGTCTCACGTACCCGAGCAACTCCAAAGAATTCTGAGATCTTTATTGCCACGTAAATTCCGTTCGCTCCTCGGGAAATATAACGAGCCGCGACAGCAGTCGAGGAAAGAGTTGGTTACATCGTGCAAGAAATATTACTTTCTGTAACAATTGTCGGGTGTCAAGTAATTCGATGATTTTGTGGAATTTTGTCCGAGTTTATCCATGAATCCCCTCTGTTGACAATACTGGGCTCCGATGATTCTTTTGTCGGTCAGTCATATGGAATCGTGTATAGAACCGTGTGGTAGAATGCTGCAGATCACCGCAGAATGTGTTTTAATAAATTTAATGATTTATCTTTGCTTTATGATTCGGTGAAATGAAAATTTTAAATTCTTCAATTGTTTGCTCTGGGACTGATTAATGAAGGATGAACATCAAGCTGTTAAATGGAACATTTGTGACAGCATCAGCGGAAGCGTTAATGTTTAAGCTGACTCTGCATTTTGCTCCTCAACAGAACTCTTTTACTTGAAAGAGAAAATATACAGACGTATAGGACCAAATACGTCTGTTTACAAGAAGACCGAAGCGACGAGAGAGGATTGTATAAGAAAGAAGCTCACGGTGACTCATAGTAGTGGAAGTGACACTAATTGTCAGCGGCCAAACTGCATATTTGGCGCTCGATAAGGCCTGATGAAGGAACTTCCAAGTAACAGCGTACCGACTTAGTCCGGTTCTGTGTACGATTCCCTTGAAATATTTAAAATGTTTTATATGACCGCACAGTCGTCGGGAAACTGTGCCAATTAATCTTCATCGCTCTTGTTTATGTCACCGGGCAAATATAACTAACGCGCCCAACGATAGGCGACCCAGATGAAGAACAATAAAGATTGGAATGAACATACATAAAGTGAAATATTTTCATTTTTGTTAACAGCGACAAATGTAGGACGATAATTGTTTCCTTCAAAATAATTGACTGAGAGATTCCACTGTTTACGACGAGACTCGTATATCAGAGCGGTAATATTTCTATGGAATCGTAAAATGTGATCGCGCAGAAGTTTGTCGAAGAGCACGGAACCGGGAGATTTATTATCCGTCATCGATTAATAACGTCCTTGTTACTCTTCCGCGCCGAGTTCAGTGGCTGCGTGGGATTTTCCTCTTCCGTATCCATTATTGCGGGCTTCGAATTACTCGTAATGGGATTCAGCCGGATTAGTACGCAAAAGCGTGGTGTCATACGTTGCGAACGATGCCTGGCAATAACAGATACAACGGCGTGTTACGTCCGATATATACATACATATATATATACAGGGTGTCCCAAAATTCGTGTACTTCCCGGAAATGGGAGGTTCCTTGGGCCATTTGAAGCGACATTTTCCTTTACAAAAATGACGTCAGCGGCTTTGTTTAGGAATTATTAACAAAAAACACGGACCAATCAGAGCGCGGCTACAGCGGATTGATTCTGGTTCGGCCAATGGCGCCGCCACGCTAAGCGGGACCTGTCGCTGAGTGGGACTCTGTTTGCTCTAAGCGCGCTCTGATTGGTCTGTATTTGTTATTAATAACTCCTAAACAAAGCCGCTGGCGTCATTTTTGTAAAGGAAAATGTCGCTTCAAATGACCCAAGGAACCTCCCATTTCCGGGAAGTACACGAATTTTGGGACACCCTGTATACGTATATCCGGAGGCGCGCACATCCAGCACATCGTTTCGATTACGCATGGAATTCTTGTCCGAACGCGAAACGAACATACGTCTCGTTAGATACTGCGGATGCTTACCCGACGATTACGTTCTCATCTGGTGCATGCCTGCGCGCACCCCGCGCGAATGTCTGCGAGCCGCGTTCTCGAACTGTGAACCGTTCGAACGCCTTATACGGAATTATAGTTAAGTCCGGTGGCAAGCCTAACTGCGGCACCGGCCGGCCGTAGAACCTTTTTATTGCCGGCCTTAAAGGCGCACGAATAATAATACACGAATTCCGCGTACACCTTTTCGACGTGCCGCGCCGCGATCTCTGCCTTTTTTTATTTTTCAATCGTACTGCATCGTGTCGCACGCCTTCCTACGCTCGACGTTCGATCGCGTTCTAGCTATTTGCGCTCGAAGCTAATTTAACCCTTCGCTGCATAGTGTATCATATCTGATGCAGTAGTGATTCAGTTAACAAATCTGGTATATAGTAAACTAATATGTTTTCTCTTACTATGTTTATTTTTCTGAAATTTTGTTTTAATTGTTTTCAATATTTTTCTCTCAAATAAAACATTTTATCTGAATTAAAAAAATCATTAATTAATTTGCTGTGTTAATTCCCTTGATTCCAAATTTTTTAGAATAGCAAACAGATTTATGTTATATACAGAACGATTTTACATGAGATGAGTGGAAAATAAGAATAACATTTTTTTTGTATATTCTTCATTTTCAAAAAATTTTCACTGGAGTCAGGGATAACGTTTTCACTGTTACATCGCGTATTTTTCTATGTCATAAATGTATAAAATTTGCAGAGAAATTTTAAGAGCAACATGTTTACAATTTCAAGCCCCATTCGCGATTTGTGCCACTTCTTCCATTTTCAAAGCAGGCTCGCAGAAATTGGACTTTCTGGAACCCTTAAATTAGAACGACAACTTAATAGCCCTACGACAGAGTTAACGTCTCTGAGCGCAATTAATCGCAATTTACGATGTATTGTTTTCCCTAAGATCGAATTACCGGGTCGGATTTCTTTCGCTTGCAGTTTTCCTTTGAGAGTGTCCGGTGTCTTTTCCGTGGTGAATGAAACTGTTCAATTTGTAAATTGTTACAATTAGAATCGTCAATTACAGAGATTGAATGTGCGACGTTCATTGTGACTGATTAGTGAAATTGTTGTTTAATCGACAAATATCATACTAAATATGAAGAATTTATTGAACATTTCCAAAGACTACGTAAAGTAGAAATATCTAGTAATGGTCAGACACGCGATTGAAATCGAACTTAAATCACTATCTTCCTCAAACGGACATCGCCGTCTGTATTCATTGCAGCAATATTTTGTTTAAAAATGTTGAAATTAATAGCGAGAGGAATTGGATCGAATTTTTTAAAGTCTCTTTAAACGTTCTCTCAATGCTCCCGTGTTATTTTTACCATCCCAGAACCGAAGAAAATATTTTTCTACACAGTTACCGTTCGATAAAACGTAGTTTCGCGTACTGTTACTTCATCCTAGCAATTATTAACAAGTAGTGCGCATTCGTGGCCGAAGAATGTAACGATCTATGCAATTATTAAGTCTCCGTGGTGCATCATTGAAGAAATTCCAGCGTTCTTTGTGGGTCGCGTTCGTCCACATTCCTCGAAAACATTAAAATCCATTTTGTCCGATATGAATCTAAAAAGGGTATTCTGATTTCCTCTTGCACTATATCATTACGTCATCCAAGCTATCCGACCTTCAGCCGGAGAAGTTTGATGCCATTAATTCATCGAAGATGCAGCCATCGCAGAAAGGCCCGTTGCCTCCTCGGCAAAAAAAGGAAGAAGACTGATCGGTTAATTGAGTTCAAGTTTATTAGCAGTTAATCTAATTAGATGGGTACGATGATGGTTCTCGAAACGCAGAAACGAGGCACGGACATGTGTGTACCGTGGCCTCATGGCTGATGAAGGCGTCTTATAGCTTGGGAAATGTGGTACGAGATGTTATTAGAGACGCGGAATGTGCATAAGCGAAAAGATTGGACGAGGTAACAAACGTCTTATTAGATGTGCGGACAAAAAACCACTTGTATTACTGATCATTCGGTACACGGATTTATTATTGCTCTCGTAACTCATTAACGAAAATAATCAGCGGCTAGTTACGATCGCGAACTCGCGGCAGTAATAAAGATGGAGGGCTGTGGCGCCGCGTACGTGGCACTGACAACTGGCCATTTGGAAAACTTAATCGAACTTTGCCGCTTCTTCCGAGAACAGAACCAGACACTGGCCCGTTCACCGCGCCCTTCTATCTCGAGGATGCATTGTACTCGCCCAGGACAATCAACTAATGGCTTTTACCGGGCCTTTTATGTGCGGATGATTAAAAAGATAAAAAGCTGTTGCACTTCAGCTTGCAGAACTTTCAGATTGTTGCCCCGCGAGAATACAAAATCATGCGCCCTTTGATTCTCCGTTTCCACTTTCATCTCTGGCTTGAGAAAGCGGCTAGACAATTGCCATAACTTCATCCTTCGAGAACTGAGAGATTGAAGAACGAATGTTTATACCTGGTGCTTTTTTCAAGTCTATAAAACTGGAATAGATCATTCTGATTTTATCGCTACGTCGACTGTGGCGACAGGTGTGTTGGAGGTTCACACGGAGTCCGTTGGTAAAGTAGAATATACAGCGTTCACTTTTAATACGTTAAAGAGAGATAAATGTAGAAAATAGTTTTTTAGAAATGAAGATGACGTTCAACTTTTTAAATGAAATCGTAATGAATATTTTTATATCATACGAAAACGTGTGCCAAAACGAAGTCATTCGTCTAGTGTTGAGATCAAATACTTGTTTTATTGTAGTTATAAAATTAAAGTAGATCATTTCGTAGACATCTGTAGCCATCATGCAACGAGCCTCCTCTCTCCATGCAATTCTTATCCGACACTTCCTCCCCAAACTTCTACAAGGCGAGCCAGCATCGTCTCAAATTACTCCGTTATTAGTGAACCAATTGAAAAATAATTTGTCGAATAACACGGTCGGAGAGGTCTTTAAGATCATTACGTTTCGTTTCTTCTCGGTATCTTTTTGGCGAACTTTTCAATTACCTTTCGCACCGATACTTTTTTCGACTGTTTCAGCCGGGTGAAATAAAAGCGTTACACGTATGAACTCGCATCAAGAGCAGATAATAGCTACAAACAAATTATAGCTTTGCTTACAGTTTAATAGTACTTTATGATAAGCACTTTGGGATTTTTTAATGGATTGCACGCGAACCAATGAGTTGGGTGAACTTTCATTATTGTTGTAATAAGTCTAGGTTCATTGAATTCTTCACGAATATTCACGATTTTCGAATTCCGATGAAATTTTCAGCGTACGCGTAACTTGTATGAATCAGATTTTTCAAATTTCACAAAAAATTGTACAAATGCGATCTTTAATATTTTTTTTCGTAATTTCTACTAAACATAATTTGTCCAAAATTTCCGTAACATATCTAGGAAATTAATCCATCTAGGTCCAATTATAAAAAAGATGTTCTATATGTCCAAATAAATTCGTCGAATAGCTCCTCATGAATGCAATTTCACAACCCCAATTCGATTAAAAAATTTGGAACCCGTCATTACGTTGGGTTCCGCAATTCTGGTATTAATAAGGAAAATAATTGGGATGGTCAGGTTAGGAGGTCCAGACCGCAGGATCGCCAGGACCTTCGATACACCGACATACCTAAAGGACGAAGGACTCGCGTACGGAAAACATCGCCATATAAGTAAAATCCCTGTGGCCTCAGAGATCACCGGCTGGTGCAGTGCACTCCTTGCACTGGTTGATTCATTGCAGGCAAAAGAGAGCCGCCTGGTCTTGATGCCGCCGCTATTTTATGTCCCCTAATGCTATCGACACACCAACTACAGAGCAAATCGGCCCGCTGATACATCCTAGGACGGTTTTCCCGGGCCCGAACCCGAGCTGCGTTGGTTTTTCGTGTAACGAGATCGTGGCGGGAAGATTAAAAGAATCGCTCTCTCCTGAATTGCAAAAGGTGGAGGAGCAGTCATCGGCGGCTCCTTCCGAGAGACGTACACGTGATCCGCGAATAATTTATGATTCGTATCTTGCATCGCAGGCTCTTGAAACCTAGCGAAACTTTCTTCCACGAGTTATTAAGACCGCTTGATTGCAGATTTATGAGACCGATCCGAATTATTCCTGTTTGCGGCTTTTTACGAGCACGAGACTTAATTCTTTGTGGTTTTAAAGAGAAGTTCGTCGGAATCCTTCGCTGGAATTGTTGGTTTATGACGAGATCATGCAACCGGGCTGAGATTGCATGGTCGATTGTGAAATGTTTTAGGCGGAAACGTCTGATAACTACAATGTAATTCGACTTTTATTTAGGAGGAAATGGTTCTGTTGTTGATTTATAGGTGTTATCAAACACGCCAGTTTTCGTTGAAAAATAAAAAAGCAACAAGATTTAAAATACACATGATTACTGTTATTATTATTGCTGTTAGTTTAGTAACATTTAAAGCGAATACAGCGGAACCGCCACTGCTCCATTGTCAATGTCTGTTGCAAGTAGAAACAGTCAGCTATGGTCAGACAAGATATCACGTAGGAATATCTCACAGTCATTTAGATTTATTATAGGTGATTTAACATAAACGAATATATTGATAGTACGACTCAACATATTCCAATTATAGAATAAATGTCTCTCTCGTCACATCTGCATGAGATGAAGAAAAATCATGGCGTCCGATTATGTGAGAGCGATACGCACACATCCTTCAGCGTTACGTCACGTATAAACACCCGAGGAGGATCTACTTTTACGTAAGGTGCTCCATAAGAATACTTACTTTGAGTGCCGCCATACAGGTTTTATGCAAGTGCAAAGTTGTATAAGGGGCCAATTGTTCTTACAGCGGCAGCATAAAATTTATGCCCGACACCTCCGATAATGCTCGCATCTTTTACGTTCGACTAGATTTTCAATCCAATCGCTTGTCAGCTAGTGATCGCAAATTCAACAGAAAATTGCTAACCGAATTGATGGGTTTTCCGGGGGAGGATCTACCGGACGCGGATAAATTTCCATTTGCCAAAACTAACACGGGATAAGGATAAGATATCGGGAAACACTCGTTCTATGCAAATTTAGTATATATCCAGAAAATTCTGCATTGGTCTCGGCCCTGGAAAGAAATCCATTCGAACTAAAAAATGAATCAAGAGAATCACCGTAATGTTCTTACCGATAAGCTGCTTAAAATCTGGAGGGCGAGAGTCTGCCGACAATATTAAACCTAAACGACATTTTGAGGAATATATACCTCACCCACGTTTCGAAGAACGCCTTTATTAAATCTGATTCATGAATGACCTCTATGTTGTAGTATTTTTTCATCAACTTCTGTGTCAATAATTCTCTAGTAAATAAAGAAAATTATCTTCTTCAAAGGCTTCATTGTCCTTGATAATGTTTTAATAGATGAAGAAAATTTTTATCTTGAAATAAAGACTTCTTTGATCTCAATAATCTTTTACTTCGTGTTAGACTAAATGGCCCTCGTATCAAAATTTATGGATGCAGCCGAAACATAAACAAAAACGTCCAAGAAGGTCCAATATTCATTCTCGAATGGGGAAAAAATTGCGAGCCTGGAGCAACAGTTTGCTCTAACCCCGACGAAAGTTTTAAAGGACTTCAACTAATTATTTTTGTGCAGACCGACCGGAAACCGCGTGTCGGCAGTTCCGCGGTGTATAAAGAGCGATTCGCCAAAAAAATCCGTTTAAATAGAGTGTAAGCGTTTTTATCATAATTTCCGGCGTTGAAGCGGTAATTGTATGTTGCCGGCTCTCGCGGCACATTTTTCACGGCTGTGGAAGCTCCCCGATTATTCCGCGAGACTCGCGCGCGCGGCCAAATTGAATATTCGCGAACGTCGTTACGCGGTTCCTTCATTTTCTTTTGCGCAGTAATTTAACGAAATTACAGTCGAAATCCTCCTCGCGCGAAGTAACGGAGGACGGAGGCTGGTGCTCGCGGATGCTGTCTTGCCAACGAAGATGTATAACATTGCCGAGGGAAACAATGACGGTGTGGTTTACTGCTATGCACGCAGAAAATTTTCACGATCCCAGGAAGAGGAGATCATCCCGGCTATCAGCGAGCTCGAGCAGCCACGGTAGCAGCAACAGCAGAAGAAGAGGGAAGAGTAGAAGAAGAGAAAGAGGAAGACGAAGAAGTAGAAGAAGACGGGCGCAGACTATACGAACGTCTGCGAATCGCCGACGGTTTCTCGGTTCCAGTACGCAATTGTACAGTGGCAACCGTAAACCAGATGTATCGAGTTTAAATGCATTTTGCGTAATTGAAGGTATACACCTGCATAGAAACGTTTCGCCGGCAGAAACGGTAATAATATCTGTCTTCCGAAGAATTGTGACTGCAATTTTCGAGTACCCAGCCGGCCAACCCCTCTGTTCCTTTCTTCCCCAGCCGGGCTTACACGCTTTTCATCTGCGGCGCCTACCCTTGGTGCCGTCGACGAACGAATAAAAAATATAACACCCTCGCACCACCTCACCGTCAGCCTTAATGGCATTGTTAACATAATTCTCGCATACGGGCTCACACATAACTTATGGTCCCGCGCCGCAACGAGTTATTTCGAAGGTGATACCACCGGATGGCCCGATACATCACGCGAACATGACGTTCGTCGAATCTTCCTGTCCTCGAGGATCGCTCGCTTCGAATTTCTGAATACGGACTTTACACGGATTATAGCAAACAGATGAACCACGCAGTTTTGTTACTGCGCGGCTGAATGTCCCCCGCAAAGGGAAATCTCTCTGCGCAATGGTAGGTACACGTGGAGATACTTTACCGTTCATATGTTTTTGTTCTGCGCATTCCTAAGTTTTGGTCAACCGCACAGCTAGGTTTGAGAAGCTGTATGTGCCTTGCAAGAAGTCTCCCGGGAAATCTCGCGGGACCTATTGTTGGTCCGCCTATCCCTACCGTTGACGTTGCCGTAAACCCAATGTTTGCACTGTGACGCCATACGCTACGCAGTATGTGCGACCGCTTCGGCCAATATCCCGCCAAAGCCGAAAATGCGTGCAAACAATTCTCATTTTATTAAGAAGAGCCGTAGTTTCATGAAAAACAATGAGAGCAAGAACTTGTGAAAAGAAAGAGTAGCGTAAAACACAGTGTCCCACTGGGAGCCGACGGGCTATTCCGTTCATCTTCGTCTTGATCTCGAAGTTCCCCGTGTCCTCTCTTCGCCGTCCGGCTGTTACTCCCCCGCGTTTCGCCTGATATAGTTATACATTATTCGATATTGCGGCATCACGAGTTGCCCAGGACGATATTCTCATTGTATGCCGCGGCGGCACTCGGCAATACATATAGCTGGCCTGTGTGGACGATGTTCGTAGACGCCCGGGCAAAACCGAAGTCGGTTGAGGGCTGCGGAGAGGGAAGAAGAAGAAACACAGGGTTGCGGCGAGGAGCAGAGGAACGTCGGACGACGAACAGATAACCGAGGAAGCGTGGAGGGGTGTGGGAGGAAGAGGAGGAGGAGGAGGTGGAGGAGGGGCAGAAGGCCACGGGGACGCAAGTACAATTCAATGTACAATGTTTGAACATTACTTGAATGCTTAATGAAGTCGTGTCTTATATCGAACAATGCCTTGAACAGTTCGTTCGTTGGTTTCGCTCGCATCTAAATCCCCTCTATAAACCAGCCCGCGCCCGCCGTTGTCCTGCTTCTCTTCCCCTCCCTCGTCACCCTCTCGATACTGTCCCATTCCCTTCCTCGGATCTACCTCCTCCCTCTTCGTCCTCTTCATCGTCTCTTCTGTCCTGCTACGTGGCCCCTACTACCGGAGGACCAGGGCTCTCGCCATTATGGATCCTCTCTCCGAACCTCTCCCTTCATCTTCGTTCGTCTCCCTCTCGCAACCTCCCTCAACCCTGTCGCAGTTGCTCGCAACAACGCCGACTTCTCTCCCGCACAGGTTCCGCTACATCGAAAGCAACATCGTGGCTGCGATCTTCTTCAAGTATGATAATACGTTGGCTCAAGGTAGAGCGAAAGAGAGAGGGATGAGGGGTGGGAGCCAATAATCTTTATCGCCGGCATCTTTCGTGTGATCTTCTCTCGGCCGATCCGCGCGGCACATTAACAACCCTGGGCTTATTATTATTTGTCGTACAGATGCTTTCGGATAAAGGTTCCTCGAACGATCGCCACGGTAGTTGACATCGCGGCCTTTGACGGGCATCCTTGACGCTGGAGATCCACTTACTCTGTACCTTGAACACCGTTTATGACGCACTTGATCCTCCGGGGGCCCTCCTATCCGGTTGATTAGCGAACGTACACCCTGTCACATCGTTCGCCAGGGCGGTTCTCGGGGATACACCTGGCTCTACGGTCCCCGTTGGATCTGCTATCCGCGTAGAAGCCACTCGCGCGAGCCCTTAACGAGAGTTGGCATCTTCACGGCAGAGCGAACCGTACACCCCGGGGTTTTCTCGACGAGAGGTATCGTGTTTCCCGAGGCCGTTTGAAAATTCACCTGATTGCGCAGGACAATCGGTGTTCCCGTTCGGTTGTGACCAAGGTTGGTTCGAGGAGTCCCTTATGGGCAAACGCGTCGCGAACGGTTTTCTTTTCCTTGTCTCGCCTCTCGGTAGTCTCTTTGTCACCGTCCTTGATTTCACCTTCACCTTCATCTTTCCCGAGCGACGCTGTTGCCTCACCTTCACCTTCATCTTCCCTACCACCGGCGGCGGCGGCGCGACGTGGCGCGCCTTGACCTTCGACGTTCTACGCGTTCTCGCTGTCATTCGCGAAAGACCTTCTCTTTCGTTCCTCGTCGTTCGAACCGGCTCCTTCCTCGTCGTCCCGGTTCCGTCGATTCGACGGGGAAAACAGTCGCCGTCGTCGTCGAGGATTAACGAACCGAACGATCTCACGGCTCGTTGCGTCTCTCCTTCGGTGATTTATCCTATCTGGCCTGGTGGATGGCCGCTATTCAAAGACGTTCGTTCGGAGCCGTCTGTTAAAGGAAGAACAGCGTAAAGAAAGGAGTAAACGAGGAAGCAATAGAGGAACGAGGAATAAGAGGATTGCACGCATGTATAAACCGTGGGCCAGCTTCTTAGTAACGTCTGAATTCTCCATTCGCGTTTATCACTGGCTGCACGATACCAACGCGATAATGCGCGTACAAGGTGCAGCGAAATCGTCGGCCCTTAACCTCTATCTTTCTCTCTCTCTCTATATATATATATATATACGTATATATATGTATGTTTCTCTTTCTCTTTCTCTATCCCAGGTGCACAGCATGCTCTATGACTCTTAGCCCACTGCTATTACAATAGCCGGGAAGTATAATTCTATGACAACGGCGACTCATAATTCTATAAATTCCTTGTTCGTGCCGCCGACCGCGACAGATGCTAGAATCGTACGTTTCGCGCCCCCGGGACCGTTTTTACCAGTCCCCTCTCTACGTACCTTTATTTTTTTAGTTTCATTTTTTTCCCACCTCGGCAAAATAATTTCTATACCACGCTCCGCGAGGAATTCGCCAGCGCGCGCGATGTATATGGCTGCCCGGTATATAGGTCGTCATGTAAATGCAAAACGTTTTTCGTACGGTGTGGCCCGGTATCTGCGATACTAAATATTCCCCGTTGCTGCCGATTTCCTTTTCTGTTGCGCCGCTGCTACACGTTATTCCGTCCGCGTTATTTTTTCCTCCCGGTGATACATGGCTACGACGGCTTCTTTATTTATCATCCAATTGCGAAGTATACTTCCTACAATATTGTCGGACTCTGATCCGGGCTGTTGCTAATTCCCCATCGCGAGATCTGCTTCGTTCTATAGTGAATATAACTGTGAACGTGATGCTCACGTATTAGGAAATTTTTCCTGATTATCCGTTACAAGTTTTGGTTGTAAAAAATTAGATCTCTTATCGAAGTGTAAAAGTGACTCATATGAAATTCATTTAGCAATAAGATATCGTTATAGAAAATGAAAACTAATTTTTTCGACGATTTTTCAAAATTGTACTTGCTTCTTCTAATCCTCTAAGTGTATTATGGTTAAGTGTATTTATGGTTCGTGATTAATTAAAATCGATTTTGATTCCTGCAAACTAGAGCCTTTGTTTTCTTGTAAATGTGTGAAATTGCAGCACAGTCTTCTGGGATTTTAGCGGTGTCTTAGTTAGTAGGGTTTGATAAAGAGAAACTGATGTAAGGGGGACGAAAGCTTCGGAACAGGCTGCCACGGTGGAACAATGAGAAAGTTGTAGCAGGAGAACGGTTCTTCGCGGCGATATTGAAAGAGGAAATAATATTCGGCTACAAGATAACCGCATTACCCCCTACGTCCCGTCAGGTTTCGTGCTCGTCTCCGGCGGTCTAGCCCTCTCTGACACGCTGCGAGGCAGGACGACGAATACTAATTTGAAAGCTGAGACCACCAACCGCGCCGCCCCCAGAGGAATTCCCGCGGTATCGAGTACGATTGATAAATAAAATACGTGCGACGCCGACGACCGAAGAAAGTACTATATCTCTTCATCCTCCGGCAACACGCAACCCTCCAAGTAACGTGATGCTGCTCGCCTTTCACGGAGAGAGTATGGTTATGATCTCTGCGAGACATTCTTCTCCATTTTCCGCGACGTCTCCTCCAATGTATTGGAGACGTGTGTGATTCAACAGACAGAAAAGAATTATTAGATGATTGCACGGGTTTCTGCCCGATTTGAAAACAAAACGCAAGTACATTTTAAGACCATAACGTGTGTGTCACAATTTTATCTCACATCCAATATAGCGCGATTATGAGATCTGTTAAAAATATATGACCACGAACCTTTTCTTTTATTGCATCCTATAGTACTTATCACAAAAAAAAACAATTTTAAAGATAAGTTATGAATATAATCATTAATATATAAATTATTAATAATAAAATAAAATTATTAATATATATTAATAATTATTAATACATAAATTATTTTATTCCATTTGTCTAGTATACAAAATGTATGATCCATATTATTAGATAGGTTAGTGCTAAAGTTTAATTTAAATTTACTAATGTTTCAACGAAGATAGTGACTAGATTTTACGAATTTAATTCTATTTATATGTTCATTTCAAGCAACGTTACGATCAGAACAGAAGTTGTTGCTCGAGCTGATTCCAGGCTGTTCACCTCGACGCCACTGTGGATCATGTAAGATTTTGCGGAACCCTCGCCGATATCCAAAGACGTCGGTGAACCGTTCGAGAGGAAAATGAGACAGATAACACGAGGGGTTGGGGGGCGGTGAATCGAGCGAGAGAGCCGAGCAACGATTTCTTGTCGCGTTGCAACAGTAAAACAGAGTAGAGATAGACCGAACGAGATGAAATCGGCACCCGTGGCTGAAACGGAAAGATTCCTAGGCTCTCTTTGGACTTCAAGGAAGTTACCTTCCGGCTACCATTCGATAGTCTCGAAGATGTACTGTATCCCCGGTGAATATAACCGTAGCGATAATAATCGGTCGACCATGCTTATAGGCGAGGTTAGGGTGGCGAAACGACTGCCTCACGAGCCGCCGCATGCTCTTTCAACGAGCCTGCTTATTCGATAATGGAACTTCTGTCAATAGTTCTGTCAATAGATTGGCAGTACAATATTCCTACATGGGAAACGGTTTCTTGCTAAACAAGATTTTTGTTTCACATTTTCTAGGAAGCACTTTGATAAAGATTATTTGATACTTTGATGAACAATTTATTTACCGGTGATTATTCCATAATTTTTTCAAGTTAAATAACATAATTGTAAGTTGAAGTTTCTGTTGCTGTTCGAGGATCTATTAAAAAATCCTCACACGCCATAGTGTGAATTATTCTTATCATAGGAATCACGCTACGAATGTGAGGATTTCTTAATAGGTCCTCAAACAGCAACAGAAACTTCAACTTATAATTTATTAGAGGAAGAAGCATTTTCATCGACAAAATAATATTTCATTTTGAGCTCAAGGAAATTAGTAACATATTTAGTAAATCCTGTTCTAATTTCTCATCACGAGTCTGACTCAGTGTTCCGATTGTGCCAACAATTTTTCGTGCATGCGCGGCTAAAACAGTAGCGTATCTACAATGACACAGCAAAGCGGCCAGGGCCCTGAGCCCTGAGGTAATTATATTAGCAGGACTGTACCGATATTATTGACGGGACGAGTGTTCCGTCTTAAAACTTAATTGTTAACGTTGTAACTAATTTTTTTTAAAGTCTACGGGGTGCTCAAGCTACCCGATTTCATCGAAAAGGTTACGTTACTTATTATTAAAAATTGTTGGCACAATCGGAACACTACCAATAGGTCGAACATCGTTGGGATTGATAATGTCTCGATCCCTGCAGCAAACGAATAAAAAGAAAACAATTTCTCCGATCATTCGATCTTTCACCGCTATAAACTTCCAGCATCCACGGTTCACCTTCACCACGTCCATCGTCGTTCATGTAACATCATCGAGTCAGGTTCACAGCGAACGGTAGATACGTGAACGTTCGGAATTCCTGCGTGTCGTCGTGTATGCTAAAAAGTAGGTGTGCACGGCGTCTCATATTATCGCGGCCGGGAGCGATGTAATAAGACATGTGGACGCGACGGCACGGCGCGGCGTGCGTTATGCCACGCAACTACAGGTACCCCGGTGTTCCTGTATGCACCGGCACCGACCGCATGCAGTTGCACGCATGCATCTCTCCTTTACACGACTGGACGCGCGATCATGTACACGGTGGTACACAGGAAGGTAGAAGCACATCGGATCGGGACCGTGCTAGAGTCTCTTTTCTGCTCTCCAAGAAAATACCACGGTGGTCGAGACAACGCGCGCGGCCTCGCTCCCAGATCAATGGGACACGCTTTCAGCGTATTCGTGCGCCTATGCTTCGATTGTTATTCATCGTACGACTTAAAAGAGACTGGGGGGGGGGGTGGGGGCAAGTTTTTTTTTTTTTTTTTTTTTTTTTTGGATGGGTTCTATGATTTTATAAATTCGTATTTACCTAAAGATCAGCAGTCGAATTACGAAACACTGAGTCTACTAAAAATCGATGAAGTAGTTGAAGAAAAATAGATGAAGTCGACAATGAAAGTTTATATTGTTACTCTTTATAATAAAAAATAAATCAGCAGTCAGATCAGACTAGCATCAAGAACGGGGCACCGAGTGCACCGCGAGTTAACGAGAATCAACGTTAATAATTTTTGATTTTGACAGTACAAGCTTGTCTACGTTCCTTATAATATGGGAAGAATTTTTACGAATTCATCTTCGTCTTAAAATTGACAGTCGGATCGTGGTAGCATCGAAAATGGAACAGCGAGCTCACCGAGAACTGGTGAAGCTCTACAGTGTCAGTATCAACCTCAGCAACTTTGAGAGTCAACAATGCAACCTTGTCGAGATCCCTGAGCTATCAAACAAATTACAAAAAACGGCTAGACTTCAGAGCCTCTTTTCTCTCTCCAGAAAATACCACGGTGGTCGAGACAACGCGCGCGGCCTCGCTCGTAGATCAATGGGACACGCTTTCAGCGTATTCGTGCGACTATGCCTCGATTGTTGTTCATCATACGGCCGTAGAGAGATAAAGGGGGACAGATAGGGCGGGGCGAGGGGGAAGGAAGGGGGGGATATAGGGCCCGATGAAGAAGAAAGGAAAGAAAGCGACGTGTGTACGAGAAGCATCAGCAAGGGCGCACACAGCGGCTCGCCGTGTCGCCACCGAGGATAAAGGAGTTGTGGAACGCGGCGAGTAAGAAACACGCGGAAACGGGTGACAGTTCGTGCTGCAGCCATAACAGCCACGCTATTTTGCCGTGGATTTTTCCTTGGTCCTCCCTCTCCGTCCCCTCCCGCCCCCTGCCCCGTCTCCGTTCCTCCTTTGGACGGGTCGTTCTTTTCTCTTTCTCCCGGGGAGTCCCTTTATCTATCGACCCCCCGTTCGTCTTTCCATCTTCCTCGTTTGCGGCACCCAGCCTCCCAACAACATCGAGTTGCCGATCACGGCCTCAGATAGAACCATGGACTACGAGCACACTGCCCGCCCGGTATATAAAAAGGAATCGACGGCCGAGGCGGACCGCTTCTGAAAAACCGCGAATGTCAGACGGCGACGACGACCATCGCTTCGCTCCTCTTGCGGTGTATTAGATAGATCGCTGGACCAGATCGGAGAGGAAGATGCCTCCCGCGGCGTGCTCAATCAACGACGGAAATTGTGCCCGATTTTTGAGGGGATTACAAGCGTCCGCGACACGGCCTAACGGCGTGTAACGCGCTCGCACTTCGGACTACTATCGCCTGTAATTTCGAATTATCCGGAACCGAGGCCGATGCTCGATTCTAATTGGCGGATGGCCGAGTCCTCGGGACACTATGAAACCCGAGATGTAACCGAGAGCATGGTCGTTCCAGGGGATGCAACAGATTAGAAATCTTGATCATTCACAAAATGCCGATTTTTAGATACTTGCAGGCAGAATGTGTTTTACAATGTACGTCTAATAAATACAATTAACTAGTTTAATGATTACTTACAATAGGATCGTTGACCTCCTTATTAAAGTCGTCTAGGGCAGTCAACCTGTGGAACAATATCAATAATTAATTAATTGGTTATCGATCGTAATTTATCTTCAGGATATTACAAATTTTTCATTCGGATTTGAATCTTCAGGTTCGAGAATCACGTTAGCTATTAAAAATGTTTTAATCGTTGTTTTAATTATTGTTTTAAATGGTTTAATTGTTGTTGTAAATGATCGAACCTTTGCACCGCGAATAAAAATTTGTAATATCCTGAATATCAATAATGTTAGAAAAATGTATTAAATTCTAGTAGAAGATTAAAATACTTTCTGGCACAGTCTTTAAAATGTAGACTAATGATTAAGATTGAGTAGTCGAGGTGAACAGAAAATTTGTCTAGGATTGTTGAAATTCTCGGTATGTGATGTGACACCAGGAATTGCGTTAATAACGCGTTGCATTCCGTATCGAAAGCGCGGATTGATTATGTCTGCGGTGGCCGACGGAATTACGTTATTCGCGAGTCGATGAAGAGGGGCGTTGGCGAACTGTAGGCTGAAAGAAATTGCCCCCCGCCACGCAATGACTAAGGTCGACTCTGTTGCGGTTTTACACGTTAACGTTCGATAGAGAGGATCATTTTTCTTGGCCACGGGAACGATAAATTTTCTCCCGGCAATTTCCGTGCCGAATTCGATACCACGATAATCTCGTTCGCGGTCAGCGGAGGTGCAGCTCTGTTGCAAAAACTATACCACGTCTTCAGTCGAGGATCCCGTACGATGCTTTTTGCCGCAAAACTTTTGCCCCTCCTCTCTCCTTCTCTTTGCTCCTCTCACTGTCGTCGTCGTCGTCTAGAATTCTCTATCTAGCAGGTTACACAAAGTGTGGCTTACTCAGGCCGAAACTAGATTTACTACCAAGTAACCGAGGTGATACGAAGAGATCTAAGCTACCTGGACGGATAGAAGTTGGCAGAACAAGTTTATCGTCGTAAACTTAGCGCCGATCGCCAGAATGCGATCCGCTAGTCACCCTCCACTGTTCCCCGCTTCTTATAACAAAGGACCTTTTTCCTCTTGTCCTCTAACCAGTGTAGCCCTGCCGCAAAGTGGCGAGTTAGAGGACGCGGCCATTGCTCAAAATCGATTCTCAGTCGTTGCTGCGAAATCTTTATAGCGTGAACTATCGGTTACGGTTATTCGACGTACAATGCAAGAGCATTCATTCATACACTCCCATTCATAGTCACATCTAATCTATATACGGTATAATGTCCGCTCTATTATACCGACAGTGTCTCTCTCGACAATGTTGAAATCGACTCTATTTTCCCAATGCATTTTTTACATTTTTAATATTGACCCATATAAAAACATTTGTAGACAACAACTTTTAGTGTTTCGAATATGAATATGAAAATTAATTGTTCGTAATTTTCTTATTGGTACAGCTATTCTTGAATTTTCTTTATCCCCCTACTGCTTTGAATTTCAGGTAGACAATTTTAACATAAATTATAATAAGTCCGCAGTTTAGTTGTAATGAGGATAATTAGAAGAGACGCCGAAGAAACATTATCCGTATCGAATAGACCCGAGTTCGCGGTATGAATTTGAATGAGACAAAGACAGGTTCTCTTATACTCTGTGCAACCATGTTTTCAAATTACAGACGTGTACATAATGAGCGATTTAATTAAATGTGTCGATTAGAATGCGAATAGGTTGTATGAATCAAGTAGGAAGTTGTATTACAAAATAAAATCGAGAGTATAAACCAGAATGAACTTTCGTTCTCCGATAAACAGGTTCGAACACTCATCCGCTGTCGAGCTACCGCGTGGTCATAATTTCTGTCTTACGTGCCTGGAAAATTGACTGGAGAATCCAAATCGTTTGATTTGCATATACAACTTATTTAATTCTGTACTCTACTCTAAACGAATATATTTTTAGAATCTTGAACTATGTGTAAAGTGTGCAGAATTTTTTAAAAAATTCGGAAAAATGTGCCACTGCAAGGTTGCAGAGTGCAACGTGTTTTCTTTATGACATGCAGTCAGTTGCAGTAGGCTACATACATCTGTGCAGTTTAAACAAGTAGAACGTAAAAAATAATTATTTAAATAAAAATAAATTTTTAAAAATACCACGTTTTTAAAAACGGACTAAAAAGTATAAAATAATTTTTCCTAGTGCCATACAGATTCCTAACCTCGTACAGATAGTCCTGAAAATTTATGATTGCGGATTTTGAATAGCTGTGAAAATATTTGTGAGATTTAAAACGAAAAACGTGGGGCGCAAAATGCATCAATTATCTATTTAAATCTCAAAAGTATTTTCACAGCTATTCAAAATTCACAATCACAAATTTTCAGGACTATCTGTACGAGGTTAGGAATCTGTATGGCACTAGGAAAAATTATTTTATACTTTTTAGTCCGTTTTTAAAAACGTGTATTTTTAAAAATTTATTTTTATTTAAATAATTATTTTCTGCTTTTTAGTCTTGTGTTAATACTTCTATCACTCTTTATTAATACTTTATATACTCACTAAGCTTACTGTAAATTTCACTTGGTAAACAAAGCGATGATGCACTACCGGTCACGATCGTCGCGCGATGATGTACTACACTACCGATTGTTGGCGCGTCGGGGCGAAATGGGTCCGTGAATTGGGGACGAGTCAAAGTGCGCACGCATAGTAAAGTAGAGGGGGTTGTCGAACGAAGTGGGGATCGCTGAACGCAATGACGTAGTTCGCGGGGGGATGAAAAGGTAAATATTTAATTGTTATTTTCTCCGAAACGGTAAGACTTTTAAAAAATTTTTTTTTTTTGAATAATGCAATAATACGTAAATGGGATATCGAGATCTATAAAAATAACATAGTCTCAACTAAATCGGTGTAGCAATGTTCTTGCACTCTCCTTGTTAGTTCAAATTATACGGATCTAAACAATTATGATGTTTTGTGAAGTTGCGAATTAATCACATATTAATTGTGAATGCATGACATAGTTTATTAGAAGAAGAAATAGGAGAAAAAATATCTAAATTATAAATTTAATACATACATTTGAAATCAAGTGATGTATTTTTTATTCCGTTAATGGATGTTTTAAAATCAAAGATTCGTTACAGAGATGTGATTGACAAGATATTTTCGAGTAATAAGTCGTCGAAGAGAATCCAACGGATGTTCCTGAGAAATTGAATGGGTTTTTGGAAGCTCTGGAAGACTATCTATACGTGACTTCCTATAAACGTCATGAAAATGTGAGTTGAAAGGGGCGGCTTCCCAGGTCTGCGCTATCTGGTTTTTCGTGATATATAGAATCAATCTGTAAGAGGATAGAATGGACCTCGGATCTCTGACTGAACGTGTCTTATTATAGCGTGGAAGTCTGCACATTCTCTCTCCGACGAACACCTACAATCATCATCAAAAAGCTATTACACTGTAACTGGTTAAAAGCATGGTTCGTTGCAAATTTGCCACAGCATCTGTTATCCTTTCATAGCATTAAGATTACAGGACTTTGTACTCAAATTATCTGAATCATATTTGATACTAATTTTAATCGGTGTTTATTCTTTGACTTTACACTTACCTTTGACGATTCAGTATTGAGAATGACAATAGAGTGAGTACTTAACAGTCCAAAAAACTTCAGAAAACCAAAATAAAAGTTGGAAAATTAATATTCAAGTTAACTCAATTTTAAAAAAATGTTTACGAGTACTAGTTAATTTTTTGTACTTGTTATAGAAAGTACTTTGCACCAAAAAATAGATAATCATTATTCCGATTACCAAGTTTGAGAAATTAAAAAATAGAACCTGAAAAGTTTGGAGTACGATATCAACAGAGTTCTGTATACTGAATCTATTAGCGTTACTCAAAATGTTCACGGATCCATAAACGGGCGCAGTTGGGTAACAGATGGCACGCGAAAGTACATCTGTAAGCGTCGAATAATCAATGGACTTATTTCGGGTGCATCCGCAATAAAACATTTCGTTTGACCTTCTCGGAAAGGTGCGAAAATAACCGTTCGTGCACCAAAAAAAAACCAATAGCCATTCCATTATTCCCTAGTCGAAAACGGCTCTACTGAATCATAAACAAAGCCCATCCATATTCATGCATGGAAATAGATTTAGTTATGTCGAGCAACGTATGCTCGGCTACGTGAGAAAATTACGAATATTTCCATAAAGCTTTCTTCACTAGCAGATAGTCGGGAACGTAGGCCGGAAGCGCATTCCGAGCGGAAAACATCGCGACGTCATCGCAATACGTCAACTCCGCGCTTAACTTAATCTCGCCACGGCACAGGCGAGCGTCTGCGTTTGATAAAGCTCTGCTAGTTCGTCAACAGATTCCTATTTTCCGATCGTGTTGCAGAAACGCGTTCCCGCGACTGCGGAATAACCACTTTCATCTTTCTTTACTTATAACCGGAGAATTTCCCATTCAATGTTAAACGAAAACGGAATTATGACATTTAATAGTGTACTCTAACGTTACAAAATTTTCTGGGTACCTCATTTTATTTTTAGTTGAATTGCAACGTTATTGGCTAAATTCTACATGAAAATTCAGATTGTTTTATGCAGTAGAAAATAATAATACAGTTTGTTAAATGATATTTCGATTATATTTTGTAAGTTGCAAAAGCATTGTGCATCACTTCGATTGACTAGGTATGTTTAGATGGATTATTCGTATGTCTGACTAATACTGACTGGTTCTACTTACTCAAACATTCGGGGTATCTGTTTTGTTTGTACACGATCGCCAATTTGGAATAAATTTTAATTATTTTTAGTTAAAATTTATTCGGGGTGTCGTTATTATATACTACGAAAGTTTATAGCAAAATTGTTTTATAAATTTAATCCTTCTCTTTCAACTCCCAAATATTTTTTAAATATTAAATTAATTACTATGATACTTTTAAATATAAACAATTTATAATAGCAGAATTTGATGACACATTCTGTGGCGTTTATTTATAATATAATCATTCTAAAGTAACATAACGGATCAGTATGTGTACTTGCTCTGACTCGTACATCCTTTTCAAATAGCAATGGATTGGAAAAATTGTTTGACAACCACTCGCTCATCCTTGTCATTTTATGCTTCAGGATCTTTCTGTTCTTCTTTTTCTATACCTTCAAGGTACAATATAATTCAAGCAAATAAACACATCAGCTATTTTACGATAGATGAAGTGCTTCATTTAATTAAAACATCGGCGTCCCTAAGTAATTGACCAGCACGTGTAAAAATATATGAATTATATTCTTGCTATAATTAGAGGAAGCATCTCGTGAGTAATTAATAATAACATACCTAATAAACTAAAACATGTGACATTCTGAACTAACATGGTTCGTGTGATCAGTGATAAAGATCACGATCTCCACAGAACTAAAAGAACCAGTCATGAAGTATAAAGAGAAGTCTTCATGAGCTTCAACGACTAGTAATTAGAACAAAAGAAGAGAAATTCTACGCGTATTTTTACGAAGAGCAAGTTTTCAACTTTTCCACCTGTTACGTCATTCAACAACATCTTTGAAAAAACCGAACGATGGATGATGACTGCTGGTTTATGCTTTTACGACAAAATTAAGTGGCACGATTGAACAAATTTAAATTATACTATTACAAGCAGTGAAGGAAGAAGAAAATTTCATTCAACACAAAATTAGTTTGGGTCTAATTCTCTGTAACATCAATAATCGCAAAAATCGTTGATTTATTGTTGAAACAATTTTCGGACGGGACGGCGTGTAAGAAAGGTTTGTCCGATCGGGGAAATTGCTCAAACTAGGAAGCGGAGGCCGGCGTATTTCCAGTAACTGTAACATGTAACAGGAAACCAAGAGAGACTGGAGCGAACACGGAACGAGCAAGATAGGTGGAGGACTAGGCTACCTCTAATGCCGATCCCTATCTATGTGCAGGCGGTTGCCTGGTGGCGCAACTACGGAGCAACTAATATCTTGTCCGGCGCAAAACCGGAATGCTGCCGGGGATTACAACTTGTATTAATTACGGACGACATTACGCCGGTCAGATTAGAAATCGAAGGAGAGAGGATACCGAAGTCGTGGCAGCTTTACACGCTGGGAAATTCCTCCATCAATATGCCGCAAGAGCCGGAGAGAGAAGAGCCTCCCGCTGCCTCTTTTAATTACCGGGCGACGACGCGGCCAGAAAAATCGTTTGATGAAAACACGAGGGACATTAAACAATACGGGCCCCGGCTTCCGGCTCGTTACCGACTTGTCATTTATATTCACCGAGCGCAGCGCGGAGAAGCGATCGCCTCCGAGCTGATAAACCTCTCCGAGAAATAGGGCCGATCAATTACACGCTAGCGGGAGAGAGAGAGCGAGCGCGAGAGAGAGATTATGCTGAAATTCATAATTGCGCTCCCCCGGCACGGTAATTGGATAAAGAAATCTGTCGACGACGCGTAGTTAGGCCACGGGGACATAGAAGACTGTGAAATATTATCTTTGCTAGGAACTTTAGCGCGGTCGGGGAAATTTGAGCAATCTCCGACGCCGGGAGCTGCGCAGATCTTTAACGAACGACGGCGAAAAATTCGCGATTTATGATATACAGGGTACATCGACCGGTTCGATGCTCCTGTCTTCCGATTTCCCGGCAGAACGCTGCGCGAAAAGCAATTTCTCGACTCTGTGAAATTTTAGACACAGACCCTTGAAAATGTATTGTAGATGTTATTAGTGTGCAGGGATCTTGTTGTAGATCTGCTTAAAAAAAATTGCATCTCATCTGAAATAGGTGGATTTTTATTCAGTATATTTAAATACGAATGAAACGTACTTCTCGTTATATGGCGTTAAAGAGCATTCTTTTCAATCATACGTCTGTGAAATTAAACGTTAATATACCTGTACAAACCTTTAAAATGTATCCTTTGCTGGATCTCTATTTCATTTTTCGTATTTTCGCTTCAATCAAATTCACAAAACGGAATTCATGTGCAATCAACTTTACTTCGGAATATCTGATGGTCTTTATTTACTGTGATTATTTCTGAAACAATTTATTGGACTGTTCGAGTCAGAGTTCTTCATGCACGTAATGCAGTTTGATTGTAAACGTAATTCACACGTATCAAAAATCCGATTTTCGAGGTGTAGTTGCAGACAAAGAACATTTCAATTGCGATGTAAAAATTCAGTCATTTTAAAGTCTATGTGGTCATTTATCATACTCCCCGGTTCTTGACAGCCTCTTTGCTTCGTATTGATCTTCAAGATCAGTTTAGAGATGATCTCGAATACTCGAACGACACGTTTTCTTACCAACGAAATAATGTTGGAATTTTCAATTTAGAATTTTTTAAAAATATGTAAAGAATTTAAAAATACTTTAATAGTATTTTCAATTAACGGATATTTTATTTCAAAGCAAAACTACTTACATTTTATTTACAAACCAGGCACAACATTGTGCAATTATTAAAAAGAATTAACAGAGATACTATCCAACATTCAGGATGAGAGGAGCCACAGCGCATGAGTAAGAGCATTCGTCCACGTACCTCTCCGCGCAGAGGCACTTTCTAATTTATTTTCCGTCAATTTTCCGGGCGAACTCGATTTTCCGGGCATTCTACGACGATCACACGGAATAAACAAATTGCTGGGTCAGCTCGGCGGTAGAATTTTTGCGAAATGCTTTGAAACGCGCGCAGACCGCGTATGGTGTCCTACGGGTATTCCCGTTGATTGCGCGTCGGCATGCTGTATAGATCGGTATGCGGTATGCTGTTTGGGTCTTGATGAATACTGGACGATCGTGAAATGTGTCAAAGAACAAATTCTAATTGGAGTTGTGGGCGACGAGGTTGCTCGATGTACATCTCTCGAGGAGATGTCTTGGACTTTCCACATGTACATCAAGTATCGAGGGATCGTTACGAAGGGGAAGGTTCAATCTTCTTTGAATCATTTGCGATCGAGAGTCTCCCTTATGTCAGTAAAACGATTATTCTCAAATGATCAGCAACACATTTTCATCAAACACAACGTCTTTTCCTTATTTTAATTCTTACATTTACCATTCAATTACGTCTTAAATGAATTACTATATAATTCAAATACAACGTAATTCAATTACTAAGTATTTCAATCAGATTTGTAATTGAAATACAATATAATTGAAAAGCAATTTGTAATCAAATTACAGTATAATTGAAATACAATATACTTGAAATACAATACACTACATGAAAACAATGTATTTTATAATTGTACTCCATTGCAATTACGAATTACATTGTAATTTAGTTTACTGAAGATCTGAATTATAAATTACAACATAATTGAATTACAATTTAATTTAATTACTTTGTAAATATAATTCTGGAGTAATTCAATTGTAATTCTGCACAACTCTGATATAATCTTATTTTATAGAAACACGAGTATTAACCCATTGAAAAATTGAATAAATGACGTTATGAAGGAGAAGGTTCAATCTTCTTTGAATCCTTTCCGATCGAGAGTTCTCCTTATGTCAGTAAAACGATTATTAAATGATTTGCAACACATTTTCATCAAACACAACGTCTCTTCCTTATTTTAATTCTTACATTTACCAGTATATAATCTTGTTCTATAGAAACACGAGTATTAACCCATTGGAAAATTGAATAGATGACGTTCCCGACGGGAAGGGGCTCAAAGAAGACCAGGATACGGTGTGGCGTATAGATAGGTTTTGAATGTTGGCGCCGATGAATAATGCAGGATCGCGGAACGCGTCAAGGAACAAATTCTAATTGGAGCTGTGCTCAATGTACAACCTTACACATATTAGCGACACAAGTTAAACGTAATCTGGCCAGGATCCTCTCGAGGAGATGGTTCTTGGGACGATGCGGGGGTGTCGGCGGAGAGGGAGGGGGTTATTGATTTAAGGAAAGGGGAGAAACTTGCTTCGTCATCCCGTAGCAATTCCTGAAACCCACGGTTTCCCCTTGAGCTCTCTGTTTCCTCTTCGTTGAGCAGAGTCAATTAGAATCCCCGATTTCAGATTTTCAATCTTCAGTTAACGTTGCGCTTTTCCGGCCGAGCCCACGACAGAAACGAACGCCACCGATCACGTCGTATTATCAACGATTATTAATGGAATGCCTCGATGCCTGACTGCCTTGACTGCCTTCGCAACACCTCGACCGGGCCGGCTGATGACCCGTTATTTCTTTCAGCTGAACCGTTTGATTTCGGTAAATTGGACGCGTTGCGCCACACAGCAAGACCAAACTGACGGCGATCAAAAATTGGTTTTCGTAATATTATTAATTAGAAAATGATTGATGTCACTTCAGGGAGAATTAATTTTATTGTAGCAAGCTCCATTCTGTACAAAAATTCCTATTATAATTAAATTGTGCATTGATTGTCTTATATTCGAATTACACCATGCCATATAAAATAATCAACACTTGCCTCCCAAAAATAAAAAGAATGCTATATCGTGCTAATTTAAAAAAAAATCACGTTTCAAGAATACTCCCGCTTCCCGATGTCTCGAATCTGTGTCTCGCTCACACATCACCTCCAGAGAAAGGAGACACTAAATGGGAATATTCTATACAGATTTTTGATCGTCGTAGAGTTGTTACGTCCCACTGTTCCCCACAACATTCCTCCGAATTGGACATTCCGATCTACAGCTTCGTCATTCGAGGAATGCATGATGGAACTTTGAACCGGTTCCATTTCGTAACATGACTTTTTGGGCACTCCGTTTCCAGGGTCTATAACCTGAAGAAACTACTCGGACGGTTCTTCGTCTAGGCAATTATTTTAGGTCTGATCGAAAGAAGCTGAAAAGTCTACGTCATTCGGTGAAATTGGTAATCAAAGAGCGTGTTTTTCGATTACAATGGATCAACTAAAACAAAAATTCGAGTTTCTTTTATTAGAGTATCTTAAAAAATGAAACATCACGATCTACTGATCAATCTTCCTCATCCATAATTCTTTAAAAGAACCAATTATTTTCAGTAGCATTGTCGAACAAATTTTATGCATTCATGGCAAAAATAATCTGAAGAGAAAAATAAATTCTTATTATGAATTTGAATTTGTATTACGAATCCTAATGAATTTTTAATTACAAATACGATAAAAAAATAAGGGTAAATAAATATAGGATACGATAAAATTTCACGGTCTTGCACTTAGCGTCGATATATACGACCAGAATCAATAACAGCTGCAAAACAAATACACCGCGGAGTGATATGAAATAGCTATTCTAGAGCAATCGAATGTTTGCGGGCCAGTGTGAACACGCAATTGCGTCGGTGCAATCGTGAATTGTGCAACGCGTGAAATTGTGATTCTGCAGCGAGGAAGTCTTTCCTCGCGAAATGATTCGTCTCTCATCGAATGTCCAATCCCGTAGACGGGCGCGACACACGGTGGAAAAATCTGGTGGCTCCAAGACGAGGAAAGTCGATTTTCTCCAGTCAACACAGGTCGTCGGTGATTTCAATTTGTGTTGATTTTTGACATCGCAAACAGACTTCGGTCTTTTTCATGTTTCGCCCCGGTTTATTTGTCTTTCTTTGCGCACCCCCACCCCCGAATGACGTCGGTTCATTTAACTCCTACATCCGGGGCTATTTGTAGCGTTACTTGCAAAATATTTCGTTTACGTTGTACAGGCCTCGACGTTTTCCCTCGCGGGGTACGCGTTTCATGCCATCCCGGAAGATGCAATTACCCCGGTCGATGTATAATATTTCCCCCCCTTTTTTTTAATCCTGTAGAGAAAAAACAAACTCGAAGGATTCCCAAGGAAAGTTAGCAATCCGCTTAAACTTTCCTAATGTATTTATCGAGTTACGAGTTCGTTAGCACTTCCGTGTAATTTCGGCGCGAAGTAATGGCCGACGAAAGAATCTGATTACCCTTCTATTATGCGTGGTTTTAAAATTGCCGGGGAAATAATACTCTTACCGGGGAGATTATTAAACGCTGAATTCCGTCGACAGAAATTAGATTCGCTTTGCATAATGTGCTTGATGCTGCAACTTGGAAGACTCGACGGAACCATTTCCGAAACAATTCTTTTTTCCAGACACTACAAAAATGTCTTACACTGATCCAGAAAGGATTCCTTTTTTCTCAAAGAATTTTTATAATGGCCAACGCTAACCACGAAAGAGAAATAAGCGATCAACGTGATTATTAACTTAATTATTTTTTAAGAGTCTTCAGTTCCATATTATAGTACATAAAATTGTTGCTAGAGCAACCAGGCGAAGTTTCTTTAAAAAAAAAAAAACAATCATTTTAACCTACATAAGTTTCACAGTCATCGTAAAAATATCTCTGCAAATACCTACACAATGCACTTGTTCTTCCAGCATAAATTAAGCAAGATTTTCGAGCGTGTCAGCACAGAACGTTCGTGCTAAATTATTTCTGATATTTTCTGTTCCAGGTGAGTGCATTTCTCAGAGCGCAGAGGAGAAGAATCCGCAGCATTTAAAACACGTAAGCATTTTTAAGCTTCCCTGACAATACCTACCCTCCAAGGTATTCTCGCACGTACTGCGTGTGTGCGCGCGTGGATCGGCACACATTTTCTGCATCTGAAGGTTTCATGGGAAGCGGGAATAAATCCTACAGAAGATTTTTTGTCGTCTCACCTCTCGCCTTTACCTTTTACCCGTGAGCACGCGCACGTGAAAAGGAAAAAATGGACCAATGGATGGAAAACATTTATGGGGGGACTCGATTTTTTTATGGCCACGTTTGCAGGATATATCGCGGCGAGGCTATTGAGATCTATTGAAAACGCATTCCGTGCTCTGCTCGCCGGGAATCACGCAATTTTTATTGCTTTACAGTCCATCGTAAAACGGAGGCTACATTTGTTAACTTCATCGCGCGAAACATCTCTTTCCCGGGAAAATGTTATACGACAGTAGCGTCTGAATTGGTAATAGTAAAACGTCATTGTTCTAAAATTGTTACGTTGTTGCATTCGATCAAAATCGCAAACAAGATTGTTGCATGAATTATAGTATATTGAACATGATAAATAATATTATAAATAAGGGTTAGTGACCTTCTGAAAAAAATATTACTAAATTCTTTTGCCCTTTCATCAAATATAAAATAGTAAACTGTAGTATTTAAATAAAATAACAAAGCAATAGAACGATAAAAAATAATAATTCACTCCATAAATTATGAAAAAATGTTAATCTTTATATTAATATTTTCTTCGTATATTTTATAATGATAAACACTTGATTTGTTTGATGGAATAATTTTTGACAGAAGACGCATAAGTTTCTGCACGAAATGAATGAATCAGAGGTAGGCAAAGAATTATAAATTATGATAAATAAGAAATTCTGGGAAACGTTATCTTTTATTTCCATCTGTAACGGACTCGAATTTTTCATCTCGGCCGTGAAATTTAGCCGGCTAAGAAAAATTCCAAGTTCAGATGAAGTTTTCCCGTTTCATCTTTCCACAGCTCTTTTATTTGTGTTCTCCAGCGGAGGTTCTTAGAATATATGACTCCGAATGATTATCTGGATACGGGATTGTATTACGTTTCTCCCAGCATTCCCTCTTTCTCTGTTTCTCTGTCTTATCGTCTTCTCGTCCTCCCACAGATTCCATCTTGTTCCTAGCCTAATGTGTGCAAGTTTATCGATGATATCATCAGTACACAGATGTGTTATTTGGCGCCGGATGATTTACCACTTCCATGTTTCCGTCATCATTTTTTCGGTTCGTAATATCGTACGATTCGTCATTGAGAGGGAGTATCGTAGTTTCCTCGGGAACTGCGAAGCGGTAGCCTCGCGCAAAAAAATTCCTCGGGATCGTGAATTAATGGCAGACATATCTCTCCGGGAAGACTGAACTATCGCCGTTATCATGATCGCGGCTAAGTTGTGCCGAAACTGTTCCCGTCGAATTGATTTTCCGTCAAATCTTGAGTGGAACGCACCACGGAAATATTACGGGCAAGACGCATAACAGTTTGCAAAATCTCCCCAGAGAAATACTTCAAACTGTCACGAAAGAACAAATTATTCTTCTATTATAAAGGTACAACACTTTCGTCTTCCAAGGTCATTCAATGTCGGAAGCACGTCGACCTAGATACGTGACCACCATAAGATACAACGAGCTGTAATTTAGGAAATAATTGGGTGTGAAACTTCAAATAGGACACCCCGTATACATATCATTTTGGACCGTGTTAGTTCGAAATCGTGTAAAAGAGGAGTCTAGTATTGGTCCACACTAGAGACCTCGGGTATCAGAGGTTGCTCGAGGTTCCACTGTCCTGGATCAATGAATCAATCAAAAGAACAAATTATTTTTCTATCATAAAGGTACAACACTTTCGTCTTCCAAGGTCATTCAATGTCGGAAGCACGTCGACCTAGATACGTGACCACCATAAGATACAACAAGCTGTAATTTAGGAAATAATTGGGTGTGAAACTTCAAATAGGACACCCCGTATACATATCATTTTGGACCGTGTTAGTTCGAAATCGTGTAAAAGAGGAGTCTAGTATTGGTCCACTAGAGACCTCGGGTATCAGAGGTTGCTCGAGGTTCCACTGTCCTCGATCAATGAATCAATGGCAGAGAAGGTTGCGTGGCTGTGCAATGGGAAGATCGTGTTTTCAATTCCTCGAAGGACGTCCGCCGACACGTTGTAAGCCGCAATAATCTCGGTCTTAAGCGTTGCATAAACTATTCGGAAGTATCTACGCAGCCATGGTATCTCGGTTGGCGGCGTTCTATAAGGTTCCCGTAGGTTGCGCACACCTGAATTGAATACGGGGTTGAGGATGCGGTTGAGTCGTGAGCAGTCGGTAGAGGAGAAGTATGGAGATAACAACCGTACAGAGGAGAAACGTCGAGGCGCAAAGGAGGTCCCAAGTAAGTCAGCAAAGCCAAGGAGCGCGAGGACTGCATGTCACGACCCGCGGGCCGCTTGTAACACTTGCTTGTCAAACAATCTAATCGCTCGCTATTATCATACGGAGTCTTGTCGACAAGTTATCGTGAATATTAGATACGCGCACGTATGTAAGAAAGATCAGCGGCGGTGGCGGCGGCGGCGTAGAAAATCGCTATGCAAAGACTATGCGGCGACGCGTTCGCGAGTAACGGGGCCCAAAACGGTCGGTTATTTAGGACACCGAGATAGGCTCTCGAAGCCGAGGTACATACTTACGTATAGAGAGAGAGAGAGAGAGAGAGAAGGAGAGAGAGAGAGCTATGTGTGTCTCTTTTCGCAGAACCGGTGGCATCTCGTTCGGGCACATTGTCTCCCATGAGCGGCCGATACCAGGCCGGAATATAGGACCGCAAACACCTGCATTCATTATCGGGCAATCAGCGGAAAGGACCCGAGAGCGCCGGCTAAACACGTGCTTAGATCCAATAGAATGATAACCGTCAGTCGCTAAGAAGAAGCCTTTGCGCAATAGCTCCTCGACTATGCCTCTCATCCCGCGAGTGGACACAATCTGTGTGTGTCTCCCTTCGTGTCGATAGTGATAACAGTAGTCGGCTGAACTTCCAGTATCCGAGCTGTACATCGTCCCGAGAAAACGCGGACCCAACGATTGATCAGGGAACCGTGTTCTTGGTTATAGTGGGTGTACCACCATCTTAAGGTTATACGAATTTTATTTAGAGGTTCACGACACGGATGTCACATCCTCGTTACTTTTCAGAGAAAGTTTTTCTTTAATGCGTTTAGTTCTATTGTTATTATAGTTTATTTGCAATATTTGTAAAAATCCCAGTCTTGAGAAATCGTCAATAGGCTTTGTTTAGAAAAATGTGCAACATAATCATTTTCTTATGTATCACTCAGAATTTTAGAACGGAAACGTGTATCGAAAACGCGTGCAAAATCGCTGAAGAACAATCCGATGGGACAATTTTTGGACACGGCGCGTGCGTTAATGGAATAGCGGGGACTACCAGTAAGTCATTAACACGTATTTACCAGTGATATCAGTTACGTAACTGAGGCTTGCTGTTATCTCTGTCGGGTCCCCCGGGGCGGTCGGATTTAACCGCATATGCTCGTAAAGCGTGCGAGAAGCTGCGCGTCCATGCCCGTACCCGTTGTAGGGTACGATCGAACAGGGTTAGGAGGTTACCGATTGGACGCGCGCACGCCACGATCGAACACGCGTACGGGCATCTACTCTCCTCTGGAGTAGGTGTTCTGGCTCGTGTGAGCGTAGGTGAGGAGAGGGCCTAGACAAAAGGCCTCAGAGAAAGAGAGAGAGAGAGGAGACTTAGCTGCGATCTGCTCATGGGACGAGAGAGATAGAGAAGGTCTCTCTCTTTCAAGGAAGTAAGGCAGGAAGGGAGAGTCGCCAGGCCACGACCTGGACCGCCCGGTCATACTGTGCGGATGCGAGCCACCGGTCGACCGAGTCTCCCACATACATTAGGAAGTTTCTCCTAACTTTTAGCCATGGTAGTTGAACCGTGACAGCTAACATGCTGGCATAGAATCGGATAACCGGCTAACCTTTCTACTTCGTCTTCTCCTTGTCGTTCGTCTTTTCGACCTTTTTCTCCTCGTTAGCCCTACCCCCATCTGATCCCCCACCTTCATTCCTCCAACCCTTTTTAACTTAATCTACCACGAGATCTGCCCTCTTTCGTCTCCCGGCACTTGTCTATGTTCACCTTCCGTCCGGAGAGAACGAGAGCGAGGTACCCAGCTCTCTTTCCCTCTTGTTTCGTTGTAAGTAACGAAAGCATCGAGTTATTCACGACCGAGCTCATGAGAAGCGGAAGATGATCGGGGTGGTAGGAGAGAGAAGGGTGGCAGGAGGGGGCGGATACTGAAAGATAAGTCAGGAAGGGAGAACGAGAAAAGAAGGTCCGCCGATCTCCCAAGGTACCAGTACGACGGGCCTACGATCTGCTCCGCAGAGAGTCAAGAACCTCGACAGAAGTGCCCGGCGGCCGTTGCCACAATATTTTGCTTGATTACTATCGCAGGAAAAGCTGCTCGAACGACCTGACCGAGACCGGATCGCTATGGATGAATACGCCAGATTCTCTCTCTACCTCTCTATGTCTCCCACAATCCCTCCATCCAATTCTACACCCTTTTCCTCTACCACCATACCCTCGTTAGCATGCTAATTTATCGAGGCCTTAAATTTTCACAGGCGTCCTTTGATAGAGCCCGGAATTTATGCTCTATATTTCAGACTCAAAGTGGATTACCGGTTAGCGCGTGTGTTACCACTCTCTCCAGCCCTCTCTCCCTCTCTATTTCTCTTTCTCTCGCGCCACCCTTTCGCTCTCTGTACCGCCATCAGCTTCCCGTCCTCGTTCCAGTCGTTTCGCCACACCCGCCCCGTCACAGTTTAACCGAATTCGCGAGTCTATGAAACGCAATTAATATCCCATGAATTAGTCGCCGATAACACGCGCGGCTCTCACGTCACACTGCTAGCACCGGCACAACGTTGTGCGTTGATTCTGCATCGCGGTGTAGCACCTTTGACAGCTTTATTGGCTTCTTTAGATTTATCATCCTTAGAGTGTGCATCCACTATTTGCTAATGGTTTCGTGAATGTTCGCTTCTCATTGAACCCTTTCCCCGCGCAATAGTGAATCATTCATTTCTCTTGAATCGAATCTTCTGTTATCAATATTGAAACAGCGAAGTCAATTTGTAACGAAATTATGACTAATAATTTCTAGCTGCGTTTTCTAAGAAATTATACATAATAATATTACAATTATTGCAAATGTGTATTCGCAGTTTCTAATATCTGACAGAGAAATCAAAAGTCATTTGGTCCAATGCGAAAAGAAACTATAAGTTTGTATAGGTTGGCCACTTAATTTTGGGTTCCATAGACATCTGACACCTGATTTGACCGACAACGAATCTAAAAGCGTTGTCGGTTGAATGGAACCCCTTAATTTTATCCCCGACTGTAAATAGATACACATTGAAGGAGACACACAGAAAAACTGACGGATGGACGAACACCGCCCAGGACATTCTTGGACCCCCGTACTCGCTATCCGTGGATCGCGGGACGAAGTCGGAAATTCCACAGGGCAAAGTGAAATTTACGTTCAGATCGTAAGTCGGATAAAAAAGATAAACGTTAACGGGCGGCGTTGTTCCGAGCCCGTTACCTGCACGTCCGAAAGCCAGTTAATGAGCAATGAAGGTCTTCGTGGTATTATATTCCCGGTGCTGGCCCGTGTTCGAAAAGGCTCGCGAGTAGTAACATAAAACGAGTACGCCGTTTCGAATCGCGTAACAAACCGCAAAAACCGCGGATGAAAATGAGGAGAGAGGGAGGGTTGAAGTTGAAAGGAAGTAATATTCTTCCACATCTTATCCCGCGAGGCCACGGTCGGCCGGCCTTCCGGAATTTGGCTGCGTCATATTAGAGCACGGCACGCACGTTAATCACCCCCCGATATTAGCGTAACTCCTAAAGCGTATAAAACGCTGGGGCGTAATTTAATATTATTATATTACCGGCGGCGAAGCGTGTTGAAGCGCCGGGCCGCCGCGCATCAGCCCGGGTATCTTTAAAATTAGATTTCCCGTTCGCCGTTCCATTACCGCTACCACCTCTACCGTCTCTGCTGACAACCCCCGAAGCGTATTTCCTGTATTTATATCCGAACGAATTTTGCGCAAACGTGTCGTCGCTGATGATGCAAACAATGACCGTCGAGTTCGAGAACGTGTCTTCTGGATTTTGATGAGAAGAGGAAGCAATGTCACCTGTCCGTCGAGGTTACGTGACTGGTTCCAAATTTTTTATTACATCCTATTTCGCGTTAACACGTATCCCTTTGCACTCCAAGCTGTTTTAATTCCAAAACCACTCTCGGTAAAACATTCACGAAATTAATAGCAGCCAGATTTACCGTCTTGGTTTAAAATATAAAATTATGAATAGGGAAAATCATTCCTGTAAGTACCTCTGAAGAACATGAGAGTGTTGAAATGAGATTCTGTGAGCACACCGTCCAGAGATCCGCAAACAGAAGCAGGAAAATGGAAGGCATCAAAGCTAAAGATTGGCGAACATTGGCTACGTACTTTGGAGCTTTGAAGTCGGACCATTCCTCTAATAAGTTCCAACGCAATTAGAATATTCAGACGGTATACTTTTCGTTGCGGCATCCCGTAAATCCGGCGAGTTGTCCAAGTGGTTTTCGGTTTGGTATGGGTGAGAGCGAGAAAAAGGTAGCGGCATCACGCTGTCTACTTGGCAGAAGCGAACGGCAGTATATACTGTCGGATCTGATCCCGTGGTACATTTAAAACATATAGAAAATACGTAGCATCGAGATCAGCCGCGGCGCTGCACCCGTCAGGGATGCCTGAATGCCGAGGGAAATAATTTTCCCATTCCGAAATAACCCCACCGTGAGGCGAATAGGAGTGGAAGCTGGTCTGGGCTTGGCAAGAGCCTCGCCTCACGTTGGTTCAAAGTGCCCCTAAACCACCCTGCCTCCCGAACGTACGTGGTAACTTCCGTCGATTCGCGAATATCGTGAATTTGCAAGGCTCGCCAGCTGCGCGCTAGTTACTCGTCGAATCTACGATCCCACCCCGCTTAGCCTCTGCACCGGCAGCTCTGCCATTATACACGCACCAATATAACGACGAGCCGACGTCGTCGTTGCACCACGCCTCGTCGCATAGAGATTTCCGTGTCGGGTCTCTTTCCCTACAGGCGAATCGATGGACCAATATTTTCCCTGACTCGGACACGTCGACGGTTGATAGGCAACGTCTCAGCCAATTATAATATACTCACATTTCGGTACCCAATCCGAAATGGGTTCCATGGGAATCACCGACACAAATTTCCCCGACACGGTTTTCATCGACACGAGATTTGACCGACAACGTAAATTTCGGATGGTCCCATGGAAATCACCGACATAAATTTCCCCAACAACATTTCACCAACACCAGATTTGACCGACGACTACTTTGGCCGACAACGCCTTTAGCCGACAACGAATCTTAATCTAAAATCGTTGTCGGTTAAAGGCGTTGTCGGCCAAAGTAGTCGTCGGTCAAATCTGGTGTCGGTGAAATGTTGGTGGAAACCGTGTCGGGGAAATTTATGTCGGTGATTTCCATGGGAACCATTAGAAATTTACCTTGCAACTACCTTTTTATAGGGACTTGGATATATTGTATACAAGGGACTTGTACTCATACGGACATGTAGCTCATTTCATGACGAATTCACTGATCTATTATATGTTGATCTTTAAAGGTTAATCAATGTCATTCAATGTTGTTTAAATCGTTTAAATAAATGGACGATGATTCTCAGTGTTTCGGACACGTAGACAGCTGATAGGTGTATCAGCTTGTAGCTTAAATTTGTATTGTATTGTAGCTTAAAAAAATAATTTATTTGAAATAACAAACAAGTTCGATTTATTATAGAATGGACATGCCCGTTGGAGACCTCAATAATTATAACATAAAATTGTGAAATCACTTCCTTCACTTGGGTGGTTCAATAGGGGCTGCTTTAATACTTAAACACTTGTTAAGCAAACTGTGCTTTAATCAAACTTTCCTACTTCAATCAAATACACCAGACACGTTCACGATCAAAGTAAATCATTTTACAGAACCTGTAAATAAAATATGTTTGTTGAATTTTCACCTAAGCATCACACGAGGGTTGAAGAAACAAGTCCAAAATTAAGAATGTTCTAGTTCCTTTCAAAATGAGGATACCGTGAAAAATTAAGGAAGGAAATGATAAATGATTCATTAGACGAGGCACAGTTTCATCGCTAAACCATTTACGCTAAATAAGGCTCGGACACGTTGAACTTCAGACAGGTACACACCACGATTTCTGAATGCCCGTGAACGAATTTTTGGTTACCGTGAATGTTTAACGGGGCCGCCTTTGCGCGATACTCGGCAAAGTCATCTCCTCTCGAATCTGCTTCGCCAGCAACTAAATATTCCTCGCGCGGTGTCCCTGAGCTGCGTTAGACCGGGAATGCGACCGCAAACGTAAATTCGCGTGTCCGTGCCTCTACCGTGTTCTGTCTGTTGGCCTTCTTGAAATTCAATCGTCACCATTATTATATAATTTCGTCGCCGGTACATGCGACGATAAATTAACATCTCTGACCCCCCGACGACAACTGAAAGTACCGTTCGCGCGACAGCTAGCTCGAATAGCGGATTTGCATAAAGCTTCTCGAAGAAAAATCTGCGCGGACTGTGTAGTGCTCCGTAACAGGGGATACGCTTTCTGAGATTCGCGTGCACGGCGACACAAACCGACAATTTATCTTTGGTCGAATAACCGAAACTATGATACCGGTCTTGTTGGTCGGTATATCGGGTTTGGTTTTCCTGTGCGTGACCCGCGACGAGACACTCTATCTAGAATTCCATAAATCCGTTCGACGGGAGGAATGCGTGGCCGATGATAGCCGGGAGACGGTGCACAGGAAACGAGGATCACGAGCTGTTTGATCGTTCATTAACTGGCTCTCTCGGCTGGCCGTATACGGTACATCGCCAGATTAGAAACCGAGCAGCCGGTCACGGAATTACCGAGGATCGAGGAAGGAGAGCGAAGAAAGACGAAACCGAGGAGAAAAGACCCGCTGGAACTCGGCCCCCGGAAATCTCGTTTCATCAAAAAGTTTCGACCCCGCGCAATTCCCTGTAGTCGATCGTAAAAAATCATGCCAGTTCCGTAACTCATTTCATTAGGTACGAGGCCGTGGATTCCGCACTCTCTATCTCTCGCGTTCGAGAACAGCTTCCTCTGACTCCCAGTTCGAGTGTGTGCTAACTGGACAGAACCTGGTGTTCGCGTTACAAGGGATATGTAGTTTTCCGTATTTGTAATAATATGAACAAAATGATATATACAAAACTTTCAGAGATTTTATGGTCATGTAGATTTCTTTTAATAGAATGACCTATACCTCTTTCCCCTACTATTTAAACATTATTAATAGCAAACGTGGCCTTGTGCATCATGGTTCACATCCGACACGTTTGAGTTTGCTTAGAAAATTGCGAGAGTGTAGAAATTGATCGAACCTTGCGCCGATAAATTAATTCCAATTATCTTAACATTGCGATCGAAACAAAAAAATTACTTATATCCTCTTGTATCGTGAATCGTTACAGTATCAAATTCTGCATAAAAATTCGTTGACCTCCATGCGTCCTAAGCTTAATAATTAACAAGATATCATCGAAATTATCCCCTGCACCGCCCAGAATATCTTCTTCCCAGCTACGGCCAGTACGCGCGTTCATGCTCGTCGAGGAGAGCATGGTTTGCGGGTCACGGTTCGGTAGACGTTCCACGGGCCGTCGCGGGCCTGATCAGTGGATCACGAAGTGGTTAGGTCGGGTATCGAGCCCTCCGCCCCGAAAATATACGATGTGTGGAGAGAAGGAAGAGCGGCCGGAGGAAAGAAAGGTAAATAAGAACCTTCGCGAAATAACGGGACCCGGAGGAAAGCTTCGTCTCATCTCCTGTTGCCGCTACCCTCCATTGCTCCTCCTCTCGTTTCCCTCCTCCGCCTGGTTCCGTATTATATTCCACCCACCTCGAGAGAAGTCCTATTATCGAGAGCAGTCACGACGTATCGTCTGCGGAAGAAGAGGCTTAAGACAGATCGTAACGTATTTCACTTTCTTCCCGAAGGGCTACACGGTCTCGTTCCCTTACCACGGTTCCCTCTCCCGGTCCTCTATTCGCCTCATCATCGCCTTCTTTCCGTCGCACGATGATGCATGCACAACCTAGCCCAACCAACCAACCTCGAATTGTTCGTCTTCCGCGCTCCGAGCGCACAGGAATCGGCTAATCGAACACGGAAAATCGCGATCGCATTGCCCACGCTGTTGCACCGTCGCTCCTACGTGCACCATCAGCATCCGCCGATCGCTTTTCTCGTTTTAACAATGCTGCTGTCCGCGCTTCTGCGTCTATCCCGTCAAATTCGACAAATAAATGTCGCCTCGACATCGTCTCGTAAATCGCATTAACGGTACTTCGGTCCGTTTCGATTCTTCAAGATCATACGTTTGGCAATGTACCTTATTGGAATCACAACGAGTTGGTCTTACGAAGGGATTGAATAAGCTCAATTTGTTCCCACCTGTTCAAATAGAACCACTAATAACGAGGTTATTAAGGATTACGAAATAAAAGGTATTAATGAAAGAGGATGTTCACACTTTATTGTCTTACGGGTTACCTCGTGGGCCAATGGTTAACAACCAACTAAACTCGCGTCTCGGACGCCTCGACCGCTAAAATACTGAACTAAATGACCACTAAACGACCACTAAATGAAATACAAAAAACAAAAACACGCGCTCGTCGTTCGATTTCTTAAGAGCTACGCAATTTAACACCACCCTTGAATGTTAGATCGTTGCTCTATAAACCGAACATTCAAGCGTGTCATCTTCTTTTGAATTTCTTCAAACAATGTAATCTATAAATTTGAAATTATGTACATGTCAAACACGCTGCTTTCCTATTAATCCTAATGTATACAGGGTGTCCCAAAATTCGTGTACTTCTCGGAAATGGGAGGTTCCTTGCGTCATTTGAAGCGACATTTTCCTTTACAAAAATGACGCCAGCGACTTTGTTTAGGAGTTATTAACAAAAAACACAGACCAATCAGAGCGCGGCTAGAGCAAACTGAGTCCGACTCAGCGACAGGTCCCGCTTAGCGTGGCGGCGCCATTGGTCGAGCCAGAATCAATCCGCTGTAGCCGCGCTCTAATTGGTCCGTGTTTTTTGTTAATAACTCATAAACAAAGCTGCAGGCGTCATTTTTGTAAAGGAAAAGTACACGAATTTTGGGACACCCTGTATGCATGAACCTGACCAAGGACCCTCGCTGGGGCCTGGTAGCGACGATGACGCTACAACAGTATGTATATGGGTACCCTGGTACCTCTTCATGTAGAATCGTATAAAAAATTACCCGTGTGGATGAGGGTTAATCATTTTAATGTGATGACAATAATATATTTTATCTCTGTTCTTTAGAGAGTTCTTAGCTCTCTTAAGGTCTTTTAATAATTTCACTATTTTAAGTTGCACTTGCTCATTTCTGTTAAAAATGCATCAAGTCCGGAGTCTAATAATGATACTCAGCGTTAACAGATCGAGGGATCTCTATGTTAAGTAGTGGGGGATATGCTGTATAGTTTTCTTTTAGTAAATGTCAACATA
>CM052342.1:5975197-5995810 GCA_028455595.1 Lasioglossum vierecki | reverse complement strand
CTCTAATTGGTCCGTGTTTTTTGTTAATAACTCATAAACAAAGCCGCTGGCGTCATTTTTTAAAGGAAAATGTCGTTTCAAATGACCCAAGGAACCTCCCATTTCCGGGAATTACACGAATTTTGGGACACCCTGTATGTCAAATACGATGTATGTAAAGCTTCATAACCCCCAAGGGGAGTTACATTAAGCTCAAAAAAAATATCATACGTTCAGGATTATTGGACTCACGGTGTTGGGAACCTCTCGTTTAACGTAGAGCAATATTCTCGGGCATAGGGTTTCCGTCGCCGAATACAAAAGTGCTCAAGATAATCGAGGGTAGCGGGAGGGTTAATCGATGGCCGGGCCCGTCAAGACGAGCACTCGGTAGCCGGGTAGAAAACAAAAAATTCGGGCGAGAAGAGCGGAGGTACGAGAGTGTGCAGGGATTGTAGGTTTTCCGGCGGAGCCCACTCGACACGGCTCGGCGTTCAAAGAAATTTTTTCGCCGGGGCGAACACAGGAAACGCGATGCGCACGCGAATTCGCTCCGGGAGGAGAGCGAGTGGAAGAAATAAAAATGTACGATTTTTCGGCGGCGGGGGGAGGAGAGCGACCCGGTCCCCCTCCCCCTCCCCTGCCTCTGTGAAAGCAGCATGTACCGGCCCCGTCGCTGTGTGTTCGTGGCAGTTCTTGGCGAAGGCTATACGCCTTGATGCTAGATTGGCACTTGCCCAAAGCTCTTCTCTCTTCGTTCATGCCAGCGTAACCGCGGAAATTTTTGCCTGATTAACGATATAGGTTTCAGTATTTTTCCAACGGGCTGGCCGTATCGAGACTCGTTCGGCCCTGCCCTGGCTCCGGAATCCTGCCTCGTACGTCGTTTGCAATCGTCGTCGTCCGCGAATATATCCTCGACAAGGATGGTTATGATCGGCTCTGCTTAGGTAGACGCGTCTTTTTACCACCGACCCTCCCACAGAAATCGTAGCACATTTAGCCGAATTTAAACAGGGCGAACATTTTTTAAATTTCGGCTTAAAAATTGTACAATAAGATAAAAATTCAAAGAAGTGCCGCCAATACGATTTTACCTTGGAAAGGTTTATTGAAAATTTACTTGTGATCAGACTTTTTTTTTAATATTTAGATATTATGTTTTTAATATATTCTCTATGAATATATTTAAGAAAAAAGATTGCAAAAAAAGCTCATTCTGACAGAAGACATATCTCGCAGCGTTTAATGCAGTGCATTTTTAGTTCAGCATAGGGTACACTATCATTATTCATAGCCTTCGTAAATAAAAAAATTATTTTCAAATTAAAAATTATTAAATAAATTCCTTCATTCGGGGATGAGGTAGGTCAAGTGTCAAACCTGACTTGCTCATTGGAATTCATCAAAAGTCCTGGAATTTTCGTCATGCAAATGAACGAATGCAGTTAGTATGCATCGTAGGTGAAGGTTCGCGCTCTAGGTTCTTTACCTTCTTCAACCTCGGTAGGTATTCTTACATAACGTATGTCCGTTTCGCCTGACTAGAAGGCGAGCCGCGACTCGATCCACCTACAACCCTGATCAGGATCCTGTCTATTGGGCCGCCTCGTAATTATAAGCCTGCGTAATGGACTTCCCCCGCGAATGTGTTTCTCCTAATAACAGATTTCTAATTTTCTTGAGCATCCCGGAGTGGCTCCACTGATTGGTCGGCAACCCCTCCCCCCTCTCTCTTTCTCTCTGCTCGTAGAAAATTTATCTGTTTAATGTGTTCTACTCGATGCGGCGTTCAACGTGAAACACAGCGTTATCGCAACATGCGAGCTATGACCTCCCGACATGCGACGCAGTTTTAATGTTCAACTGGCTATGACGAGAATGCGGAATAAAATGTTGATGGATATTAATAGGACGGGAGTGCATGTTGATTGCGGGAGGACCTGCGTCTTGGGATGTGTACGATGCTACTCGAAAATATTTGATTGCTTGTTGGCGAAATAATCATCCTTTCTGGAGGATGTACCGGAATCGATCCTGCGCCTTTATACAGTTAGGAGTTACGTGTTTTCTTCGGTAAGAGTGGCCAATGAAAAATAAACGATGGTGCGACGATACTCTAATGTCTGCTGTTCTTTTTTTTCAAAGTACATTGCTCGGTTTGTTATTCGTACATTCAAATCAGGGTCCGAAAATTCATAGAACGATGATTTTCTATTAACGTATGATAAATTATAATTTTCGAAAAATATTCTATACAAATTATCTTAAAAAGTTTCTTAAAAAATATTTCTTATTCAAAAATATCTATAGTTTTCTACCAGTGCAGTGTGTTTTTATTAAAACTCAATTTTCGTCAATAATAAAAGTTTAGCCAGTAATATTTAAGAGGAAATTAAATAGGAACGCAGCAACGCAATGTATTAGCAGAAACAATGTTCAGAGAACGTAACCGAGTAATATATGTTGTATAGGAGAAAATATCGACGATAGATGAAAAAGTCTTGAACTTCCTGGTCCCGGTAACGACACAATAAAATCTTTGATTAGGATATATGTCCGGCGAAGGGGTCTCCGACGCTCACATTCCACAGAAAGCTCGTAGCGTGGCTCTCCGCGAGACCTCCGGTATGATAGTTATATGATAATAGTGCACATTGTATTACAACTGTGAGTACACGATAACATGGCCGGTGAAGGGTCGCAAGAAGGGACAATGCTGCACCGTGCTGTCCAAGAGTTGTTCGTGCAGTCAACTTAACATTCTTCTGCAAAGAATGGAACATAACCCCTTTAACGGCATCGTTGAAAACCGGATTTTTTCCTCTTCCACCTGAGATGTAGACATCAAAGGTAAGAGCATCGATGACGCTCCTCCCTCTCTCTCTCGTGGTTTCATCTTCCACAGTCGAAACAAAAACGTTCAATTTCCGGGTTTCCACTTAAGTTTCGCTCGAAAGTACCGTTCGTTCGTCAGACAAGTGTTATCCATGTACTACGCGGCGTCCGAGAATTAATTTCTTCGCAGTTGAATCGCGGCAAGATATAGTGAAGGCACGAAAATTACTTAGAACGTTTGTGGTATTCACCTTCCGCCAGAATTTCATAGCGCCGCGCTCTCACAATGGACGCCCCTATTCCGCTTCATTCTCCGGAAAACGTCAGCCACCAACGTCCCGCGGTGATGTTCGCAAAATTTTCCGAGTCAACGCAACTTCGCGGGAAAGTACCGAAGTGTTAAAGTTTCCGTTATCGCCCTCGCCGGTTCGTCTTCGTTAGTGGAGTGATTACCCGCGGACTCGAACACGACGTGTGTATTTACGACGTCGAATTATCGTGAAGACTATCGAAACAAACTATCGCGTATTATATTTTCTGCGGGGCGACAGTGGAAAGTTCACTCTGACGGAGCATCAGTAGATCTAGATAGAGCACTATTATATTTACACCAAAATTATTTCCTGAAGTCTGTACCATCAGCTTCTTTATTAAAATAGGACAATGAATCGGGTTCTTCGGTGTACAATAAATCATTCTTGAATAAATATTATAAGAACCAACATTCTTTACTATAAACATCGTAGATCGTGTATGTCTCAGCCCGCGAGTAAATATATCAAGCTCGCTGCAACGGGAGGAAAAGAATAAAGAGTGTTTAGTCGTAATTTCCCGAGGACACTCTCAAGTGACGTGCGGACGTATTCCTACTCAAGGTTGTAAGGCTTGAGCCCGGTTATGAAACTGCGGACACGTCGACTCGAGAATGACCCCGTACGACTGGATATTACCCGCCAAATTAATATTGGGTAACCGGTTCAATGGGTAAAGTGATAAGACAATTAGATCGGATTGATTCGAAAGGAATACATTAAAGAAAGCGTTTCGTCCCGGACCTGCTAGTGGACTCGTCAGTAAGGCTGATCTAGCAGGTCCTGCCTTATACGCTAGCGCACGCAAGGGATGTACAATTACAGCGCGGAATTTGGCGCGATTGTCCAGATTGTTGGACCACGTGATATCGCGATACAAGTCTTCAAACTAATATTTTAGATGTTACGGTTTTAGATATTGCTCGTCCGAGAGCTAGCAGAGAACTGTCTGCGTTTGAATTCTTGTTCGTTTTCGTTGAGGAAGAAAATGCACTGATTGGTTCCTGCCGAAAATTGCAGTTACCAATCAGCGTCCTCAAGAATGTTTAGCTTTCTTTCCAAGGCTCTGAAGGAGGCCTGTCAATGGGAAAGAGAGAGACGATTCGTGAGAGAAACGTTCTGTCACTCGACACCGTACTTATCGGCCAAAAAAGGACCCTTTTCCGCGACCGGGTTTATGGCACACTGTAAACTTAGTCTATACAGAAAAATAGACATCTGGCGATGTCTAGAATGGTCACCGAAAGACCCTAATTGACTGAATCTTCAAGGAATATTCTTAGTCACGAACGTACCATAAATATTGTCCGAAAGAACCACGTGTCCTGTTCCTACGCGACGGAACAAAGAGGTTCTAGTAATTTCATGGACCACTAAATGCAATTTACCTCCTCCTTTAATGATACTATTTCTCGCGGTGTAAAATAAGGAAGCACTGTAAAATCATTGGAGGACGACTTCAGTGAAATCGGTAAACATATGATCAGCCCAGCTGGTCGTCGCAAGCTGCGTGGCAATGCTATAAATGTCGGGTATGGTGGAATCGCGATGAAATGCATGCGTGATAACGAGAGCCTATTAATCGGTTAAGTTACGGATTATTACACGCGATTGGGTTCATGGGCGTCATTATTGTGGTTCTGTATCCTCGTCATCGTCGTTATCCGTGTCCGTTGTCAGTATTGACCTTCGTCGTCAGCGTTGACCGCAGATTGTCGCTATCGATCGAGTCCACGAGGCAAAGAGTAAACTCGGTAGGCAGTTTTGTCAGTAATATTCCGGCGGCTGACCACGGTACAATGGACGCTTACCGGTCCTGTGCTTTCCCGTCAGTCAACGTTCTTCTCTCTCCCTCTCGCTCGCCCTGTCTCTATCTCTCCGAAAGTCCCTCTCCTTCTCTCTAGAAAAGCCATGCCCGCAGGACGAACGGTGATCAATAACAAGAACGAATGTTTCTAACCTGCCGGCTACGCAAACATGTAACGTGTACATGCCAAGGGGTAGGTTCGGACGGTACATAACTGATTACATAATACATGCTTGTATGCGCGGCATTTCATTATGTCCTGAATGGGTTACCATTTCTTAACCCCTCCGCTCTCGCCATGGTCATCATACGGGAGAGAGATACTTATTCGCGGATGGGTCGATGTAAGCGAGCAACATTGTGGCGGTCGGATACCGCCCGGGTAAACACATGTATACACTCGTCCCGGCATCCTGTCCGCACATAGGAGATTCTAACTTTTATTACGGTTTGAGGTTTGTTAGCGGTAGCCCAGTGCCCGGCGCCCATGCACGCATTCATACCGTTCTGTCCCGAAAAGTCTACACGGTGTTTGTTTAACGCGGTATCAATGATAAACCTGGTTAGGAGTTATCGTCATTGTTAAACAGCGGATCCTTGTCCAAAATTTTCTATTTCATATTAAATTTGTGATTTCGGCGCAAGGTTCCATCATTAAAAACGACAGCAAGTTTGTGGATCTTTTTCAAGAGCTACATTTCTGCGTCTGAAAAAATTAATACTTGATTTTCTATTTCAATTTCCAAGAACTGAGGCGAAGAAAAAATTAATTCCTTTTATAATAGAGTTAATAGGTTGAAATTAATATAACAATGTTTTGACTGGTTGTATTTCTCTATTTTTGTCGCTGTCTAGTAATTAATGTTTGAAAATAAAGGTGTAGTTAAAAAGTTAATGAGATCTCTTGGAACTTTGGCAACTGCTAATAAATTGTTTTTCTCTGCGCCACACTAATACAGATTCAATTGTCTAAATACTGTTTATATTCGCCACCATCTCTCGAAATCCCCCTAGACATCTCGGTCGGACTGTACACACATTCCCCACCCCCAAGTGTCTTTTTATTACATCCACATCAGACGCGAAGCCATATCCATCGGGCAAAGTGTGTCCGGTGTAAACAACGATCACGATCATATTAACAGGTCGAATGGGGCTTTCCGGCTTGCCTCAGATTTTCGTCATTCGCTGGGAGATACTATCGAACCGAGGGAACCTCTGGTACCTGTTACGTAATGCTATGAATGAGGCTATGTTTGCAAACAGGTACATATAAGTAGACCGATGGGGATAGGTAGTCTGTAAGTGTAATCGAGGATTCCCAGCTTCTCTGTTACGTAACTTCCCGTCGAACCGCAGCGAAAGAGAGATAGTAATAGATAGACAGACGTAGAGAGAGTATATAGAGAGGGTAGGATAAGATAGGGGGTGCGGCGTGAGCACACCGTTTCATTTGTTTGGTGTTCCTCCGGGGTATTAGAGAACGTGCCGAGGGTACGTGGTATCCATGTAGACACCACGTAATAGAAGCAAAGCAATCTGATGAAACCAATAAGCGTGAAGGAATGCGAGTGGCTTCTCTTCTTGCCTTCCTTTCCGTGCTCGGTGCAATGCCTCTTCCCGTTTGCGCCAAGCAGTCTCACCTGTCTTTTTCTTACTCCCAAAGCTCGGCCGGGATCCCACTGGCCCGATGGAATCATTCTTCAGGCAAGAAACACGCGAACCATAAAAATGCCCTCTTCAAATTTTATGGAACGCGCAGCCTCCCCGTGAGAACTGCCAGTTTGAATTTCGCGCGATTTTTTCACTGCTGCTGGCGCAAATGTGACTCCTTCACAGGGTTTTATCAGTCAATAGGTCACAGCGAACTCGAATTATATTTTGCCAAATGCGACTGAAAATTGTTAAAACTACTAGAGGCAGAATTCCTATTTGTTTTTTTTTATTTTTTATAATGATCTGCAGATCTGTTTATCACTCTCAAGGGACATGCGAAGTTGTTCTTTTTAACGTATTGATATTTTATGGACAAATCGAGTTCGGAAAAAGAAGAATGAACAACTCATACAACGTATAGGTACATTGAAAGATTTGCTGCAAAATGAAACAATTTTCACAAACGCAGTTCGAATAAATTGCTCACGGATATAAAAATTCATCGATCGAGCTTCTTCAGATCCCATTAACTTTATAGAAAACGTGGCAATAAATAGTGCTCATAACAAGTTATCGTCTTTCAAGGAAGGCAACGTTGTGTTCCGTAATATATCGACGAAATTGCCCAGCATCCTCTCGTTTGATGATTCACGCGAACCAGGCCAATAAAAGGTAAACGGTTACGGCGCTCTTTTGGATTAATTTCTCGTTTCGCTGCGATAAAAGAGATCCTTCTTTCGCTGTTTGATCGTGAGTAGGAGGAGGAGGAAGACAGGCGTGTCCAACTGGGGGAAATAGAAGAGATCAGGCTCAGGCTGTGCCTGATTTGAAAAGTTTCTCATTATTTCGTCCCGATACGGTGGTCCACGATGACGACGGACTTTTTTTGCTCGTCGTTGTAAACCATTCTGTTTCGATTCGTTCTATTAAGCCCGAATCGAATGGGAATATTAAAAGTGCGATCAAAATTCCCAACAGCACAAGTTGCCAACAGGCGGCACTCGCGCGGTTTTCGAGGGTGGTTGACAGCTGACAGCGATGCTGGAATGATACAGACGGTTGCAATGGCAAATGGTAGAGTAAATATGGCGGAGCCACTTGAAACATGCGACGGAATGCGATGACGCTCTCTCATTCCATTTTTGAATGCCGATGGGTGAAGTCCAGCGAAATTTCATGAATGAATTATAGTATGCGTTTCGTCTTTAGACCGCGTTTTGTCAAAGTGTAAATGTAGTTTGCAATTTTTATCGAACGCAGACGAAGAAGAAGCCATTTCAAGCAATTTCACTGTGTACCCCATAAATTACAAAGTAAAAAGTATCTCAGTTGTGACGCGTGTCTTGCACGCGAACAAATCGACTGGAACAACCCTAATTGGCGTTAAGTTTCATCTTTGCATCTTCGAGTGTTGCAAAACGCGTTGTATCAACGCAATATTCAGATGCTGGGAAATTTGGATCGAACGCAGGGAAAGAAGTCACGTTGAGAGCAAGGTAAAAAATATTCAAGGTTCCTGGAGATTTAGCACAGCAACGCGTGCCTATAAAAATTGCATAAGTCGAGAGGAACCTCCCGAAATGGCGTTGGGTTCTTCGTCTTTAGAACGCTACAAAATGCCTCTTATCAAAGTGTAAGTTTCAAGATGCTGGAAAGTTTATAGCACGTCGAGAAATAATTTCACTCTCTACTCTATAAATTAGGAGATAAAAAGTTTTTAAGGTTCTCCGGGATTAAGAAATGTCAGAGAATACTCTTTCCCAGAAAATTCTAAATTCATAACAGTGCAGTCGCACTTTTGCGTCGCACTTATTTACAGAAAATAGTATATGTGCGTAAATTTAATTTATCACGGCGAGCTGCACTCTTCGGTAGAAGGGGTTAACAGCGTTTCTGAGCGTTCGGAAAAAAAAATTGGGGTATAAACGCGGTTTTAAGATACTGAGAAATTTGTACCGAAGCAGAGGAAGCGGCAGCGGAAGATAATTTCGCCGGGCGGCCGATAAACAACAAGATAAAAAATATTTAAGGTTCCCCGGGATTAAGGGATGTCCGAGAGAACAAGCATTTCCGCGAAATCCAGGAGGAGCGCGGCGAAACGGATTCTTCGAGTGTTTCCGTGTCTGTTCCGCGAAAGGAAAATGAATAGCAAGAGAGACGGGCAGCCCCGGAGAAAGTTTTACAGGCAACAATCTGCGAGAATATTTCGCGTGGCAGGGTCGGGGTGAAAGGGAGAGGAGGAGGAAGGGATTCTCTCACCGGGAGTGTAGAATTGATAAATGAACGGGATGATCCTTCATCGAGCGGTACACGCTTGGAACAGGTTTTTAGGAATTTTGCAGTCACCGGCGTTTTATTCCCCTTCCCAACAGGTAGCAATTTACGATTGATGAAACATACCGCATGTTAATAAAGTCGCGTTCCTATCTTTTTTCCTCTCTTTCTCTCTCTCCGCAATTTTCCTCTTTTTATATCTTTTTCTCGTCGCATTCGGAAAAAGCAGTACGCGTCGTTCCCCGCGGAGAGCAGCGTCGGGGATTCGAGGCGGAAGGGACGCGATTAGAGCGAAACAGGATGATTCGACGTGGAAATCATATAGATCTGCTCATTAAGTTCGTCAGAAAGTCTCGGCAATCTAACTTCGAACGAGCCATCCCCGACGAACTCTAATTGGCTGACGTGCGGCGACCACAGATTAGAAACTTCTTCACTTTCGTTCGCGCTGATCAAAAGCATTCCGACGATCATCCGATCGACACGACGTTTATCCTGATCGCATCTAACGATGCAACTCACCCTCCGAACCTCGGGCTTTCGGGAAATGTGGCACGACGCTTTCGCTCCCTCTCCTTCTTTCTCTTTCGACTGCGATCGCATTAACATCAGATTTGTTGCAATTCGTTTTCAACGAGACCAACGGGATTCTGGTGTACCCTGTAATTTCGTAGTACCGTAGCTACCAAGTTGTTTCCCGATCGAAAGCGCGATACAATTTCTATGCAGACCCGTTATACCCAAGAATTCACTGGCGAACGATGACCACGGAAGATGACACAATCGCCGACTTTTTTCCCCGTGGCGCATCTTGCGCGCTGCCATGGTAAATAAATAAACGCGCAATCTTTTTTCCACGCTCCACTAGATTGTACCCGACTGCCGTGAAATGACTGCTTCGGTAAAAACCAGTCGAAAACGCAAAATTAACTTCTTTTTCGAACCTCCCGAACAATGCATTGCCAACGTGCGGTTTGTTTAAGTATGTGTCGCGATTGAACAGTTGTTTTATTCATTATAATCGGCATTGTTGATGAATGGAAAAAATGTATAAAAATGTGATTGGATGTCGAAGGATCAATTTTGTGGACAGTAAACAATTTTTATCGAGGTCGTAGCTCTTGGAGCTACTTTTTATTAATAGTCAATTTTCATATTTTACACAGCCATGAAATATGTTAACTCCAATTTGAAACATATCCTTTTAGATTCAAACACATGTATAACATTTTACTAGATAGCAAAAGGTTAATACTTTTTCTGGAAATCAATTTGAATAAAAACAAGTTGTTTTTCGTTTTTGGATTTCGCCACTGGCATTGAATGAAACCGTGTCGAAATGGTTCGAATAAACAGTTGGGTTTCAGGAACTTTTCAATGATAGAAACAAAGCGGCTTGCAACATTTAATGTACATAATTGAAGCAAACAGGAAGATATCCGATTCAAGAGGATGGTATTCTTGCTTTTTAAAGCGCTCTCGGGGCTGGCTTTAAACAGCCTCGATTTCGCTGATCTCCGCGCGTTTCGAGTCGGAATAAAAGCAAACTCAATTCGCCGGTTTAGCAGGCGGAGTTCGTAAATGGAGCGTTTTCCTTGTGAATCTCCGCATCAGGATCATTCTATCCGCCCCAGAAAAATCATAAAACATTGGGTCGGCGAGAATGCGCTCGTCTCACCACCTCCGCCATTACTGTGGCGCAATATTTGTCAAAAGCCTTGCAATTGACTTTTATGTGAAATATAATGCTCCTCCCTTTTTCGTATATTCAGTTTCCCGCGGTATTCCCGCTTCTTTTTGCGTTCGCTTTGACTCGAATGCGTTATACATCCCTCTTTCTGGTTACTTTCTGGTCTCTTTCTTTTCTACAATACTGAATTTGTTTCAATACGTACAATTTACTTTTTAACGAGTTTCATGAGAGATGAAAGAACTTTGTGTACTTTTAACTTGACCACAACTGGTTCCGCAGTGTTTCCAATTTGATGTTTCCAATGCAATTTGGCGACTCTTATTTTGAAAAATCAAGTTTGATTTTTCGATGGAATTTTTGTAGTTTCAACCATATTAATTATTTTTTTTTTTATTTTAGATGGAACGAAAGAACTTTTCTTTCGGATATGTTTTCTATGGATATTTTGTATTTATAAAAATGTTAATAGCTTTGGGATTCAAAGTGTGAAACGTAAATAATTTTCAGTACGTACCCACCTTTGTTTCGTTAAAAGTACAAACAAATTTTCATTCAAATTTCCTGCACGCGTGTATCTATAATTGATGCGGCTCGATTGCCAGCGCGGAGTCCTCGTTCCAACAAGTTATCGCGCTGCTAAATCCCATTTGATCATTTATAAACACCGGGGAAACATCACTGAAATGTTTAACTGTCTCCCGGTGCCAAAACTCGAACATATAATTAATACGAAGATCAATTCTTTTTCCGCGACAAAACCAGCGACAGATTCGTAAACTGTCGGTAATTATAAATCGTCGCGGCGCTGATTTAATTATTAAATATGTACACAATAGTGGACGTCGCATCTGTACTTAATAAATACGATCTAATTACTGCGAAACGCGGATTCGGTGTTTCACCCCTGCACACGTCATAAATATTCGACGAATGCAAATGGAGCGATATTGATTTTTCTGAAACATTTACAAGCTTTTAATTAGGATCGAATATTAAAGAGGAATTTAACGAATCGCCGGATTATATTACAAGCAATCGTAAATACAATAATTAAAATTTATTCCCGCAACAATCGCGTGTATCTGTTGTTTAATCCGCCTCTTTAAAATTCTATTAAAACGTATGTGATTTGGGGATCCCGCGTGTTTAAGCAGATGCTCGTTATGAATTCTTCATTTAAACGTTAATCGGCTGCGATCGATCGACTTTGCTACTTTATCGCACCGATGGAAACAAAATCGTCCATGAAAAACGCTCGAGTTCTCCACAATTGGTATTGGGATCATTGAAAAAGGCAGTATTCGATCGTTGCTCTTTTTATACCTCAGGAGTGTATGGTATCCTTTTTCCTGTTTCTAAATGTTAACACAAATGTACGATTTAGGAAATTAAATGCGTCCTGATTTAAAACAACGCCATTATCAATCTTACTTCTTTCACTAACGTTTTTAGTAGATCATTAGAAATTTTATAGCTACCACTCTTTCGTCCTGTATTTGAAATTGTACAGTTCTCCACGAAAATTCTAACGGTGTTAAAAAATTAGATACCCCAAAATGTCTACCCCATTGAATTACCCTTAAACAAATCTGCCATTCTGACACAACTAAAAAATCCTCTATTTAATAATCACTCTCATTCGAGTTCTCTGTCATTTAGATACAATTTATCTAAAATACTTCTAAGTAAAAAAAAGACCCTAAGAATTCCCACATTCACAGACTCGTCCTCGAACGAATCATCCGAACCACTGGCTCACGCATACGTTTACGAGTGACTGTGGAACCCATAAGAAACTGGAAAATGGAATTTCATCGGGCAAACGTTCTCCGTCGAGGGATCAGGAAACGATTACTGTTCATTTTGCGGTTAACTATGCCTGGTTCGGCGATGACTCATCGTAAACACTTGCCGTCGCGGTGCGGCCCGGGAGTTCGAAACTTAATTACTCTCGCGCCACAGTAATCTCAAAACAATTTAACGAGTATGCTCTGGAAACTTGATCTCGGATAATCGGCATAAAGGAGTGGGTGTTGTGGGTGGGGGAGGGTAGTGGAGGTTGGAGGGTTCGTATTCGCGCTGGGACGTCGTTCAACGACGCGAGAAGACAATGCCACGACCTCCCCGGGGACGAGGCGAAGGAATGGGAAAGCAGCGAGATCCGAGAAGCCATTGTACGGAACTCGCTGTCGAACTTTGTTGTGACTTCTTAAAAAGTTGTAAAAGACGGCTAGAGGTTCAGTCCACAACTGACGGGACGGCCGTGCCCGCCATCTCCTCTGCCCGCAGTTCGCTAGGAAATTGACGTCGAGGACGTTTTTCTCACCTCGTTTTCTTGCGACGATGGCCGAAGCTGCATCTGACCACTCGCGACCCCTTCGTTTCTTTTTCATCTTGTCGCCTCGTCACTTATTACTCGCCTCAATTTCAGGCTATTCATTTGCTGGAACGGTTAGCGGGTCATTCCTTCTATTCGGTCGTTTTCGTCGTTTCGGTCATGCACCGTTTTTCCAGGTGTCACGCCAAAATGTAATCGGAACCGTCAGACTCCTGTGCAGGCTTACCTTTTCAAGCTAAAATGTCCATTATGTTTTCAATGGTAAGGGAAAATGTCTGAATGAATTTTTCAGAGTGTTGTAAAATTGTATGATTGAATCGCTGGACATTTGTATCAATAACTTGTTTATAACAAAGAAAATTGTTGTTACGATTCTTTTACATCAACACAGAAGGTGTTGAGTTGGATGTTAATATATCTATTAGGTGGAACAAAAATGCCTCCGCGAAAATAAGCTACCAAAGAAGGAAACCGTTTAGATGATCCTATGGTGTATGGACAGGTCTTGTCGTCGAAGTATCAATATCCCGATTGCAGAATCTATTAATTAGAAACAGTTTGGCGAAGAAGCTAGAATGTGAGGTACCCGGCGTACCGGCTAACCCGATCTACGATAGAGTCTCGATTCTTGATCAGACTATGGTCGAGAGTAGCGAGGCTTGCGTCTCCTCTCGAGATTCTTCATCCCCTAACCGCTTCCGCAGTTTAGCCGGGCGTTCGAACGCGGTGTTTCGCGTTGAATGATCGAGCGCTGGCGAAAGTTCCGCGATAGATCGGCTTGTCTCTCGCGGTTAGCCTCGGCAAACCGAAGAACTATTCGGTGTTTGCGTGGTCGGTCTTAACGCACGGCTGCATCGACGGGATCATCAGGCTATCATCGAATAGTTTACTGGAACCGGGGAATCGGGTGGTGCCTGGGTCTCTTGTTGGCATCGGCGCTCTCCATCGGCACACGGCAGTTTAACCCGACTGCTTGATGCTGACCGATAATAATATTCCATTATCGTACAGGGCGGTGGGGCCGTACATCACCGGTCGTCACGCGGATCGTCTACAACACGATACCATCTACATGAGGCGTTAATTACGCGCCGTCCTACCGCGTTACACTGCTATTCGAGATATCTTGCGACCAACGCGAGCGAGAGAATCTCTTCTCAAACGTCTCGTCTCTTTTTCTTGCTTGCTATTCACCGCTCCCTCTATCTCCCTTTCTCTTTTTCAAACGCATCGGCTTTTCTTCTCTTCGCTCACTCTCTCTTTCTCTAGCCCCTTATCTTATCCCATGCCACCCCATGCCAGCCGGCGTGAGATTAAATTCTTGCGTTATGGTCTTTTCTAATTCTGCCATGAATGATGACGGGAGACGACGACAAGCGGAGCATGGTCGGTAAGCCTCATAAATAACGTTCGGATGGACCGCACCGATTAAGGAAAAACTTTAATTACCAGACCAGGTGCCCGCGGCGCGATTCTAGTCGGCCAGGTGAGACTTTTATGTTATGTCGACTGTTATGCAAGCTTCCCGATCATCTATCTTGCCGCTGACGACAGAAAATGCACTGGATGCTCGATATAGTGTGATTGGACGCGACAGTTTTAGCAAAATTATCTTGGAGAGGTTTAGCGTGTCATATTCAAAACATCTTTCTTGATCGTGTTATAGAACATTGGTAGGAATGCAAATTCTTAGATGGACACATTCTTCGTTTACAAAATAATGTAAACGTGTCTGCATTCAGGATGTCGTAGTTGTATAATTGTTCTTGATCAAGACACGTAAAATGCTTTGGAAATCTTGTTCTGTAGTGGAACTTACTATTAAAATGATTTTCTTTGTGGCAATCGGAGAACTGACCAATAACTTTCGTCTTAGACCATGACGTAAACGTTGCTACTGAATAGAAACAGCAAATGACGCAACAGTTGCGTCATTGGTCTGAAATAGGTTAAAACGAGGCAGACTTCGAAGAAGACGTCGAATTACTTTTTTCATAAAAAGAAGCAATAGATTAAATACACTTTGTATTTAATCTGTATTGAATTAGCCTAGTCAATTTTGATTTCGCATAATGATCTAAAGTCTAATTAATGCGGTAAATCCTGCAGAACGGGATCGGCCAATGAATAGAATGTCGGGGCAAGTATGAATTTTCATAAATTATTCGGAAGCAATACGTTTTAATATTATCGATAAACAGGAAATGTCTGCGGTAACAAACTTCGTTCTACTATATATAGAGTGAACAGGATAATCTGGCAGGTCTGATCATCGACCACAAATGAAATGCGAATTAACGGTTGGTAACGCAAGCAGAGATTATGCTTGCTAATGCATTTTATTTTTCTTATTGACATACGCCGCATTGGAAATCGGTGTTTAATATATACGATCGTATAACAACTGTTAAATGCGGGCTAATTACGACGCATGACAACTTTAATTACCCGATACCACTCGCTTCAATCGTAAACGGTGTAAATTGAAAGTAAATATACTTGAATTGCTTGCATTATTATGCTCGCAATTGAGCTAATGTTGATACTTCTTTTCGGAACCGGAATGCAACCGGTGCGAGCTGCTCGCCCGCCGAACCAGTTCACCAGCGTTCGGATATCCGAACTTGGACTTTTTAATTTTAGTTCGGCTCTTCTGTCCGGGAACATCTTAAATTATTCTACTTACTTCGGACTCCTATAAACTTGTCTGGCCGCGACCATAAACCTATCTTTCGCAGAAATGAGAATCTTTTTTCAGGAAACCGCGCTGAGAGGCTGCTTGCTGAAGTGGCTTTTCGGTTCACGCTTCTTCTTCCAGAAAATTTGCGATATTTCTACCTCGACGTCGAGTCGACGAACGTGATAATGAAAAAATTGGAAAATTCATTAAAATTAAGAATTCTAATTTCTAACAAAATTTAGAATTTTTACTATTCTGTTTCCTCTCGAATTTCCTACCACATCGTCGCCTTAAAAAATTGAAGTTCCGAGTCCAGAGGAATGTTCACAGGTCAGGTTTGAATGAAATCGAGCATGAAGCTCCCCCGTAATCGAGCCCGTTTAAAACCAGGCTTAAAGATTTTAAAGCCGATAGCAATAAACTGCGAGGTCATTAAGCCAGTGTACACAAAAAATACCGAACTATTTAAACTATTTAAACATCTCAAACCGCGCGGCCATAAAAGAAATTACATCGAGAAATAACTTGCTGTCGTTTTATTAGGTACATTTTATTGCTGCGCAGGGCTTACGGTTGTTCGTGTTATAACTCTGCTAATACTGGCAAATTTCATAAACCAGTTGATACAGACGCTGCCGGTATTACGAGCCCCGAAAATCCCCATACTAAATGATTCCAATACATCAACCTAATATTAGACCTTATGTTTTCTCAATCAGGAAGGACAGTCTTACTGAAAAGTCAGAATGTCATTCCTGACTTTCCATACTGAATTCCGCCAGTATTACCCTTACACGACCAATCAGAATGTCAATCTTCAACTTGAATGTCATTCCGACTGACCGTGTAGCAGAGTTGTGCAGAATTACAAGTGAATTACTCCAAAATTATAATTACAAAGCAATTGAATTAAATTGTAGTTCAATTATGTTGTAATTTATATTTCAGATCTTCAGTCAATTAAATTACAATGTATTTTATAATTGCAATGGAGTACAATTATAAAATACATTGCTTTCATGTATTGTATTGTGTTGTATTTCATGTATATTGTAATTCAATTACAAATTGAATTTCAATTATATTGTATTTGAATTATATAGTAATTCATTTACGACGTAATGGAATTACTATTAATTGAAATACAATGTAATTCAACTACGTAATTGAATTAGCACAACTCTGGCGTGTAGGGCCCGCTTTAGAACTCTCTAAAGGGAGTTCCATTTAAATTTCCAAGAAAAAAAATCAAAGGAGACGTTCTCGCGGAAATCAATCGGCGAAACGCGACACAACATTCGCACAGTCTAAAGCGCCACGCCGGTAATTAACCTTTCGAAAGGAGAGAGAGATTAGGGTGACTTCGCGGGCTGCAATGAGCTGGAATGCTTCTCGCGTAATTGCGTCTCGCTGGCGGAATAAAATCCGCATCCACACGTGACCGTGGCGCCACAAACTACCGGAATCTGCAATTACTCGAGCGTAGCGGGGATTAATGTGGCTATGCAAAATGGGCACGCAAGCACGCGTGTACCGTGCGGTGCGTGCGCGCGTGTGCTTCGAAGGTAGGCGAAGTGTTCCTTGGGTGCTCGACTACTTCAATGGGGAAACCAATTGCGTGCCCTGCAAGCCTGCGGTCGCCGAGACGCGCCGTTTTGCTCCTCGGTTTGCTATCGCTTTGCTTTTGCTTTTGCATCTACTTGCTACGGTTTCGTCTGTCCCCGCGAGCTGCTAAGAGCTACGCAACTATTCGCTAATTCCGACGTTTCGACAATAAACCGAAGTATACGTTACCGGCCGTATTCAACTGTCGCGCGAGCGTAACGTACACCGCGATTGTCCGACGTACGCGCGCGAGAAATTGTCAATTTGCTCCTTTCAATGAAGATTCAATTCGATTGTGCCGGCCCCGACAGCTCGATAAAAGGACCGATTTATTCGGCCTATGATAGAATCTCCGGCACAATTACTATACCGTCCCTGTGTTTCGCTCGTTGTGTCGCGCTGTGAATCTTCCTTGTGTTCTTCTTTATTGTTTCTGCGCGACCAATTCGCGATAGATCCTGTGCCCCGCGGTTTTATTGAGAGCATGTTCGCGGAATTTATTGCTATTAAATGGGCGTGGCTCGATGTTGAGTTAGTTCGAATGGATTCGTTGTTCCAGTTCACGGTTGGAAACTATTTTATTCTCATCGGGACACTGGCTCCACTTAGTGCTTATAATTGAGGGCCACGAAGGAATTTGTCACTGAATATTTCGAATTAAATGGAAATTAAAGTTTACCGTCGAACAGTGCAGGCGTTGCTTATTATATTAGGGTTTTGCGACGTTTTTACGTTACTATGTCTCTTCACTGGTCAGGGCTAAGAGCTTCTGGGTAACAATGCTAAGCAGTAATACGTTTATGAGTCGCAAATTCTTGATGGTCTACTATATCTTGATAATTTGCATGGTTCGTGTGAAATTTTTAATGGAGATACTGTTTTTTCACAATATTTTTATTCGGTGTACATTTTTTATATTTTTGTACATTTTGGCACATGGTATAAGCGCAGTGCCATAAAGATAATAATTTTTTGAAAATATTCTACTCACTTATTCAGAGATAAAAAGGATTGTCTCCAAGATTTTCTGAAACAAAAAATGAAGATTCCGATGAGCACAATTCTCCACAACGTTCGTTAATAATATTATCTAATCAAAATAAGATGCCAATAAAAGCCCCTAACGAACTGCATTCACTTGCAACAGTTCACTGTCGCATACACGACTCTGTACATTCGCTACTGCTTGATTGCCTCTACATTTTACAAAACACTCTACGAAAAAATTTACGTGCCTATACACCACCAACAACGAGCGTCGGAATGCAAATAATTTATTTTACAGTTGTCCTCCGTACCGTTACAAAATATTGGAACAGTAAAAAAGCCACTAGGAAACCTCAAATATCGATTTACGTATCCCGTTGTGTCTTGCACACGCGAACACTCGTCAAATTAATTGCTACCGACTTGAACGGGTTTCTTACACGATTCCTCGTCCGTTAACACAATGTGTGAAAAAAAGAACGCCTTAAAAAGTCTCAATAACGTTCATTAACATTAATTAAAGCGCCGTCTTCTCCTCGCAGTCGTCCCGACAATAGTCGTCACAAAGAATTGAAGTTAATTGTGACTCGGCGTTTCGCAATCGACCCGAAGCGAAAATACTTGGGGCTTATTAACGAGCGCGTTCGAGAAAACACCTTTTCGGTCGTTTTAATAAATAAATCAATTCCGACGATCAATTAGCACAGTTCGATAGCCACGAGGGGCAGAGACAAGCAGACAACGACGAGGACGACGACAACGACGGTGCCATGAAAATTTCTGCAGTCCTATTATCATCGGACTAAGAAATAAATGCCAGCGCAAGATCTTCACTGAACTTTTTAATATGACACATAGCCCTCGTACCAGCCGTTATAAGAACTCGGGCCACGGAATTTAAATTCTTTTCACAGTTTCTTGGAGGATCCGCCTTAGAAAACGAGCGAGGAGGATAGAGTGCTCCGGGGTGGGGCGCGAAGGGGGGTGAAGAAAGAAGTATTAATTCCAGGTTTTTCTCTCACCCGGCCTGTAAGGAGGTGTGACTATACGCGCGGCTCTCATATTCCAAGTACGTAGCGGAGGTTAGCCGGAGGAGAGCCAAGAAGGTAGAAAAGACGAATAAATTTCCGTCTCGGAGAGCCCGTAATGGATGAACGCGGACCGGCCTCGGTGGGGGGCTAATAATGCCCACGATGACGAACCCCTAAATCGAACATCCTTCAACTCCGCTGAACAACCAGCCGCGAGGCCTTCGGTTCAACTCCGCCGTGGATTTTCCTGATGAGCCCTTCACGGGCGTTTTCGAAAACCGATTTCAGAGCCTTCATCTTGGTATTACTAAATAAAACGCATCCGAACTTTACAATTATTACTACCATTATTATTCAACCAATATCACAATTACTGTTCGCTTTTACGTGCTGAATATCACTTCGGTTTTGACGGATATTGTAATTGACAAGTTTTGCGTCGGTCACTTGTAATTTCGTTTGGTACACTCTTTCTTTAAATGCCGTGAAGTTGTAAAGAATTGTTTCATTCTGGGGTTGAACTGTTTTCCTTCTTTTCGTGTATAGATTTAACACATTGGATAATTTGGCTTACTATTTGATACATTATTTTAAACAGGTCACTTACAAACATTTATTTTGATTATATTCGGATTGTTTTATGACGAAAATAATTTACCAGGAATTTTGTTGTGACACATTTTTCAGCTTCTTTGATATTTAACAACAAGGTGGCTTTAAAATGAATTATTTCTTTGAATTTCTTGTGAATTCGATGCTATCTTCGCGCACAGACGGTACGTCTTTGATACATTGCATCCAAACCACGTCAACCTAAACGATCTGAGAAAGAGCATGATCATACGTTTCCTCTCTCTGGCGACAATTTCCTCCGCTATTCGTATTAAGATACGACTCTATAAAAATACGAACGGTAGACGCGGAATATTTCTGAAAGACAGATTCGCTTGCCAATCGAATTCGATGCAATAAAATGATACATCGGTGGAAGACGTAGGACCCGATCACTTCGAACCACGTTATTTATTTCCTCCTCTTGCCGACCTATCCGCGAAATATACCACTCGCTGTTTATGCTCAATATGCATACGATTATCCGAAGAGATAGGCGGAATGAACGCTCTTATAGCGCCGCTATCAATGATAACTCGCGGAAACGGCGCTAGATTCTCGTCAAACTATTAGCAGAAAATCGCGGATCGTATATCACCGTTGAGCCGCGCGACCGTGGAACCAGTTCGCATAACTCTTCCATAAAACATTACCGCGGGGAATCTAAAAGTGACAGAAGGAGCCTTCGAGTGGCTCAACAAAGCGGGTCCGGCTGGAATCGATAAAGCGTTACTTTATGGCGCATAACTGCGGCGACTGTAACGGTAATAACCATACCATTAATAATTAGCCGTGCGGCGCA
>CM052342.1:5645952-5975097 GCA_028455595.1 Lasioglossum vierecki | reverse complement strand
TCAAGTCTGCAGAAAAGCAGAAGAATCATTTGATATGTTACTGAAACAAATTTTTCCTGAGCAGATTAAATGAAACACAAGCTCGGCCAGCATTTTCAGCATCTGCCGCGTGTTTCCTCGAGTACGCGGTCAGTGAATCAGAAGCCGGCGATGGACCGTGTCGCATAGCAAGCGAAATTTCTTCCTGTTCGATCTCGCCGAGCTATCATGCTGTCCGAATATACGAGCCTCCTATCAACGAAGACAGCGCCGATGCGCATTCCTGTCGTTCGCGCAATAGGATTCTACACGGGAGCACAATGTCTTTAATATGCGACAGACAAGTTGACCTCGCCCTTTTCGTGGCGGTGCTTGTTTCAGACTATTATCCAGATACGTAGTTACGTAGCTACCTACTCCCCCGGTTGCTGGTAGGGAATTTATAATAACTGAGGTATAGAGTTACCACGGGACCGTGTGCCATGCTGCTCATCGTCGCGAACAGGCCATGCTCTGCTCGTCCGTGTCTAGGTGCCTGTACAGGGTGTTCCTTGCTGTACGATCGCGGGCATTACCCACGGATAGAGGATAGCCAAGATTGCCCTTTGGGACCAAGTTTCTAAATGTACAGCGCGCGCTCGGAATGTTACCGTCGCCCGGTTATTGAATTATTGCTCGCCTGATCGAACCCCGTGGCTTCCGGTTGAATACGCCCAGCAAGCACTCGTAACTGTCCGAGTGGGATTGCGAGGTTATTCGGTTAGGCGATCGCGCATCGAATCTGGACACTTTAACGGTGCCGTTTATGCCAGTCCCGTCCCTTGTATTCTAGGAAATTTAATTCTTTTTCTTTTGTTGGCTAATCTATGTGTGCTCCTCAGAAATAGTCGAATTGCATAACCACTGCAATTAACTGTACAGTATTCATACAGAATATTTAAATCGTTTTAAAACGATATTTAACATTAGACAATTAAGCTATCACATATTTAAATGGCGTCGATTAAAAATACGAATAAAATTGAATTCTCTTTATAAAAAACGAAAGTATTTCATCCTATAAAGAAACAAAAACACGAATTAAAACAGTTGTAAAACATCATTCCCAAAAGGCTGATTACCCAGGTTCATAATCGCGCCACAAATTGAAAAATTTCCGGTTCGTCTCAGGATTCTAGTGTCCACTGATTCCGTACTAAAAGTGAACTGGATGAAAAGAGCAAACTACCAAAACAATTTGGATTACACGCGTGTACTTAGAAAGTTTAATAGAATCTTTATCGCGAACGATCTTTTGGAGAGGATCTGCGAATTCAGATAGTTTGACGGGTTCACGAGGGTTATTTTTATGGTTATCGATTACCTGGAATCCCATCGATCGCTCATGGCTGGGAACTACTAGTTTGGACCCGGTGCACCCGAGATACCGTCTTCCCGGTTCGCAGAGGCGAGAACTTTTGCAGTTTACGCGGGACAAGTATGCGCGGAGCGCACCCTATTGCGTCTCTCGCAACAGTTCGCAACTAGTTCTTCGGGGATAATTAACGTCACGTGATCCCCGGAAAGCGTCTTGGTATCGTTATCGGTCATAGTACACCGGGGGCCCCGCTTTGTACGCTCGCCGCGGACTCAAAACTCGTAGACCGTAGTATATACATTGGCGGTTGACCGTAAAATTAGTGGGACGTCTTGGCAATTTGTTCCCGGGGAAAACTGAATCCCTCTGGCGAACGAAACTGCTCCTGGCTTCGACGTCCACCGTCGATTACACGACCCGGACGGAGTGAAGAAGCCGCCCCCGCGAGGCTAGATTTTTCACCAGACCGGACAAGACGTCTTCGCTATCTTGTCCTCGTAGCCGGTCATTAAAGCGCACCAAACCGAGGCTGATTAAACTATCAATTGTTCGGAAGTGATCACCGACAGGGCTCGGGTCCCGCATCCGTCTTCATAACGCGGTAAGAATAGAAATACACGCTGCCGCTACGTACGGGTCTCAATTAGTAGGGATAATGAATCTCAGAAATATGCCGCGTTAATCCAAGTTGTACCTTATACTTGAAATACAGGCTCCCATTAATATTCGGACACCCTTAAAAGAACGATAACTTTTGCAATATTGCACCATACGATTTGGATTTTTTTTATAATTAGTTTACCATATGAAAAAAAAAGTTGAAACTGTACAGTTGAAACGTCTTCAAGCAGCGATTGCATTTTTCATTTGCTTTCTGTTTCTTTCGCTAAAATTGTCACAACAAACGCATACGTCTAGATGAGTATGGTCCGCATAAGATCCGATTTATCGAAGTTCGACCCTGATCCGATAAACACGGTGAAGGAGCGAAAGTTAAATGACGGGAAAGAGACGGGGAAGAGAGGGCGCAAGGGAAATTTTTCACAAATGCGGGTCAGCGATATTTTAAGCTGTTCTTCTCGAAATTTCAGTTCTCTTGGTTCCAGGTCTCTCGTCCTCGTTCAGTCTCAAGCCCTTTCTCTCTCTCTCTCCTCCTCCGTTCCTCTCTCTCTCTCTCTCTCTCTCTCTCTCTCTCTCTCTGGGGTTTCTCTAGTCCGGAGCTCGTAAGGCGAGCACTAGCCCGGGAAATTTCCATAAAGATCGCCGACCCTTGCAGAAGTAGCCGTACAAAGGACTGCTTTATGAATTTGCGCGAGATCTATCCGGCCAAGACGTGAATAATATGCACCTGCTGCAACCGTAGAATGAGCTACGTGCACCAGTTCCTATTAACCTTCCGCGCGGAGTCACGTCCCTAACGAATATTCGGCCAAATTTCCTCACGTTTTATCGTCCGAGCTCTGATTTTCCCGCGACCAAACTAACGACCTCCACGACCGGTCATAACTATGCCAGTTCCCGGCGATTTCGCGAGCGAAGCCACCACGACGGTCACGAAACTGTGCAGCGACGCGTATAGAATCCAAAAATCTCTGTCTGTCGGCCTGACCTGGCCTGGCCTTCGAAACACACATACCTTGAACGACATTGCAGATCGTACGAACCGAATCTCTATGATTCTCTTCCTCTCTTTTCCACTGCACAGTTCTGCGGGCTTCTGTGCTTCCGCGAATGCTTCCGCGACCAGGGCAAATAAGAATGCGAGCTTATTGTAGGAATATTTCTGCCGTTACCGGGGATAAATTCCTCTTGTGTGCCTCTCGATCGTTCGAGAGCGTCGCGCAGCATTGTCGACGACGGAGATTCATCTTCTCCGTTGCGCATTAACACAGCAAACTGGAAAGGAATCGATGCATCCGAAATAATTACTCTGCGAGAGGGAGCATTTGTTTCTCGAGTTGCATATCTCTACGCAGAGATCCCCCGTGTTGCTAATGTGCCGAGTGGGGCGATCATAAAGTATTAAAACCTTCTGTAGATTTATGTTCTTTGAATTATTCTCGAGATTATCGGGATGAGAAATATTAAGTAACACGAGTGGTTTGATTGTTCGTATTAAAATGTTTTGTAGATCTGTGTTGTTCGAATTATTGTTATCGAGTGCATCGGGATGAGAAATGTTAAGTAAGTGCTTTAGCAGGTTCCTTGTAATAAGGAATAATAGTGGGGTTCAGTGTTTGCGATAGGTTATTGTAGCGAGGATAGCAGAGTATGGCAGTCGCGGTTAACACGTTCACAGTTACTTGGCCTACAGATTCGCCAGACCTCGATACCCCAGATTGCTTTATTTGGCAGTGTATCATGTAAATGGGGCAATGGTGGTTAATCTGGATTAGTAAATTAATACGAGCAGGCTTTTTTTGCGCTCCGAGGAACGCGGGGCAGACATACTAACATGCATCTTGAAATATGAAGACGACAGTAATATAAAATGTGCTCGGATTGAGTTACAGTGTAGCTGATATAACGTGATTACCGGTGTTACCCTTGATTAAACGACGGTGGAAGAATCGTGTTACGGATCTGGTTATAGTTAGATTGTGGAGCGGTGCGAGTTTATGATGTTTACCGGCTCTTAAAACGCCGGGAAAATGTTATATCGAAACAAAATTGCATTTCAATTATTATACAATGTTGTGGTAAAAACATTTCATAAAAATATTTAATTTTGTAATATTTTTGATATTTATCTTTATTTTGCAAAACCATCATTTTAGAGAAGATAAGCTGATTTCCAATAGTCTGCTATATCTCCGCTATTATCATCAACACATTGAACCAACAACACTGCAGAACGCTTATTCCATCTAATCCCAATTGTGATGCTAATTGTAAAATTACGATTTCCGAACTAGTCCAACATAAGCTCGCGGAACTTCCGCTCTTTAAATTCATTCACGTCGTTGCTATGCAAATCAGTTAGTAATTAGAAAACGCGGCTACGGTGTGATTACAAGGTAGCGAAGACTCCGTAAACGAACAAATAACAAAGAAGAACTTTCTTCGGAATGTGTTCGGATCCTGAAATAATAGTTCACGCGTTGCTGCTTTACACTACGAGTAAACGAGTTTCAAATTATTTATGCGTGCACCCAAAAAACGTGTAAAAGAAAAATTGGTGAACATTAGAGAACATCTCGATTACAGATCCTAACAGGAATCCATGAAATATAACACAGGTCCATATTCTTGTCCAGAATTTTCGTGTTCGTTGAAGTCCGCGCAGTCTCGTCGTAAAAAATCGACGAGACAGTGAGGAAAAAAGGTTGGACAGTATCCAGGATTTACCGCTGATCATTGCCGGGGTCTCGGGAGACGGTGTTCCGTGGTCCGTGATTTATCTGCGCGAGATTTAACGCGGCTTTCATCATCGACGTCTTCGATTCTTTCTGCGGCCGTGACGCGGCTAGGACGTCCTCGTACGTGGTCAGCGGGGAGAGTGCAATGACCAGGTCGTGTTCCCCGATAACACCCACAAAGTGTCCAACTTCAGATTGCTTTGGGTGCCGCGTCTCAGAAGATCGCCCCGGCGAAACTGCTTCTCGTAAACACCGTTACGAGAAAGGTTGTACGCTTGCACACCCGCCCGCACACCACCGCCATTCCTGGCCGCAACCACGCGGATCGTCACAGTCGTATTTCCATTTCGCGTTTCGCATAGGTGTAACGAAGTGATTTCAACGGCGCCGCGTCACTCCGATCTCTTCTGTACCACCTCTAACAGCGTATGCACGTGCACGCGTGTCCATACGAGCGTGATTTCCTCCGTCTTTGTCGCCAAGCTCAGTCCCTTTCCCTCGGAAACCCTTTATTGTTATACACGCTGCTTTGCTGGCAATTTATGTGGACTACTTATGCGACCGCTCCGGCTGATTACCGGATGCGTCAATGGCAGCACGAATGCCACTGGTGCCTTTAAGGTCTGAACTTCTGTTACTGGACCTCGCAATATCCTTAATATATGTATTAAGTGTGTAACATATTTTCATGTTTTTGATGTTAAATCCATGTATACAGGTGTTCCAAAAATATGTCCTTCAAAAAGGTGAAAAACGATGTTCCGTCTTGAGTTTTTATTATATACAATTTTTAAAAGGTAATTCTAAGACTACCCCTAGCCTGTAAAATTACAGGCATCATAAAAAAGGGACGAAAAACAGGCAACTCCGAAAAGTGTCCCAAAGCTGCGAAACACATTTTTTTCTATTGTTTTTAAAATACCGTTACTCAGCTTGGTACACTACTCCACCAGCAATAGACAACCAATAGATTTTCACAACCCCCACTATATGTCAACCTCCACCATTTGTGCAAGTTTTTCTTAAGCATTGCATCCGAAAAAAAACAGATATACTTTAACCACACCCGAGGTGTTTAACAAGTTTCCTTCGATTTATCTCACCAAGGATCCGAGATCCTTTAACCTACGCTAAGTCCAACTCCAAGTCGTGAATTTTTTGAACGACCGAGCGACACCACAAATGATTTAAGTTTGTTAACAACCAACATTTATATTTACACGAAATTATAGCTGAATAACTTCCAGTAGAAAATTGACCAAGCTCATTGGGAACACAGTGTCCTCTCGTCATCCAAAACGTCAAAGAATCTCTAATCGAAAAAAGAAATGCAACTCCCCCGGACTACGTCGAGACAGAAGCCCGTGGCCTGTCTAATTGCATGATTTTCACTCGGTAATAGTATGCAGATTCTGTCGGTAATGCTAGGCGTTAGAAGGATCCTCCGAAGCAGAGTATTCATTAATTATACAACATGATCACGACGATGAAAGCTCGCTAATAACTAGATCAGGCGGTCTGATACTTCGGGATAATGTATAGTTCCCAGAGTCGGCGACTTTTTCGATTTCCTGATAGTATAGCCCTGGTTGCGTGTTCATTCGAATCGAACCGCTGCTGTTGCTCCGTCGTCGTAGATCCTATATCGATCGTGTGAAAGTTGCGAAACGAGTACCGGCTCCCCAGCTCGTTACCGCTAACAGCTGAATTAATAATTCACCGGTTGTATACCGGTGATCTTAATCTGTCGTGTCCGAATCACCGAGATAACAAATCACGTAATAGAGCCAATCGGGTCTGCGATATTTATCGGCGCTGGGACCTTTATCGCGCGCACTTGATCTTGGATATTTGCTAGTGAACGCGTAACGCACAGCTCGTTGCCTTCTGTCAGCGCTCGCCTACGTTCGTTCGATCCATTCGTCCGTGGTAAATGAGCCGCTGACGTGCAATTATATATTTAGAGCTATATATATATATATATTTTGTCGATACGAATTTGTCGTAAAGTACAGGAAGTATTAGGTCACCCAATAAGTAACGTCGTGTTCTATCTATTTTTCAACAAGATAGTTTATGTAAAGTTATTTTTAATCGTCGAATTATTCACCTTAATTTTCTTCCACTTCGTATGTTCGATTTTGATTCCCGAGATGTAATATCGAGGATTTAATTTTACCTTTTGTCTAAAACAATTATTACAAATATTTACTGTTCACTATAAATATAGGAATCGTACAAAAACCAACCGACACACGGAAATAGTAGCAACTCTTGACTGGGACAAATTGTTTGAAAATTTTTTAGCAATGTTCAAATTGCTGTAATTTTAATGTCGCTATATTTTTACTGAAGCATAGCGCAGCTAAAATTTTTAATAAAGCCTTTGGAAATACAGATTTGAGATTATATAATGATATTAATTTAATAGGTCGATTTTTTTCTATTACAATATATTACATTGGTTATTCCCATGCTGTGCATTATATTCATACACTGTATATTATCGGACTATTCTGGAATTAATGTTTACTGGCACTGTATATTGATGACTATACTGGATACTGTATAATTAATGTGCATTGGTACTGTATATTGTAGTATGCCCGAATTAATACAATGTCTAATATCACGACACTAATACTAACTGTTTTGTAGTATTTGCTCTCCCGAGTGCTTCATCCACAATTAATAGTTAGTAATTGTTCAAACAATTTCCTGGATATTAAGCAGCGAATGACGCTGTAAAAGTATTCGACAGGATCTAACGAGTTGGACGTATATCATTAGGTAATTTCGTGACTCTCCTGTCTTGAATAGAACTTTTACATTCTAATAGAATAAGCTTGACAGTAATTGGTATCTTGCATTGTTAGGAAATGAATGACTCACGGTTCTAATGACATGAGTGTGTGAATACCGTGCTGCCTTCTCTGGCCCTGTTAACTGAAGCCTCGCCGTATTGATTTAACTGGGAAATCGATGACATTTAAAATTCGTCTCATTAATTTATTGCGAATCTTTGTGCACTTATGCAATGCACACAATTTTTAAATTCGATAGAACATGTGTAAATTAACACAAATTAAACTCGGCTTTACTTCATTGTTACCCAGAAAGTTTCTCAAAGGAATATATTTTCTTTGTCTTAAATGTCTTAAAATGTGCTATTAGATAGTACACAGAACAGTATATCATCCTAATTTAAAAAAAGGAGTTGATATTCGTATCTGCCCTTCATGTTTATCTACAAAAAGCTGTTACATAGAATTATGTTATCATCTAACATCGCCAAGCCAGGATCTACTTCCCACCTTATCCCATAAAGTCGTCAACCCACGACACAATCCAGCCAACATCTCTCTAGGTCCATCACACAGAATCCTCGTTTTTCCATTCGCTCTTCCGGATCGGCTATGAGCTTGTCCGCATAATACGTTATTTTGGCGCCTGCCTTGGCCAGACGCATATTTCACTTGTCCCACTTTCTTGTCACGAAACCGAACCTACGGGGCAGCCGGTTTACCTGCGAAAGGAGCACTCCTGTGGTTTTTGCACGTGGCACGGTATGTGCGGGGCAAGCGACTTGTCTCAGTAAACGTCGCCGCGTTTAACGGTACACGCCAGATTGGAACCGTCGTCGTCGTCGCGTCCGCGGTGCCCTGGTCATTACGTTTGCTCCCGAGGACTCGCGAACTATACATACATCCACACCGACACGTATTCAGCGAGTGCAAAAGTTCGTGCCCGATTCGAAGATAAACAGAAGCGGTTACAATTTTTTTATTATCATAGAAAATCTTATAAGAGATTTATTTCAACGTAATATAGAATTTAATATAAGAATTGCAACCAAGAGAAATATTTATACAATAATAATATACATATACATAAACAAGCACTAATACTTACAGGAAAACGCTTATAGGAACACTTAAACGTTTACTCAGACCGCAGCTCTTAAAGAATCACAACATGTAAAGGCAAGTCTTTCTATTATGCTTAATTTTTCAATTAATTCTAGTTTTTCATCATTACACAAATTACATTGCCATAAAACATGGTTCAGAGTCTCATCGTCCACCTTGCAATTGCATCTGGGATCATTGATGATACTTATGGGGGTTAGAGAAGCAGCCAGGTAATAGTAGTCTGATCTACATCTACTGATGTATGTAATGACAACAGTCGAACGGGATAGATTTAGCTGTGAGAACCACGCAGACGGTTTTCACGGAAGTATTGCTGGAAATAGTAACTGTACTAATTACAGTGGAGAGTGTGACATCAGACATTATTTTACTAAATGATTCACATAAATCGGTATAAAGAGGATACTAGAAATACTCGAATCGCTATTTTCAATCAATCCCAGTATAAGACGGAATCAACAGTGGACAGTTTTATCAATGTATTTATAATGTAGCCGTTACCGGTTCCTACTTGCATACGAAATGTCCGATACGGGATCCTGTTTTGGTCACCTGTTACTTGATCCAGAAGAGATTCTTTTTCATTACATGCAATGATGAAATACAAACTGGTTCACCTGAGGTAGGAGGACACGTTTGAGACAGATGTTGCTTTGTTTCAAGGATCCCATTACATGGTGTACAATTTTAGCTCTTCTGAAGGCAATTTCAATGATCGTATTCATCCAAAATCAAATAGAAATGAAATAGTCTCAGCTTTATTAAAATGTAAACGCGATGCTTAAAATCGTACTTGAACCTTTTCTTGAAGAGTACATTTACACCCAGAGACATACACATACGCACACAGATGCCTAAGGAGCTGCGAAACGGACGAACGAGTTCACGACGATCGGTTTGTTGACCGACGAGGCGGGGGAGCGGGGTTATAGGGCTGTAAACCCGGGTAAATGCAAATCAGCGGGTTTCTTAACCGAGAGGAGGGGGAATCGTGTGATATGCTGACGGGCCAGGGGCGAGGCTAAATAGGGATCTCAGCTGGGAAAACCAGACAAACTGGACAAACTGGAATTATATGCGTATCTGGCAGGAAATATTGTCGGTCGGACGTGTCACCGATACCATATACAACTAATTAGAATTGAACCGATACCGCGGGAGAGGTCAGGCTCACGGCAGTGTCACGTGGCACTGACCCGGCGATCAATGTCCAGCCTCTAATTTCCTCCCGTTACCTCGTATCTATACTGTTCTATCGTATCTATACGTTGTCACACTCCTACGCCAGGGCTTCCTCTACATCGTCGACCCCGTACCTCCTCTCGTGCTCCTTGTGTTGTCATCGCCTATGACCCGGCCTGAATGTACACAACTGGGCCAATAGCAATTACGAGTAGCTCTATGGGTCTCTTCGTGAACAATGCCTTGGTGGTTTTGTACGACTCCCGGCGTCGTGCTCGATTATTTCAGCTTTTTTGCCAGCCGCAAGATTTGCACGCCATGGCTCGTGAGCGAGTGGATGTTAACAGGGAACATGTGGGCTTTGGAAAAATTGAGACTTCGTTTTCCCTTTTTTTATTAACTTCCCGATTTTATTAGGGAAGTTACTGTAATTATTTTTTTTTGTTTCTTAACGACTCGAGGTTCTCGAACATTTTCGAGGTAGAAATTTTTGTTACGCTGCATACCGAGTTCATCAAAATTTTGCCGTCACGAAAACCAAGTTCTATGTTAAGGACACTGCGGTGAGGAGAGCAGGAAAAGCTTCGTCGTTCCTACGATGAATTTCCGTTGCTGCTATTACCATGATGACGTCGTTTTAATAATTTCCGTCGGAACTACGAGGTCATTAACACGAGTAGAGGTTCCTACAGAAAAGATTATGTGACATGAGCCAAATGAACACTGAATATACTGGAAGACTTTCATCTTTGTAAGCATCAAGTTTCTTACAAAAATATTTCTATTGTTACTAATTTTATTAAAACTGTGTCCCCTTCGTATCCAACGAAATTATGCATCGTTATTGTCGTTGCGAACATTGTAATTCATTGGTAAATTATAGAGGAATTTTCTGTTTTCGAATTACATGAAAATTACAGTAAAATATTGATACGAGATAAGAGCAGATCCTATCGTGTTACTCGTTGCAATATTATCTCGAGCATTTATAATCAAATTTGAAGTAACGGTGAACCGTCGAGTGGGGCTTCTTAATGCGAGCATCACGACCGCTGGTCGAACGGCACATGATTAGATACACCGCAAGTATATCGAGGAAATTGAATTAAAGTCACTTGAGCGATCAGCCACGTTTCCAAATTGCGCCCGATGAACCTTTGACACCTAAATAATTATCTTTTGTAGTCCGTTACTCGAGAGCCCCACGAGGAACACAGCGAACGACCGGCTTGCACGGCGAGCCTGTTGTCACTATACTAAACGACACAACCCAGCTGTCTACGTGTGCCGTTTAAGCTGTTGATTAACACCAAGTCTATTCTGAGATCACACTGTGCCGTTCTCACTAAAAATGCTGTTAACTGAGAATATTCTCCTTTACCGGAACAAATAACACAGATATTCTTGGAATCCTTTTTGAACCTGTGATTACGAGACTGTGTGCTCTGCAAATAAAAAATATTGGAAATATTTTCAATACTTTGTTTAGGTTAAAAATAGGGGGTATATTTCACGGTACTGCATTGAAATTGGTCTTATTGTTATTCTACCTTCCAGTGTATTCTTTATGCTAAAAATGAAGAACAAATATTTTATTGCTATTCTTTCGTATAGCATTTCATTTATGTCACAAATTGAGATTCCACTACATAATAATAAAGTTCTTCAAACACTGTAAAAATAAATCCAAATTATGAAATATTGATAATTTTTTAAAGAATTGAGTATCTACTGTTAAAATACTTGGATCCATTGTAGTTCATAGATACGACGTTGAAACGTGGAAGAAGAAACGAAAGAAGTGGAAGAACATCACTGAACACGGAAAACGTTGAAAACATCTAGATACATCATTTCGATTATGACGGTCGGTTTAAACATTCGAGACCGAGCACAGGTACTCGTCTAATGATATCCTATTAAGAAAACATTCTTCCTCGATATTAATTGAGCAACGAGGGTATATTAGGAGAGCGTTTCCGTGTACACGGTCAAACGTCGCACAATAGAACGGGAACGAAAGAATGTTCCATTAATAGAAAGTGGAGGTAGCTCCGAACGCAATAATTATCATGATCTCTCCGTGGCTCGAGATCCATTACTTTAGGTCACGAATCCTCTGCAGGACTGCGGAATCGGGTATTAGAAGCGGGAATAGTGAACGAATGAATCCACCAGCAAGATTTAATGCGGGTCTTATCAAAGAATGTCGAGGTCTAGATGAAACCGATATAACCTTATTCTGACATGCAGGGTAGAACCGCGGCTGACTTCAAATAACAGTAAATCGGTTCGATTCCGTTTAGACGACATTTCGATTACTATCTCCTGTTGTCCTCCGTTGCTTTGTTATACTTCGTTTCGTACGTGAGATTATTCTTTCGATGTAATCGAAGGCTGCACGGGTCACCGTGCAGAAAACTCGGCCCTTTTCGCATTCGTGCAATCCGTTTTGTCTCAAACATTAAAGTTCTATTTCATTTTGTTTTTTGGTATTGGTGGGATGCCTTCAAAATTTCTCCAAAACAAATTAATTTCTGATCACACCGTTCGATAGGGCTTCCAAAGACAACCCTCTGTGACAATTTTCAAGTCGGTACCCCTACCACAAGGGTTCTTACAAGGTGAGCACGAATTAATGAATTATATATTCTATTTATTATAATTATATTATTTATTCTATATAATGAATTATATATTATATTTGTTCTGGTCTGATCAACAATAAATTATGATAAAATTCATTCCACCTGGTAACGCACATCACAGTGGATTATTTCAGAATATTTTTGTTAAAACCATTCTTCCTGATGTTTTTCAGAATTTTATATGAGCATCGTAGTTAAAAAATAATAAAATTCATTTTTCCCATTTTTTTAGAGCTGGATTGAATTCTGTACCGAACGATTTCTTTCGTTAAATATTTTTCTTGACTTTTCTAACACATACAATTGTTGCAACAACATTTTAAATATATTTTCAAAGTATTATTATTTTTAAAGAACGTCAACTCTGTTTCAACCAATTATAGTTTGAAAAATGCAACTAGTGTGGGATTCTCGATGCAAGCGAATTGAACGCTGGCGGCTTTAAAATATTTTATATTTCCAGGCGAACTCGATAAGGCTGTTCTATGTCTCACGCGAGCGTTAATGTCTCAGTATTGACTCTAATTACGTTGAATGAGGGAGCTTATGGCCACAGGAGCACGAGATACGCGGCCGTAGTCTAAAGAGGTCAGCCTGGCCAATCTGCATGAGTAAAATCACAGAATATCATGGCCACAGAAAAGGTCCGAGAACAAATATTGACTCCCGGTGCCGAGCCAGCTGTGGAACGGGCGAGGTAAAATGATAGGTAACGGGAAAGAGGGGTCGCGGGAAAAGCGGAGAAAAAGAAAATTAGGGAAGAGTAGGCCAGACAATCAGAGAAACAGAGGACAAGAGGACCAGTTTGAATAACCGTGCTGTGCTCGGCCAGTTATGCGTCGAAAACATTTCGGGTGCCGCGCGAAAAAATTCTAATACCCCCCATTGACTGCGATGCCACCCGCGCATGGATCGCGTAAATCTTGCTCTGCGGCTAAAAGGAATTTTCCAAAAAATAAAATGGACCCGCTATGACGCTGTGCACTTTGCTGCACAAGATTTTGATAGGTTGCTGCCAACTTTGATTTTAACTTTAAATGAAATAAAAAAGTGTGTCGTTTTAATTGTACAGCAATCTTGATTGGCTCAACCGTATTGTATACCAACTCTGATTGACTCAACTGTATGATTTTAATCGTGGATTGATTTTGATTGACCCCAAATTTGATTAAATACTAATTTGGTGTATATTATTTTGATTTATTAATTTTGATTGGTTCATGTTCCTGACATTTTAATGCTGAAAGCTTATTAGTATGGTTCTCAATTACTGGACTATATTAAAACGTAAATTCAATATGTTCTCTTGAAACAAAATCCCTTTAGAAAATTATTGATTTACGTTTCTAAAAATGAACTAAAATTCATATTTGAATGATTTTTTAAAACAATTTCAATTCTGGATCACGAAACTAGTTGAATAGCCATCGGAAAATATTGTATTAATTGTATTTAGTGTTTCAATTGAGGTATAAATTTATTGTTCACTTTGAACTCTTTTGAAATATCGATCACGTCAGTAACATTTCGTTTTTTAGTAATTTCGCCTGTCTACGTGGAGACAGGAAAACCTCTTTCAGTTCAGGTTTCGTTTTAGCTGGCACCTAACCTTTTTAGTCGCTAATTCGTCTTTTCTGTCAAAGAACTCGGGTCTGTGTAGTCGTATACAGCTGAATGCTGGGGCTAGGATCTCGCCGTAATTCAAGCCTCAGAGAAACACTGTTTCAGTCGAGAACTTTATCGCCTGCAACTTATCTAATTCAATTCTCCGCGAGATCTTTTGTTAGCAATTAGATGAATCGGTTTGATTTCACAATCTATACATCAGTGCTATCAATAAAATATATTAATATATATCACCATCAAAAAATATCTTTATTTAAAAATGTCTTATTACTAGACAGCGAATCTCACTTAGAAAAATAAGTATTTAAAACTTCGTACACTCCAGTATAAAGCGATTAAAAAATTGTTTTAAAAAATTCTGTATATGTAAAGTCTGTGTAAATAATTGTTTGATCGCATTATACTGAAGTCTACTATACTGTAGTATTATTTTGAACTTATTAAGATCTCCTGTCTTAAAATTAATGCAGACAATTTTTATTTTGCCTAAAAATCCGCACTTATCGTTTAATCGTGGCTTGCAAAAAATATAAAAAATGAAAGGTTAGTTCGACTTGTGACATTAATGATGAATTTAAAAGGTGGAAGGATCAGGAAATTGGAGTAGGATGGAAGGAAATTATTAATAATATTCACCACGTCGCGTCGGTGGCAGAGGTCTTCCTCCCATGAGCGTAGCTTCTTAAAGCATAATATACCGTTAAAGGAGATCGCTATCGGAATCGGTAGACCACCCATGATGGAGTATCACGAAGGGTCGAATAATTTTTTCCTCGCTGTTGGTACTATGTAGGAAGAAGTTAGGCACCAAATGAATCTCTGCAAAGGATCCGAGGAACTGTTCTCTGCGCTACTTTTTCACCGATCGGTTGACCGCGATCGATACGATCACGGCTAAATAAACATTTACGGTATAATAAAGCCAATAAAGAGATCAAGACCGTGGCCGCGGTATCGTTCCTCGGGAACATATCTACGTAATCTGCCCGATCCCGGAATCCTGTAGAACAAGAAGATTTCTAATGTTTGGAAGACAATGGGAATGCTTCCGTTAGAGATTGAAACCGATCATCATTTCACGGGAATTTAAGAGCAGCATTCCCCGATAGAAGATACTAAAACTTGTTTCCGTTTTATTTAGAACCTGCACGAGCAATGTTCACCAGTGGTATCGGATATAGAAGACGCGGGAGATTCAATATCAGATAATTGATTTCACGGTATTTGTTCAGTTATTCCCTGTTGAAAACTCACCAATTCGTTGAAACCGTTCTTTCACGATTAATTACTCGCAAAATTTTTACAACGAACACTCTCATAAAAGTTATCTTTCGTTATGAATTTAATTGAAAGATATTTGTATGTTTCTCATACCGTTGAAATTTTTATGTACAAAAGCGTACTAGTTTGCAGGTGGTCTCTACACGTTGAACAAACTATTTTATTAACGCAAATCGGTGCAGATTCGTTTTAATAAAAGTCAGCAAATTTTCTTGCGAGATTCTTGGACGTAAATGATGTAGTTTTAAAATTGTGTTGAACTGTTTATTTGGTTATATACCGGATGAACATAAATCTTTGCAAGAATGGAAAAGTTGGATGCAGCTCTTGATGCAACTGTTGCAACTCGTGATATTGCACGAGTCTAATGTCCTTGGAAACTTATGCTGTTTAAATATTTATGGATGAGGATTTCGGAATGTCTATGCATAGAAATGGACAGAGTCTAGGATATTAGTCGCATTTACTTTTGTGTATATTCATTAAAAATTTCCATGCATTTTATAGACTTTAAATAGTTGAACATTCATTAAGATTTTACATATTGTATTAACATGTTTGGAAAGTTCAACATTTCCTACATTCATGTATGTAATTAAAAATCCAAATTAAAATGTAGCAATTATGAAATTCAGTTTACAGTAAGAAAGCGCATGTTAAAGTTTATAAAGCGCATTTTAATGGATTTTCCTATTTCATAGCTTCGTCATCTTTTCACAAGCTGTTAAATTGCAATGAATGAATGTACTAATATTTCTACTTTGAAAGTTCCCGTGAAATCCAGCAGAAATTATATTGTAACTGAAAATGAAACGAAAAGAAACGGCAGAAGTTTTTGCAACACTTCATTCACGAGAAAATCGAGTTTGGAGATTCGTCAGGTTAGCGTGCGTGAGTATTTACAGGTAGTAGAGACGGCCGGTCATGAACAGACACGTCAGCTGATTCCTATCCAGCATCACACGCTCCCGACGAATTTTCAAACTAGATTTTCTCGTGAACGAAGCTTTAAACGAAAAACTTTTACTCCGTGTTTTCCCTAGTCTTTCACATTTCTAATTGTATTAAAGAACTTTGCACATGCTGTATTTACTTTTGGAGCACAACGAATACGTCCAGAAGTGGACAACTAATATGTACATTTAACAAAGCGTGTATTACCGAAGAATACCATCAAGATAATACAACAACGCGGTAAATTCAAGGAAGAAGGTAGATGCGAACGATACTTGTTCAAAATCCGGAAATACCTGCATAAACGCGGACGCGTACGAACGGGGGTGTAGGTAGTGCAAGAAAACGAGCTAGCGAGGTCGATCCTGTAACCTTGGGCGTTCAGTTGATTTCACGAGGACTATAGCCGTGGAATTCCAGGGACGTGGAAGTGTGCCGGGGTCCGCGAGGACAATGGGAACGTAAGATAAACAAGCCGGGCCCGTCATCGTTCCGCGGCGATTTAGCAGCGCGGCGTCTCCGTTTCTTTCGCGTTGCACGGAACGGTTAAGTAACGCTGAATTATCCATCGTGTAGAGCGAAGATAGACACGAGAGTTAACCTCTACTCTTGAGCTTGAGACCGCATCAGCACGTTAATGCCAGCGAGAAGGAAAAGGAGAAAGAAAGCGGGGAAGAAACAGAGAGATAGTGAGAGTTCCTCGCGTTCGCGTTATCTCCGGGAGTGCGCATACATTTGCTCGGTGAAGCAGTTCCGTTTTCTTTGCTTCTCTCTCTGTCTCGCCCTGCCAGCATTTCTCGTTTTCTCTCTTTCTCGCGAGCCATTCTCGACCGGTAGACGAACCTAACTGTTCCGAATCGTCGCGATAATTTCGAATCTCACATTCAAGGCGGCGCTCTTGCGCATAGCAGTTCTAAACTACCCGCCTGGCTCTCAACCCTCACCCCCGCAACTCCCGCGTGGACCCTCAGCCAGCAACTAAATCAATAGATAATTCTACATTATTGTACCCAGATATAACGCGAGCGGGCACGTACCGGCTGCTTAGGAAGTTCTAGTAACCGAAAAGCACGAAATAGCTGGCACACTGCACAATGTATCACTGGCGCCGTAATACGGGAAACTAAATCTCCTCGGGTGAAATTTAAGGAGAGATTAAGGAGCGTATTCAGAACGCGTTGCGCCGGGAACGTGAGCACTTTTCCCGACCCCGCGCAAATTTTCTCGCCCGACGGACCACGATAATTTCCCCCTCGCTTACGCTTTTGTTGCTTGATAAGTCCCGAAGAACACGTCCCCCCTCCACCGCGAATCTGATATCGATGTTTACTTTCCGCGAGCGATACTGCGAACTTTGCCAAGTTTTTGATTCTCCCAGTCCTGGGAGTCCTGGTTCTCTTTACGCGATATCTATTTTGCCCATCTCGAGAGTAAATCTGCGAAGAATGCCCCACTTCTGTTATCTTTGGACGTGGCTCTTCTTTACGGCGACTTGCGCCTTGGAGAGGAGCTTGCGAATGAAGATTGAGTGTTTGAATAGCTGCGTGACGCTTTGTTCTTCATTTTTGCCGCTTTTTGTTTAGCTAGCATAACACCAAGCATTTCTCTCGATTGTATCGAAAAATTTCTATGCTCGAATGTGATTCGAGTATCACTGCGAGTGGCCCTCGTTGCTTTTCATTCTCTTTCCTATAAAAACGCAATTCCAGCTAATTTACAACTTAAATAGTTACGCAATGCTATGAAAAAGTTTAGGGATTATTGTTTTTTAATGTGCTTTTTTAAGAAATTTGTTTCGATGTCGATCGATTCTTCCTGTAATAATATTCGCAATCATTTATAGTACTGCAGCTTGTTGCCCGCAATAATGTGATATAAATTTATAAACAGAAGGTGAACGCAACGCTGATCGTACTGCATCGCTGTGTGAATACATTACAAGTAGAAACGGTTAGCTATAGACAGACACGGTGGCCTGTTATGAAGCACGGTACGTAACACAAGCTGCAATAAATTTGCAAAACCCATTTTCGCGAGACTCCTCATCCCCACGTATAGAATGCAATTGTTCATTTACGTTCTTGTAAATTTTACATTTCATCGTAAACGAAAAAAAAGAATTAACCGTTATATAAATCTGTAAAATACTCGATAAATAGACATACAAAATATTTTAAGAAAATGATGCTCAACAATTTTTTCTTTTGAGTAACAATTAAAAAAAAAATGTTACTTTCTTTCTATTAAGAAATGTATCAATAAATCCGTATGTTTAACTATGGTGGTTTTAAGGTAAATATTTTCTATAAACTGTAAAATGGAACACACTTCAGCCGGTCCACTTCCGCAAGTATCAAATTCCGTATAGACGAATCACTGCCATTATATTGCGCCAAAATTATCCGGTCCGTTTTCATGAATCCTTAAATAGTTTCGAGGTTTATATTGTGATGCACTGTTACGATGTAGCACATTTCGCTTTCCGCGGAGGAGTGCCTTTCGCCGCATCCTTCTCCCGCCGCAGCATCTTCCATCGTCTACCTGTGCAAAGGTAATGACGCAATCGTCGAGAATTATACTCGACGGGGTCGCGTATCGTACCCTTACATGCTTGAATCTTTCCGGTATTATTCATTACTCCTTAATAATGATCTCCGCGCGGCTTTCTTCCTTTCGTTCCTTTTCTTCCCCTCGCTTTTGCCATTCCCTGGCGAAACGTTGCTGACTATGTCGTGATCATGCACATAGTTTCAGATAGGCCGTTGTAACTGTTCGCAAATATTTCATTTACAATTCCGCAATTCCTACCATGCGATTCCAAGTGACAACACTTCCGAGTCAATTTTTATCGTCAATACATATTTAATACATGCATTGATTTTTAACATGCATCTGCCAAATTCTTCGACGCTGATTTAATTAATTAATACAGGAATAAGGAGTCAAATAAAAATCTATTTCGACTATTAACCATTCGCAGCCGGATGTGTAATAAAAATGATATTCACTGAACCATGTGCCTACAACATCGTTCTTAATTTAAACAAGATAACAATTTTTAAAGAATCATTAAACAATGCTTATTTAGCTTGAAACAGAGTCGAAATAAAATCCACAGTAAGTGGAAACGTTGAGATGAATTAAATTGCAAATTTGCTGTTGTCTATTAATGATCGAACCGTGCGCCGAAAACACAGAATTTATTAAAATTTATTATACAAGTGGAAAGAATTCGGAAGACACTTTTCGCGAAGTTCCACCGGCAATTAGAATAACTAAACAAATGCGATCGAACCCAGCTCCGGACGCAGCAGTAAACTATAATACGATACATGCTCGAGTTATAAGAAAGTCGACGGTAACGAACTGAGTCAAACAATCGGAAGTTTTTACTTTGTTCGTTCATTATATGGCGCCCGCGCGCGGGGAGCATAAAACAGAACGAATCTTCGTTCCACGGGCAAGAGCCAGCCGCGTCAGTTCTTCGTCAGGTATCGATCTACCCGACGAGCATCTGTTTGCTGTTTCATCGTGGAAAAGAAATTTCCAGATTCGAAGTTTATGCGCCCCGTTGGATTTTATGCTCCTCGGGATATAAAAGCCGCGCTTGGTAGTTGTGCCGGTGATTAACGCGTTCTTCCGTCCGCGTGTAATTTCGCAGAAAACGCTCGCCGTGTAACAGCCAGCTGTAAACAGATAACTGTGTGACGGATATCGATCCACTTTTTCGTTCGGGGCCCGATATCCGGTTCTTTTCCGTATCGATCTTTATTGCTTGCTAAATGAGTTCTCGCTACGGACCCGTGCCATCGACGAGATTTAATATTCACTAGTGTAACAGTTAAAACGTCTTCAAACGTAGATTTATCGCGTGGACGTGTCCGACGAAATGCTTCTACTTTCGATCCGCCGCGAGCACCGTTCACGCTTCTTCAGACGTGTGTCGTGTCGGAAACGAGCTACAACTATAATCGCTGCACAATAAGCGATAATAAAAAATACTATGATCTTTATTAATGAAATCGTACGATTCTATTGATCGCTTATTGAGCTATTTATTATTTACAGCTATTTGTAGCGGACATTTTAAAGACATTCACTGCTTTATTTCTCAATTTAAAAAAAAAACTTTCTTAAATAATTCTTGTAAACACGTTAGTCTTTCTGTTGGTCCTTTGGTAACATCTGTTCGTTTAAATTAATCGTTGGAAAACATTTTTTCTTGACTGAAATTACTTTTTTCTTTACAATATCACCTAAAAAATTGATCTACTATTTTTCAAAATCGTTTCATGGAGCTTTGGATGAGAGACAGAGCACCGATTCCATGCTTCGTAAAATCTAAAACTGAAAAGATAACGATCTCACACACAGACGAGCGAATCCAGTTGTCTGATGAACCTTGCAGGTGAACAATGTTGCAGACACGATCGAATTACGCTAACAACCCTGGAGAATCTACCGTTGTTCTGTCAACATAAGAAAAAGCTTAGCGAGCGTCGTCTAACAACCGTATTTGACACGTGCAATTTGACACCGACATCACTAACTCTTCCCGATCCCTGGACCATATTTCACGGCTCTGGAGAAATTAGAATCGAGTAGTAGTCCGTTTGACAGGTTCGCGTCCCTGTTATGTTTAATAAGGAAGTTCGCTATGCGGAAACGTTACCGCTCGGCTCGGCAGCCGGGTCTCCCGTCTCGCATCGCGCGGTTGACATGTCGGTAGCTTCCGAGTGTAAAGGAGTAAATAGGATGGTATGAGAGAATGTGGTCTACAGAAGATTGCCAGGCTACTTTGCCAGCAAATCAACTTTAACAGCCTTCTCTCGACGCGTTTGCCTACAAATCCGAAGACGACTAATTCTTCAGACGGTTGTGGTCGGACGTGGACATCCTCCGGGAATCGTCAACCGGCGTGTGTAGTACTGTTAGCTGCGGACTATGGATGCATAACTTAAGAATCGCACGCTCGCTAATGTGTACGCGCCGTTGTAGGATTAGGCTGATTGCAATCCCATTTTCCTCTCCCGGAACGTTGCAGAGGACGTTGCAGAAACGTTGCAGAGCAATCAGCAAAATGGGAGCTTGATAACTTCGTTTCATACAGAATATACAATTCCGAGGAAAATATTCTTTAATTGGCGAGTTCGTAGTGAGAATGAAAAAAAATCGCAATTTTCTTTATGTTACAATTTTACATAAAAAGTCTCTAATTGAGACAGACAATATTGTACAATAAATTCTAGCGTAGACAAACTGGTAAACAAGCATACATAAACAATGATTTAAATATTAACTAGGAAGGTACATTGTTTGAACATTTTTCTTCTTCGACTTGAGAGCTTCTATTGCAGATCAAGATAAATGTTTTCTCAGCATATATATAAAATAAAAACTATTTTTTCAATCTGCATCACCTAAAAACGGAGTTTTTGCCTGTGGAAGGAAGACGATTCCAAAAACCGGGTCAGCAAAAGAATCCTCGCAATGGTTTCCACGAAATCGTCGTATAAGATTCCGAATCAAGACGCCTGGTGAGTTTTGGCCCGAAGAAAAGAATCCCTCAGCTCTTTACGAGATAATCACGAGGTAGCGTTATCCCTTCACCAAAGATCAAAGGAGCGAGCGGCGGCGGCGAACATAGGACATAAATGATCGCGGCACTCCCGTTGAGTACTTGCGGGGCGAGCAGTTACGTGGAAAAGCGGTTCGCCGTGTTTCTCCGGTAGTTTTATTTCCCCGGCGTGGCGTGACATATCGACAAGAGGCTCTCTCCCGAAGCCAAACACACGTGGCGCGTCTACCCGATCTCGAAGACGGCGCGCGTTGCTGGTCCGTTGGTTTTCTGTTGGCCGTAGCTGTGAAAAATGATGTGTACTGTATCCATTTCGTTGTCGTCCATATGTCGGCTACGGAAACACTGGGTTCTTACCAAGGCTCTGCTGGAGGACAGGCAAAGCCAGCGAGAAAGAAAGGAGGAAAGACGTCGAGTCGACGTACAGGGTGATCCACTTGATGGTGGACCTGCTCATGGATTTTTATGCAAAACAAAAATTCATTTTTTCTCTTAATAGTCTAGTGAATTGCACATAAGTATGAGGAAGTGAGCTCGACTCTTTGTAGATTTCTCAGATTTTCATTTTTTAAGAAATTCGCTAAGATTCGTGGTGCACGAGGCAGGTGTTTTCATTGAAAGAAATCAAGGTGACCTTGAAATGAAGCAGAAAATGTTTACATCGCAATAGGTCTCGCCACGCAACCCGTGCAAGTTGGGCCACCCAGTATAATAAACTTGTAGACTGTAATAGCATTTCTTGATTACAACACTCGATAACATTTGCATTCTGAAATCGGACATTTCTTATGCAACGTTAAGGTGCATACATGAAAATGGCAGTGCTGCTGGGTCCACTGGCCAATGAATCAGCCTGTAGAAAAGAGAGAAAGAGACAGAGAGTCACGAACAGGTAGTCCGGCGAGCCACGAAGCCGCGTTCTAGTCGGCTGGTAACTCATCGTCCGTCGAGCAAGGACGTGACGAGTACTAAATGACCGCGAACAAGATCAGGATCAACATCCCCCAACAGCCAATTTCTTTAATAAATGATCCCATTACGCGGGCCCCGGCGCAAAAACTTCGCGTTAAAGTGTCTTATATATCACTGCAACGTGAAATTGGATATTTATTGGTGACAGATGGGACATGGCTGTTCCGCGGATCACGCGGCGCGATCAATCATACGCCGCGATACGCTATACACACTTTAACGCGCCGCCGCGTAATGAATTACATCCGCAGTAATAGGGGGTCAGCGGTGGCGGGTCCCGGTTTGAAAAATAACCGTAATATCATTGTTCCTATGGGCCGGTCTCTCGCGTATATGGGGTTCAGAAACACGCGAGCAAGCGGTAGAGGCTATCTACCACGGTGGTTGGTGGGTTGCGCTACCACCGTCGCGCGTCGTCGTTTCTCTGGCATCGCTGCCACCAACCTCCCCCTGGTGTAAAGCAACCGTACACCATACGCGTGTGCGTCCCTAGCCGTCGTCTAGCCTTCTCTCTGCCTTCTATTCTCACGTTATCTGGCTGTCTCGTTTCGCCGAGTTTACATACGGCCGGTAAACTAAATGCGCGCGGAGCCTCCGAGCGACAGACGCAACGTCACCTGGGAATAGAAACACATGCAGCTTCGATTTGATATGCCGACTGACACACAGGATCACTGTTCGAATCTCTACGGCATATGGCTTGATACACGCGATGCGATCCGATGCGATCCGATCCGATTCGATGCCGTGCGATGCTGTGCGATGCTATGCGATGCGGGCCTTCAGCCACTGCAACTACAACTGCAACTGCACTGCACTGCACTAGCTGTTGCTGCTGCTGCACGGTCCTCTCTGGCATCTATCTCCACCGTCATACGTAGCTACAGAGAACGAACCGGTACAGAGAAGCAACCCACCGATCGAACCCAAGAGTTATCGGTTAAGCTCGTTAAATTTAACTTCGACTTTTCGAATCTCAAGAGCCCGTGGGACGTAACGGTGCCGGCAATGACGAACGGCCGTACGCTTTCAACACAAATCACGTACGCCCCGGCTAGCCCCTGCGAGGAATTAAATGATTCTTCTTCCACCGCTCTTTTATACTCGGACAACGTCCCGGTGCGTGCAACTACGTAGCGGACGGCTACGGGAAATGCGAGACCCTCGGCTTCCTTGATTTGCTGTCGATGGGGTGTTTGATGGGATTTTAGTGTGTTGCGGGGTTCTTATTGCGCCGCGAGATAATCGTTATCCGATTCTCCTGTCGATTCGTCAAGAGATCATTATGTGTTAAATATAGATATTGCTGATTTTCAATGAATGTAATCTATTGTTCGCTGTAATCACCTTGGAATGACTAAAACTACCTTTGAATGACCTTGAAAAGAACGGAAATCATCTTGTAATGAGTGGAATGATCTTGAATTTTCGAATGTGGGCTTGATAAAGAGAATATTATTGCTCGGTGACATTACAAGTTATAATTATGTGTTAAATATAGATATTGCTAATTTTCAATGAACGTAATGTATTGTTCGCTGTAATCATCTTGGAATGACTAAAATTACCTTTGAATGACCTTGAAAAGAACGGAAATCATCTTTAAAAGAGTGAAATGATCTTCAATATTATTGATCGGTAACTTTACAAGTTGTAATTTTCAACACAAGAAAAATGTAGATGTAATATGGTCACTAATTAATCAAATTCTACTAAGCCTTGTTTTACATTCAGCTAGCATACAACCACATAGTGCCAGTACAATCTAAATACATCTGTCGACAACAGCTCCAACCAATCGTCACACAAGAGTGTCTTTTAACAAAACAAACCAGCTAAAACATTTCCACATTTCGGACGCGGTGCGCGTTAGCGTCGTCCAGCCAACCTGGGATTTGCCAAAATAATTGGATTCTATAAATCATTCTTATGTGACCGCAGAGCGCCTACTGTTATCTTCTTTGCACGGTTCCCGGCGTTTGCATTACAGCGGCGCACAGTTTGTTCAGTTATTTCGAAGCAGGTTAGCTCCGAATACGGAGGGCGGGCGGACGGGCGTCGTCGTGTGGATCCCGGCCAAATTTCGTATGACATCCTATTCAATATGCTCGCGAGGGCATAAGTGTACCGTAAAATGAATTCATTGCGATGGAAAATGGCTTTGTACGGGGGAGCATTAAGGTGATAATGATAGCAATATGCCTCACACCGTGGAAGCTGATGATAATCGCTTCGCGGTCAATCTTAGGAAACCGCCGCCGCAAGACAGCAGCGGCTTGGGTACAGAGGCGTGCACATGAACTAACAGAGACCGAAAGGATGTCATGACCTAACCCCGGCTGTCGGTGCGCGGGAGCGTCATTAATACGGTAGCAATTTATTACGGCGCTGTCTGACTGGCTGTCTGCTCCGACAGTGTCTTCGGGGCGTAGTCGTTGTCTGCCGGAGCCTGAATCTTCCAACGACGACGACACATGCGCGCAACCCCGTACACACCTTTAACAGCAGATAACGAGCCGGGAACGGTGAACCAACCGTAAGATAACGGAGATGACAGCGCTGCCTCACAGCGGTTTCAAAAAACTATGTGCAAAAAAGAAAACTGCACTAAAACGACCGGAAGGCAACCGGCTGAAAGTATATCGGAGTCAGTCAAATGTTAACCGGAGGAGGCACAGGCTGAAATTACGTGCAACACTTACAAACATGGTTCACTCCGAATTCAAACGCAGAGGAACTATGGCGGGCGAATTAGGAACGCGTCAAAGTCACAACGCGCCGGATTTAAAACGCGCTAAAATTGCAACGCACCGAATTCGATACTCACAAAAATTATAACGCATCAAATTTCAAACGTGTAACAAATACAACGCTTCGAATTTAAGGCGCGTTAAAATTACAATGGATCGAATTTGGAGAAAGGTCAAAATTGCAACGCACCGAATTTGAAGAAGGTTAAAATGACTACGCGCCAAATCTGATACACGTCAAAATTACACGCTTCAAGTTTAATACACGTCAAAATTACAACACTTTGAATTTAAAACGCGTCCAAATTACAACGCGCCGGATTTGAAACGCGTTAGAATTTCAACACATCAAATTTCAAAGGCGTTACAAATACAACGCTTCGAATGTAAGGCGCGTTAAAATTGCAATGGATCGAATTTGGATAAAGGTCAAAATTACAACGCACCGAATTTGAAAAAGATCAAAATTACACATGTCGAATTTGAAGAAGATCAAAATTAACACTCGTAGAAATTACACGCATCGAATTCGATACATGTCAAAATTACAACGCTTCGAATTTAATACACGTCAAAATTACAACGCTTCGAATTTAAAACGCGTCGAAATTACAACGCGCCGGATTTGAAACGCGTTAGAATTACAACACATCAAATTTCAAACGCGCAACAAATACAACGCTTCGAATTTAAGGCGCGTTAAAATTGCAATGGATCGAATTTGGATAAAGGTCAAAATTACAACGCACCGAATTTGAAAAAGATCAAAATTACACATATCGAATTTGAAGAAGATCAAAATTACCACTCGTAGAAATTACACGCATCGAATTCGATACACGTCAAAATTACACGCTTCGAATTTAAAACACGTTCAAATTACAACGCGCCGACATTAGAACGCATCAATTTTGCAGCCCGCCGAATTTGAAACGCATCGAGAACACATCGCTTCGAATTTACTATAAACCTTCTACTTTCTATATGAAACTGTAGTAATTTTCCTAATTACATAATTAATAAGTTAACAATCCAATGGCAAACGAAAGTAGCTCGTAATGAAACGCATGTAAAAACGTAACTCTATTGTATTTTTCTCGCGAATACAAATTTCGAGGAAAAGCTTCGTTTATATTTGGCTAATCCTCGTATATCGCTGCTAGACTCGTCGACGGAGCCGCTACCGATTGACCTGTATACGGATTTTCGACCGTGACACCGTCGTCGACGAGACAATAGCACGTTAATGAAGTGTACACGACAGGATAAGAGAGTCCTCCGCGTTCTTTCTACCTCGCAGCGGAAGGTGAAACGGGTTGCAGTAATTAGAGTGACTGAGGGACAGGGGTTACTCGATTGGAATGAAGTGCGGCGCTGTTGGAAATCGATAATGAGCTGCAAATATTGTGATTTGTGAATTAGAACGTGTTCACTCGAATTTTAATTAATTTTCCAAGATTCACTATCATACTGCTCATGCTCGTAATCTTTTGGTTCAACAGTCGTTTGATTCATGGTAAAAACAAATGCCAAGATAAATCTTGTCACACGTTCAGCCGCGAGTTATCAAGGGGTCCTACGAAAATCCGCGGTACCGTTACTTCAAGGTGGGTCTAGCAATCCTCGGAACAACAGCTTTATCGTTTTCCTCGCGGCTGACTGCACAACGTAACATTGGCGTGCGGATGGTCACCACGTTTTATGATAAATGGGTGTCTAAACCTGTTTCTGCGAAAGTCGTCTTAACAATGTTTTTCTTAATTGCCCCTTAGAGTTTTCGTCCACGCCTTCAAAGTAAAATATTTTCTATCGCAGTTCAGCATCGATGATCTTGCATGACTTGAGTCGTAGATCATTGCTCGCTTCTTACAACGCCCAATTAGATAGTACATAGGAAAGTATATCATGCTGATCTAAAAAACGGGGTTGATCTTCATGTATCCTCTATGGATCCAATCAGGTCTAACAGCAATATTGTTCGTTTCCATCGAATATCCCGGCAGTCCCGTCAACTCGAGGTAGTGATCGACTTGAGTTTAAAGCATGATCACCAGGGGAATGCTCGTACAGGCGTACGATTTAACGAACAGGAGACGTTCATCCAGTTTCGGATAGCTCACCATTTGTACGGTAGTAAGAGAGAAGCAGAGAGAGACTCGGGAGTGCACTCCGTTTCGAGTGGTGTGCTCCGGCACCGCTATACTTAATTAGACGTTGTTCGACGCCGAAGAGCTTTGACTGTTGCGCCCCCTGCGGACCGAAGAGAGAGAGAGAGTGGGAGATGGGAGGCAGAGGGCGGCTTCACGCGTGTCGTCAGGAAAACTTTGATCTTCGTTAGTAATTATCGGATGAGGGTTTATTACGCTATGATTTACACACGCCGCGATGGGTGCTCCTCCCATGCACAACGCGCTGCTCCGTCCTCACTCGCATACACCGCGAGCGCGCGCATGCGTTCGCATCAACGAACTCGCTAGAATGTCAACAACACTGATGTAATGTATGGTGTAGCGCGGGGCAACGTGAAACTAACACGTGCACCCCGCGGCGAGATACCGTAATGGGTGCAATCTAATTCCTGCACGTGTCATTCGCTTGTCACGCGGCTACCCAAATTCTTACCCTAACTGCGACGGTACTTCGGGTATACGTTAAATCGATCCTCCCTAGACGGTCCCGTCTGAAAAATGTTTAGCCTGTCCATTTTGCATTTTTTAGATTATTATTATTATTTATTATAGACGGGCAGAAGCCCTTTTTACATAAGTATTTACAAAGTACAGAAAAAAAGAGAAGGATACAAGACTGCTTATCTAATAAGAAAGAAGGGACATGCGCACAAAGAGAAAAAAAAGACAAAATACTATTGGTACAATTGATAGGTATTATCGTATAATCCTGCGTAGTTGCATTTTAAAATTTTCCAAAGATTCAATGAAAAAATCAATACTGTTATAAATAGTGCGTGTTTTGCTATAATCTGATTCATCGGATTAATTAATCTATAAGTAGATTTCGCTTTAAGTGTTTGAAAACCCGCTCTTGTTCTCACAGTTCACGTTCCGGTACATAAAAATTGATTTGCGCAAGTAGAGAACAATCAATATGATTATTAATTAAATTAAAAATAGAGCTGTGTTCATTGTATTTATTATTGCGTTATTTAGAGAGACTTATATGGACTGGCAGATCAGAAAAAAATTATAATAGATTTATTTAGTGAGTTGTGGAATTATATTACTATTCCAAGAGGTCAGAAAAATGCAAAAGTACTGCTACAGAGGAAATTCTGGTTTAAAATCGGAGATTAATGCTACGATAATTGAAATTGTGCATAATTGTGCATGAACAATGAATTCACTGAAGCAGCATCGTAATTTTAGACAAATTCGCAGAACTAATCGAAATTGGAAGGTAAAAGGAAAAATTCAAAGGTAGTGATTATCGATGCGATTTAGCAAAAGTTAAATCCCAGAGATTTCACCACCCCCGTCGATTACCATAACAAATGTACGCAGTTACGCAATGAGAACTATTATTGTAAATTAATTAAGCGTGTATTGAAGCGGTCAATAGCACGATTATGTCGATAACAGAAGTGGAATTGTTAATAACGTCTAACAAAACTAATCGTTACTAACATTCTCGCGCGGCTATCGTCGGCCGTGTATTCATCAGGTTAAATATCATTTATCATATGATCATAATGGAAGCTTTATTCGAAATGTCGGCTGGGAATGTGTAATATATTTACGGTGAACGTCATGATTAACCTGTATTTCTACGTAAGCACAGCTCTTGTTTAAATCCGCATAATACGAAAATAACAGAAAAGTGATGTATCATTTGTTTAAATTAAAATCTCAGAAGTCGCTACGTATGTGAACAGTATTAATCATTGAACTTTAACAGGATTTATGTTTTTTAATTTTTTTATTTTCGTGTTTTATTTTACTTCGCACTACTTGACAGGAAAATTAGTAGATTAAATGCAAATCAACAAAAACATTTAAAGGATTTAAGTGCACTATATTATTTCCTGTGGTTTGAAACCTGTAAATTTTATCTTATAATAGCATAAGCATTGACAATGTGGGTAAATTGGCACACGAAACAAATTTGCATAATCAGCCACCGGTTCGCCAATCTAATAAATTATTAATTATACTGTTATTCCAGGAAGTCGGTCAAACTATCGCGATACAGTTTCAAAATCAAGGTTAACACTGCTATATATTTCACAACGAATTATATTGATAAGAAGTTGTCCTACTGCAAGTTCTAAGCAAGCATATCGAATAATTTTACCAATTACGCTTCGAATAACCGATGATAAACTGATAACGTCGGGGGACTGCACGGTTGGCTTGCTTTGCCCTCGAAAACTAGTAGCACCGAGTTTATTTCTAGTCATTTTATCTTAACGCATCTATTCTGCTAAGGTAGTTGATACCTACAAGAAATCAGAAGTTATGGGGTATGAAAATTGGAACACGAAGTCGCGATGCTGCCATGTAGAAAATTACATCTGCTTGTTTTATTAATCGTGATGAATGTTATGGGAAATCATTATTTATCTTCTTCACAGTCTTCAACGTCGTTTCATTTTCTTTAGAAACTCTCGCCTCAGACTGCGTGTCTGTTAATTGGATTAATTGATCGAGTGTACGGCTGTACGAATGCCCACGGTATGCAAAACGAGGAACGAATTGAAAAGTAAGAACAAATTCGTTCTTATATGAAATTAGTCATTAATTTGCTGTTTCAGCCGTCAATTTAATGTCATTAGTGGTAAATTTTTAAATAAACAATATATTAAAACCGCTTTCATAGGTTAACAATTTTATATTAAAAAGATTAATTTTCAAATGGAAGTCTAGCCATTCTGAATTCTTATCATTTATTCAGCATTATGTATGAATTTATAACATGATTTAAAAATACGTTTTCGATGCTGTGGGTTTAATAGTGTGGTCAATATTGAATGAAATGTATATTGCTTATAAACATATTCTTAAATATTAAAATATTTAATAGCCAGACTGATGCAATTTTTTTATGATGCAATACTCTGCATCACTGTCACAAGTGCATAAAATCCTCTGACGATGACACACTTTTATTTCCTTTCGACCACGAGGAATCAGTCAATGAAAGAAATACGTCCACCACTTCAGTTTTTGCAAAATTGCATGCACCCTTCACGAGTATACAAACGTACTTAAGCAAGTGCACAGTAAATTATGTTACGAACGCGACGGAGTATAAGAACTGCAGATTGCATCAACATGACATTTCCTCTCAGAGAATGATTACAAAAAGAGATGATAGTAGAAACGTACATTGAATGACAGTTCTGGATGGACATTTCGTAACGATTCATTAAGAAATCACGTTCTTACTACTGATACTTGACTCGTGAGCGCCAAAGCGAAAGAGAAAGAGAGAGAGAGAGGAGGGAGAGATAGAGAGAGAGTGAAAGAGAGTGAGAGGGGCACTCTAAACGTAGGATAGTGGATCGAGTATAGTGACTGGGGGCGGGGGATGAAACTCGATACCGAATCCTGGTGTGATTAACGATGTTTCACGCTCGCTGGACGTCGGTTCGCGGACGCTCGGAAGGATTTGCGACTCACGAGATTTTCCTGGAGCATCGACCTCTCTATCCTGGCACCAGGATACCAAGAGAGGCCTACAGCCTCGATGGAAGCTCGTGCACGACTTTCTCGTAAGACGCGGTCGTTGGAATTCTTGCTAGTAGTAAACACTTTTTACGAGATACTTTGGAAATCTTCATAAATCCGGGAATGTCATGGCGAATTTGCTTTATGAGGGTTCAAACTTGTCACGAGGCCGCGTTTCTCAGGGTGTTTCGGTGAAATACGGTCTGCTACGCATTCCCCGTGATTTGAAATTTATTCTCGCCGTTCGTCAACGGGCTGTCTCATTAAATCAACGTTGTAAATACAAACGATCCAGAGTCGAACCCCGATGAATTATTTCGGTGTCGTAACCGTGAAACGTTTCGCCCGACGACGGATAAGGGATGGTTCCACGACGGAAACGGCGACATTGTAAACAACTAACTTCTTTTGACTGTCATAACACAGCACTTGGTCGAGCGATGCATATCTTGATGAGATAGCGACATGGAGGATTTTCAGTTTGAAAGGTAATATCAATTATTCTTGTATTTTCATTGTTGTAGCAGGTGGAAAACTAAAAACTGCTGCAAATTCAAACGTTTCCACAATCTTCTAAAAAATTTTCTCCTAATAGACGATAATTCATTTTCTTAATAATTTTAATGATCTGCCATAAATGCATAAAATCGAAACCTCACTGAACCGGAAGCTAAATCATTGTGCAAGAGGTTAAGACACTTAAAATAATCTTTCTCTGAACAAATCCCTGAAAACTGTGCTATAAAAATTAGTGGAAGTACCGCGGGTCGAAACGGACCCGAGCGTCGCCGGGGGGGTTAAAACGGAGTTTACCCACGGCCCCGGTGTCGAATGGAGGAAACATATTCCAGCGTGACTTCCGGTAACGCATATGCTGACACAGCCGCGGCGCAAGAGTATAAATTCCGCGGAATGCCATACTTAATTGAGCCGGCGACAGGACACAAGGGGATAATTGTACACGTCCGCGAATGTTCGCAATAGAGTATAGGAACGATTGTTCCCGGAACCCTACCGTGCGTCACCGGGGATACTATATTCCCGCGCAGCTAACGATAAACTCTTTTATCCCCCTTCCTTTTCCGTGGCTTCTCTCCCAGAGAAGCCGAGTTTGGTTCTCACGTAGGAGAGGAATTCGCCAAGACGAATGCTCGACTACTGGACTGCAAGGGTTCTCGCGGCATAGCTAAGCCTCGAGACCGGTAATTAATGGCCGGCCATTATAGTCTTTAATATCGCGCGCATGAAGTTCGCGCGTACGGTTTTCTGTTACAGTGAAACGTGCTGTGGGTTTTCGTTGGCCGGCCACAACGTGAAACTGGTATCCACGTAACGAAACCGTTTGTCTAACATGCCCAGATTTTCACCCCGATATAGTCCCCCATGCCGACGGTTTTTCGGGACATTAGTCTTCCGTCTCTGGATAACAGGTTACCAAGGACCTGCACACGACACCAGACTTCCTCGTTCCGACACATCCTTTGCATTTTCGAATGCATTCAACAAAGACGCTGGTAGATCGGTCGGGGACAAAATTAAATGTCCTCCTTTTAAAAGTAATATTTTTTTTCAAGTTGAACCAATTTCTTCTGTTTAGTAAAGAATTTTTTTTGGAATTACTATTACTCAGAATTCAGAAGAAATAAAAAAACAATCTTAAGAAAATATTTGCTGCCTAGTACAATAATCGCCTTGAATCATAAGATGTTGTTTTTCGATTGTTAAAATTTTCCGCACAGAACGATCCAGTTTATTTAATTGAATTTTATTGCTGCTCGATAATTACATGTAATTGAAGTAACGTTCTTAATCGTTGAATGTCATCGAGTACGAACATTAATTAGGCATAGCGATATTGCAGAAAACATTGTTCGAGAAATTAATAAAGGTTAATTGAACCAATTCCGTCGGTATGTGCGTACACATTTATGGACGATTGTGAAGACTTTTGAAGTGTGTATTAACCACACTCGTCAGGTGCAATATAAAATTAAAATCACCGGCTATCGATCGTGGACTGTAATTACATTAGGGCATGTAACATGATTTCATCTTTATTGGTTCGGGATCATTCGGAACATTCTATATTACATTGGTTGAAAGAATAACACGGTATCGTGTGGCACAATTTTTTTTAAAGTAGTAGTGTAAAAATATAACAATGGTACACAAAAACCTTGAAAACTCCAGCTGTCAGAAAGAAATTGCAAATCTTTCATAATTGCAGTTTGAATCGACAGGGAGAGGAGCAGTAAAAGAACATCAGACTTCATTTGTCTCTTTGGAATTCGTTTTAACTTTCCTTCTCCAATATTTCCTGTGGAAATTAAAATTAAATTATCTAACAATAGCAAATTCACTAAAATGTCGCTATTCGAACGATGAAAAATCCCTCTCGAAAATCTTTCTAAACACTGCCGACACCGAACATATTTGTGTATTAAAATAACCATGAATTTAAAGATTAGAATCTTCCCGTTACAAGAATCTCTGCAAACACTTCGAACAATCGAACTCCGGACAGGTGCGCTGCAACAATGGGCCAGAGTTTATTTTCAACATTATCGAAGATTTTCGTGTTCGGTTACAACGGGAATATTCTCAGACGGCTAGCTAAATAATATGCCAGTAACACGATTCGAAGAGTTCGAACAATTGAGACTCTCGGCAGGTGCGTCGAGTTGCAACAATGGGCCAGATGTTATTTCCAAGATGATTTGTTCAGTTCCGTTGCAGCAACAAGATCGGCGACTGACGAATTTGCAGCAGTGTGTCCACCGAGACTGATTGATATAACAGTTGATACGCAAACATATCGGGCGCGCGGTTGCTTTTCTAATAGCCCCGCTGACCTTTACGCTGTCCAATAACGTTGCCAGTCAATAATTGTCTTCCGGTGAAGTTTATTGGCCTGCTTCGCGAACGATCGCCCAACGGCTACATTCCTCAACGTCGATGCACTATAAACCCGTCAATGTTTCAAGCACCGTTGCCAACGGCAGCTTCGGCTTTTTTACCGTGACGAGCCTGACAATTCCGATCACATTCCCAAATGCAAGATTAAACAGTTAGGGGAGACCAGAGTAATCGCGGTCAACGCAATGACGGTTGGTATTATTATTACAAAACCTTACGTTTTCAATTTTTCTTGTGTGCACGGTCACCGGTCATTCGTAAAAAATGAAAAAAACAAACTTCGTTTGGTTATTAGCGTAATAGATATAGTATCTTTCGTGCGGAATATAAGATATAATAACCCTTTATAGTTAGAAGTATTTTAATTTGAAAATTAAATATTTCTTCCAACCTACAACAATTCATTGTATATGATTTTTTCATTTTATAGAGATGAAGTAATTGATTAAAAATACGAACATATTTAATAATGTAAACAATATTGTAAATAATGGTACAGATTTCTTTTTACAGTTTAGCTTGATTTACACGTAAAGGTATGTACTAAGTACAGGGTGCCCTAGAAAGAGGATAGGAAAAAGAAGGGGATAATGCTGAGATGATTCCAAGTAATTTTTTTCCGTGTTAATTTAGGTCAAAGCGCTTTATTTTCGTGTTATTGATAAAAAATATGGATTAATCAGAGCGCGGCGACGGCGAACGAATTTCGACTCGGCCAACGACAACGCTTAGAAAACCCTGTCCAGATGGTTGCAGTTCCGGTAGAAAATTTTGATGCTACACAAGGATCCCTGGTCTGGTAATTATTGGGGTATAATTGATCATCGTTTCGGGTATCGATCGATAAAACGGCAATTGTGCAAGAATAAAGATTCCCACAATATTTAGCCGGTGGTCTGAGGCCAGGCCATTCCCGTTTCAGCCGAACACGAAAATCTTCGATCTCGATGGAGCAACGGTACAGTTATCCCGTTTCGTATGTGGGACGAGTGCACCACAGCACGTGGGCATCGCGAAACGGGATGCGCGTTGAAACCTCATTTGCTCGCGTGATGATTCAGAGGCCCGAGCTGTACGTCTGCCCCTCTACCTCTCGCCAACTGGATTGTTCGCGCCTTTCCGCTTGGTTCACAGACGACCCCGCCGCTTGTTAAACGATAACCGATCGTTTTATGAATGAAATTAATCCCGCGAGGGGAAACCGACTGGCCAAGGCCCCCGTCAACTTCTTGCACCGCCGTTCAATCTCGATGGCTTTCACTAATTGGCCTCGCGGGATACGTTCGAGAACACGCCGCGCCGCGCCGCCGCCGGCCAAGTTATTGCTTTATCTAACTGCTGGCTAAAGAGGCGTTGATTGCGGCTTCGTGCACTTGAGACGGCAACTTCTGATTCGAATCCGTTCAATTCCACGCCGATTTCCATTTCTTTCACGCTCGACACTATTAAGATCGATTCTTACTCGCGAAAGAAGTTAATTATCACTGGGAAATCGTTTCGCATTGTTCAACCAACTCGATCTTTGTCGTGTTCTCCTACTGCTGATCACTATCATTTCCAACCATTCTTTCAGGTACGTTTCTAGCATACCGTTTCGGTAGATCAACTAGTCTTCTTGCATATTTTTATGTTTCAATACGAGTTTCTGCATCTCTGCTTTGTTTCTTTAAGAGAACGGTTGATTCGAGACCTATGACAATGTCAATTTTTTAAAATTTCGCAGACTATTTTATTGCATATGTCTACAGGGTGTTCGAAAATGGTATAAACATGGTGGAGATGAATCAAGAACTTGTTTATGATTGTATTGTAGATTCAGCAGCAATACTTGTATTATGAGATCGGCCACACCGTGTATAATAAATTCGAAAAAATGTCGTGGCTAACTCTGTGTCACATCGTTTCTTACTTTACGATGGCGGTATGTTTCGCTGAAATCGTCGGAGGCCGAATCTGTGTCGCTTTCGCGTCGAAATGGAATTGTTTATTGAAACGGTTTGAAAAGTGTCTATGCTCGTCGGTTTGGAACGAGGATTGCCAGCATTAACGCGTCCATAATAGGCTGGTGTCGATTCGTCGCGGCGTTTACCGATCTTGGAATTTTGCTTATTCATTTAGCCGGTTATCGCTGCTCACGTTATTAAATTATTGTCATGGTTAAGGAGAGAGGTAGAGAGAAGGATAGGCGTAATGGAAAGAAGCCGGGGTGAATTTACGGGAATTGGCTGATCAGAGGGAAACAGGCGTCGTAACACGACGTGTGACGATTTTCACGCTGCCGTAGCAACGTCGTTACGCTGAAATCTGAATCGGCGTGACATCGTGCTGACACGATAGCCGCGTTCCGCGTTACGGAATCCTCAACACGCTGAATATGGATGATGATCCTCCTCCTCCTCCGGCGGGCTCTATTTGTGGTACATTGAGCTGTCACACCGGCCATGGAATTATGAAGGCTCCCGATGATAACCCGTTAAGCGTACGTACTAATGGACGACTAGCCAAAGCACGTCCTAGAATTTACGCCGTGAGCGTTCCGCTGATTTGCAAGCGGGCTGTTCTTACCGAAAATACGGGGAAACCGACACGATCCAACTTACAACGATTCTTTATACTAACCGCAAGACGTTTCGACGTCTGCCGCTGACATCGGGTCGATCTTCCGTATCGAGTTACAAGGAAACAGGTGTCTGAGCGTTGACAGCCTATTCTACTTCCAACGAATTCGCTTTCAGAAGTTTCTTATCTTATGAAAACTTTTTATATGTGAAACGAGGATTATTTGAAAAACAAATATTTAAATCTTGTTGTATATTTCAGCAGAATTTAGTTAGGAAAGTAAAATTTACTTAGGAAATTAATTTAGGAAAGTCACTTCTGCAAAATAGGCTTTGTGGTACAAGATGTACTTTAGATTAAATAATTTTACATTAAATTAGGCAAAAAAGAAGATCGTCTTTTTAACCATATTAGAAAATTGTTTTGATATACTAATCGACCAATTTTTTAATTCTGTGATTTCAATAAATTTATAGTCTTAAAGTACCACGGTAGCAATTAATAAGACACTGTCCAAAGTAGACATCTTTGGACATATAAAGCAATAACGTGTGCAATGCATTAAGTAAACTGCACACTGAATTGAATCTTAGAAAAACCACGATTGAAGTCACTCAAATGGTTTCTCCTACCAATGGCAAAGGAACTGTGACTGACAGCTTATTCATCTGTCATGCCTCTATCCGATAACCATTTGTTTAAGTCGCTGTGACATTGTTTAATAGAGGCACGTTTCAAATCAGTCGATGATGTTCGAACTTCCTCAGCGAATTTATCACTTCGAAGCCACTGAGTTTTTATCATGACAGTGCGGCAATTTATTACAAAGTTGAAGTAAGGTTATCGATTATAATCGTGACTATTTCGATGATTGGACTCTTTGTCTTCTTTTAGACCGTTGGATTGTTCTTTAGACTGTATCGCTTACAGGTGATCGTTTCTAGAATTTTCAACAAAGTCATTATTGAAATACCAAATCCTGAGAAGTTTGGTATAACGCGGAACTAATTAGCCACGTTATTCGACGACACAACAAGAATAGCACTACCGGTTGGCAAAATATATGTACACAAATTAGATTATATTCGAATCCACTCTTCGCCATTAACCACAGTGAAGCTAAACGCAGGATCGATGACAGATCGCGATGCGGCAAATGTCTCTTCACCGCGTTCCATCAGCATACAAGCGGTCCGCTGATAGGACGTTTAAATGAATTTAAATATGAAAGCTCATACGCTCGGAGCCACCGTGCTCGATTCATCAGCGTCCATGATTTATCACGAGATTAGTTGGTTTCAAGCGTATAAATTAGCCGAACGGCTTCAATACTCTCGTTAACGTAACAAACCCTGCGAACCTTGACCGAGAAAAGTGGCTGGACAGAGAGAATGAGAAAGAGAAGGATGGCGGAAGAGAGTAAGACAGAGTCGTAAAACTGGATCTAAACGTCGCTCAGGAAGCGTGCATTCATTATTCGTCGCGTGGAACTGTTAAATGAAAAAGAAATGCAAAAAAGAAACGACTCGTAGAGCAACTCATATTGAGCCGGTTCTGCGAACGGTACATTCGTGTTACATCGTTGGATTAGCTTCCTGTTTGGTGCACCAAATTCTCGTCGGCGTTCTCTCTCCACCTTGAACGCATGCACGGTGTCTGTAAGTGCATATATGTTCGCGGAAGACGTCAGAATGAACGGTCTGTTTGCGTTTGAAAATCGACTTTTTCTTATTACATAATCCGCCGCCTGGAGCCTGCAGTTCATCTCGTTTCTCATCGCGCCGCTTCACCTATCTCAAACATCCACGTCCACCGAGCTGTATGAAAATTGTCCACTTCGCGTTACCGAGAGACGTTATAAATTATTCCTTGCATCGGCGAGTGGAATGCTGCTTGAGAAATGATTCCACCGTGGTTCCATCATGCCCCGACGAGGAAAACGACCATCGAGAATTAAACATTGATCCCCTGTGCGAAACCATTCTCGTTACTTCGCAATGTTTTGTACGGTTTTCCGACGACGCCGTTCGGTTTGCACGTTTGTTTCACGCATCGACGGAATTGGGGCGTCGGAGTGTTTGCATTCCACCGCAAGAAAACGGATAAATTATTTTGCGCTAGAGAATGAACACCGCGAAATTGATTAAACAGCGGGCGTCAAGTGTTTCTCCTATTCGCTGGAGATGAACGCGGACATGTGAGGGGAAATAGTTTTGAGTGCATTTTGAGCAAATTTGGAATACGTTTGTGTATGTATGAATAGGCTTCTTTATTATATGATACGTGGATTATCTATATAGAATTGTCAAGAGTTGTGAAAATGAATTTTTAAAAGTGAAGATTGGAAAACGCGAAAATGTACAATAAAATTTCATCAACTTAAATACAGAGGTAAACAAAATTTTTTACAACAAATATTTTTTGCATGGACCAGTATCCAAAAAGAAATTTACTTCTTTAGTTATTTTAACACGTTCAAGATAGTGAGTCGACATTTATGATAAAAAAATTAATGAAGAACGAATTTATACGTATCATCAATTGGAGGATGTATCAAGCTAATTAAAGTTGATGCACCGTTGCTAAATCATTCGTTTACTGTCACGTGGAACCAGATCGCGACTAAACGAGGATGAAAGAAGATTTCTCTCCGTTGACATTTAATAGCTCGAACAATTTCAGTGCGTCTATAGCATTTGTCTACTTGATCGCGCCAACAGGATGCGACTGTCAGTCACGGTGAGTTAGCCTTCCAGACTATGCCACGTCTCGGTCACAAATTGCACGCATAATGGCCTACAATTAAAACTAAACATAACTTGTCATCGTAAAAATACAAATACAGTGGAACAGCCATTCTCCGGGCGTTCTACCATCCGAACACTCTATTATCTCAGCTTATTATCTCTGCTCGCAACAGTGTAAACAGACGTGTTTCCTAACAACATAAACACTCCTCTTCAACCGGTCAGTGAAGTTCAGATAATCGAGGCTTCATCGCGAATTAAACAAGCGAGTGCAATCTGAGCTGTGTTTGGTATCATTTTATTCAGAAAAATTTCGTGGATATTTTAATAAAAATTTGATATAAATATTGAAAACAAAAATGTCTTTCACTGGATTAGTATATACCGAGATACTCTACCATGCAAATCAATCAGCCACGTTTAGCTAACATAGGTTACTCCATCCTTGCCCCCATCGACTAATGTAAAAATTAAATACAAGAACGAGGGATCGATAACGAAAGGGGTACGCGTTACACGCTGGCCACAGTAGAAGCGGTTGGAGAGCCGCGGACAAAGGGTTGCGAGTGACTGCCCTTCACAATATTTATTCGAAGTAACCGGCGTAACAGGGTGCAAAAAGGGGGTGGGGAAAGAAGGCGGCGAGGAAGTGGAGGGGTGAACAGGGCTGGCGATCAAAGCGGTTCGCGAAAAATATCCATCGCCGTAAAAACTGTTCCACATTCGACTGCCGTTCATCACTCGGCTCCTTTCGGCGTGACTCTCGCGCACGCGTTCTCTCGGTGCTTCTCTCTATATATTTTCCTTTTTTTTTTGCTAGCACCGTGCGCGAAACGCTCTCAGCACTTTGCCTGGCCCCGGTGGCATCGGCTCGGAGAGTTCCACCCCCGGTTTTCACATCGCGCGCAATTTCCAAGCACACTTGTCTACGCGGTGTCGACGACGGCGCCGCGGAATGGAGCGAACGAAGGAACGCTCGCACAAAGAGACATCTGAAATTTCTGCGCTCGGGAACGTTTTTTGGGGGAAGTATAGCAACGGTACAGAGGGGCCGAGAGGGGCTTGGAAGGGGAATTAATGGCGTGTGCACCGCGAATAAAGTGCCCCTGTGCGGCCGGTGAAAGCGGCAAATAGGTAGGTGGCAAAAGACAGCCGGCTACGTGGATGAGGAAATAGAAATACTGCTCGGTTAAATTTACATCGATTCGCCGGTCTATTTCAGGTCGTACCGTTTCCACTGAAAATGCAGAAACGCGTCTACCAGCCAATTATAAAAACGCGAATCTGTAAACATTCTCCGCATTTCTCGTTCCACAACATTCCGATGCGTGCTCTCTTTCGGACGCATCGCAAACGGAGTGTGACTTGTTTCACTCTCTCAATAAATTTCTCTCTATACCTTGTTCAACGAGACGAGGCAGTAAAGTAGCGAACAGCGTGCGTTCTTTAATATTAGCTCCTTTTGCACTCGTCTATGTTTGTGTTTACGTTTAGCCTCGTCTTCGTGGACAATGTATAGTTCTCTCGGTCTGAATCAGGTTTGCGTGGTGTCGACAACGGCGCCGTGGAATGAAACGAACGGAAAAACACTGGTGCTAAGAGACATTTGAGATTTCTGCGCTCGGGAACGTTTTTTGGTGCGAGTATGGCGTCGGTGTGGATGGGGTTACGGGGGGAATTAATGGCGTGTACACGCCGAATAAAGTGCCCCTGTGCGGCCGGTGAAAGCGGCGAGCAGCTCGGTAGGTGGTAAAAGACAGCCGGGTAGATCGTAGATGAGGAGGAAATAGAAATAGTGGCCGAGCGGGAGGAAGGGAACGTAACCACGTTTAGTAAACACGGGGGTAAGTTACATCGTCGTGCGGCAAACGACAAAACAAAGTTTGATACGCGCAGAGAGCTACGTCGCCTCTGGTCCTCCCTCTACTCTCTTTCTCTTTCTCCCTGATTTTCTCCCGTTCTCCCTCTTGTTCTCTCCATCGGTCGTCCTTTCTCCGCGTTCTGGCGCCCCCGCTGAGAGTTTACGGGCTTGTCCAGCGAACTCTGGCGAGGCTGTTTATCCGCAAAAGTAATTACCCGTTGTCATCGCTCGATTTCATCGCGACCACCGCCGCTGGTGGCGACGAGCCTCCAGGGGGAGGGGAGGCCTCCCTTATTCCTGCTGTCTTTTCAGCTCTCAAAAGACACCTCGCGCTTCCGGCTGAGCGGAGTCTGTAAAACCGCGCGGACACTCGGAAACACCGACTACCTTCGAGCAAAGCGGATTATTTAAAAGACCGTAGGCGAATGGATGCGATTCTTGAAGCCGCTGCGAATCAATTCCGCGAATTCTTTCGGTGACAACTATGTTCTTTGCTGAACTGTTGGATTATTGTTTGGAACGTTGCTCTGGATTATTACTAGCCTGCGAATTTTTATGAGAAGAAAATATTGTGAGCATTCTGTGCAAGATATACTCTAAAGGAGCTACATAAATATTTCTTTTCGAGTAGTTGCGAATAGTAAAATAATATTTTTATATTGATTGGGGATCGATACTAGACATTGGCTAATAACTCAGAGCATATTAAAACTGTAGCTGTATACCAAGTACGAGTTGCATCGTCGTGAATCTTAGATGAGAATCGATAGATAAGTCTATCATTTACACGTTTCAATCAAAGAAATCACCGGACGATTGCCGCTGGATCCGTTCATCCACGCGTACGCTTAGAAAAATCTGTCTATCAGTATCATACTAGCATCGATAATACTTCCAGTTATCCGTCACATATCATAGGTAGATAAGATGAGAAACTGTCATATTCGATGAGATTGACATATTGACGTTTATCGTATATGTAATCGGTCGTTCTGATCTGTTTCAGTGAATGTCTATCCAAGGCGATTGGATATTCTGATAGTATCTATCACAGATGCAATTCGGCATCTGTCACTTCGTTAATGCATCCTGTATCTTATACAACCGTGAACCCTTTAATGGATCGATTAAATTATGGGATCTATTAAACGCCATGTCGCGAGAGACTCGATGTGTCAAACGCATATATGCTATGTTATATACGTGTTTGTCATTAAATCGTTTCACGCGAGTGTGTTTAATAAAGACTGATAAAAATATTTATTCTTTTGTTAATCTAACAAACTGTTTATCTCTCTAATATTTATTACTTCATAACTGTTTAAGTTGTGTTTCTTTTACTCTACTTTTTGACCGAATAACTTCGGTTTATTTATTCAGTCAGTTTATGAATAGCCAAGTACCATCAACGAAATGAATCAACATAATTAGTGGAATTTAATTTCGACTAAAAAATTAAGTGGAATAAAACAACCGAAATTAGGAAAGGCTGTTAACCCTTTACCGACGTAATTTTTTTTAAATATTGAAAAGTTTTCAGTTCGGGGAATAAATATAAAATACTGATCGTCTGTTACAAAAATAATTAAATTATTTATAACTTTAATATTCCAGCCAATATTCGTCCGTGAAGTGTTAAAATATAAATTTACTTATTCTACCCAATTTGAGAACATATTTAAACAAAAATGCAAGTGTACGAAATGCACAAGAGTGTGATGTTGCGAATATTGTAATATTGTATCGTTTAAAACAGAGAATTCGCGAGATCGTCAGCAGTCTGTTGACAGTCAAGCATCTATGTAACAGCTGAGCGTGAAACAAGGCGGAATTGGCTCACCTAATGTCCTTGTATATGTATAATTTAGAGCGAGCAAAGAGCTATTCGACGCGGAATTTCATTCGGCAAACGGGTCTGCGAGCCACAAAACTGCGCCTCGTGACACAGTCTCTTTGTTCGTGCCTGAAGAACGATTAATTATATGTTTGCGGGGGAATTCGAAGCACTCGTGCGATCCGTGTTCTCGTTACAGGTGACGCAATGTGGTTTATCAGAGCCCGTGCGAATTAATCCGATGCCAACCAGCGATCGAAGATAATGATCCACGCAGGACGGATTTGTTTTGCAATAAAACACCCACTTCTCGTACTCCAAATGTTTCACTCCACATTCTCTACTGTTGACTGGAAGTTTAGACACAAAATTCTTAAAAAAACAACGCTAAAAGTATCAATAAAGAAATATAAATTTTTACAGTCTATTATTTTTGTATTATTTTCTTGCTATTTTTGGTGTTGGTATAATCTTTTTAGTTCGAACGATACGTCGTGATTTTATCGAAATATAAATATTATGGGGAGCGTCTGCGAGTCATAAAATTTGAGAAATGAGTCGACAGATAAAACCACATGAAAAATGTAGACAGCAGTTTCCAGTTGTCATACTGTATCAAGTTTATAAATATTAATTGCGCTGCGGTATTATCTGTCTATAGAAACAAACAATATCGGTCCACGGATAATATTTGTAAATTGAAAAAACGAATAATGGGTAAATACGATAACCAAACAGTATTCTTCAGCACGAACACCTGACGATTGTTCAAAATGAACAGCCCGCAAAAAATAGAATTTCGTTTAAAAGCATTTTATTTACAATCTTCCCAGCATTATATACGGGAAATCGGTTTTACCAGGATGTCTGTACAATGTCAGATGTATCTGACGATTTTTCACATTTTCATACTTAAAAATAATTAGAACAACGTCAAAGACTTACCTTCCGCCTGCAACTGCTGGCGTCTGGAAATCCTCCGCCTTTTCTGCACACACAAATTCAGATAAGGTTAGACTTGATACACAAGAACTGCTTTGCACGAAAATAAATATACAAGAGGAGACGGGAAACACGAGAGAATCTACGAAGTGAAAACTTATATAAGAACGAAGGACAACCCAAATACTCAGACAGCGTAAGCATCGTATTTAACACAATTGCTTAGCGATGCGAAAGGACTTGTCTGTAAAAAGCATTTGCAGCGACGTCCAAACGTGCTGACAATATTAATTAAAATACATTGTTTTAGTCTGACAATTCGTAAATTCAGTACTCCAAAAATACTGTGCTAGTTATTTAATCTTACTGGCACGTTATTACGAAATCTTAGATAATAAATACAACTTTTTATCAGAAAAATACATCAATTTAAAAAATCACAAAATCTTTTAAATTGAATTTACCCACAGTGGAGATTGAACTAATTTCTCGATGTCCTATACAATTACTTTATTTTCAATAAGCGACGTCGCATGAAGCAATTTTCAAAACTTAGTTTTCCCTAATTATTTGCCCCTTCTTCTGACGCGTTTGCGGATCCGAGAAGGCAGCCTTCTGCGCGTGAAAATGAGGTTACGGAAGAGAAGAAAGTGTTTCGCTAGAAATATTTCGCACGCAATTAATTTTTGCTGTCACTCACGAATGAATCGCGAAACTAAATTGTCGTGTTGGCTGCGCGAAACAATGCTCCTCGATTTTTATTGTATTTGGTGACTACTCGAGCATTACTTTCTACTTGCGCAGCTAAAATGAACATGTAATTTTCTGCCCCTTGAACCCGTGATATTACTAGCTTCGACTGTGTAAATGCAAACGTCTTCTGACGCCCGCTAATTGCAATTCCATTTTTCATGTCTTTGGAACTTGTTTCCTCGATTGGATATCGAACGAGAAAATAATTAACTGTCTGACACGAACATTTATTTTAACATTTAACCGATCGAACGACTGTAAGGCGTCACTAAAAATTGCTATTACTTAAAACAATTTTTAGATTAATACGTGAAAATTCAAACTAGTTTTTGATTTAAAAAAAACTAAAGATTAATGGACTCATCATAATGTTTTTACAATTAAGAAATTACTAAAAGTTTAAATAAAGTGGGCACGAGTAATATGTTCGATAAAACCATTGATTTCTTCATTTATTTATTATTACTTTAAACCGAGTAGTTTATTTAGCTTGTATAATATTAATTTCATCATGTCCGTGTTGTAAGAATGTACACTCTGTGGAACGTACAATAAAGTAACATTAGCACACAACACGGAATCAACAAAGTGCCTGGAATTTCGCCGACCAATCAAGCAAGTCGGTATCAAGAAATTCCTTTCCCTAAAAATTAAGTGGGTAAAATTTCACCGTGAAATCTTCGAGCTCAATGCATCAGATCCAACGCGTCCCAGTAGGCGAAGTGGAAGCGGCTGCACCGACACGGGCGCACATTGTGTGCCCCGTTAAATTCTCGGCGTTATCTTTCGATCGGAGTAAATACTTGCAATAGCAGGCATTTATGAGGTGCTCTCGCGAGCGTATAGAGTTTGTCACGGGAAGAAGGAGGAGGGAACGTGTTAATAAAGAGCTCGCGTGCGCGACGCCGGTGAAAACGACGAAGCACAGAGAAATATAATATACATATACGTGTACGCAGACATATATACGACAGATATATGTATATGTATATATAAAATCTTAATATTCGTTTTTCGAGGCTCGTGCCACGCCGCAGGCGCTAAGAAGCGGCGACTTTAAGAAACGGGCAAGCGATATGCACGCGAAAAGGAGAGAAGGAAACGCCGGTATCGCGGAAGCGTGCGTGAGCGGAGCGCATTTATTGCCGGCGTAAAGTAAAATTACCGCTGCAACTGCTGTTACCGCAGAAGCAGCTCGCTCTTTCTCCTTTCATCTGGCCGTTGGCCGCGCGTAACGCAAAATTCCCATCGTTTTAGCGGCAACTGAAGCAGAACCATTTTCGGTGTGTATCTGCGAAACTGCATAACGGGACCAGACCCCAAGCATTTCCCTCCCGTCTTTCTTCCCGCGCGCCGAGAGGATCGAACGAGATCCTCGCCCTGAATTTCCGACCCGAGCTTCCGCTGAAAACGCGCGCTAACGCGTGCCGTAATTTTTCAAACGGCGAATTAGCCCGAGCCCAGTCGCTTTCGCGATTAACTCCGTTTACCCACTCGCCCGATCTCTTTCTCTTTCTGCTTCTTTCTTGCTCGCTGTGCATATCGTGGGATTCTACTGACGAGAACTTTGGCTAATCCGAGGTAGATTCGAACTCTTTCGAGAATGACGCAGTAAGGTCTTCAGCATGGTGTGATGGGTACTACAAATTTTTATTCGGGTCGAACGGATCCGTGATTTTAATTAAACTGTGATTTTTATGCATGTATGACAGATATCAGTGGTCGGAAGTTTTAAAACAAATTCTAGATTCAGAGAATTTAAGAATGTCAATATATTGTTTGCAATTTAGTAAAATTATGTAGGAGCTTCGGATAAGTGATATACAAGAGTCATACTCAAGGCTAATTACAATTTTCGTGTATCTTTATCGAAATACCAATGTCCATGAAATATTCTATAACTCCTAGGATGAGGAACACGACCAAGTTACAAACTGAACTATCCTTATAGTAAATGCATAAATCATCAATGATTGTCAATACACATACTTTCTTGTATTCAAAAAATGTGTAAATACCGTTAAAAAATCTACTGGACATGAATGTTGTTTCTGTCATTCGAAAAAAATTGTATTCTTTTTTAATCAACATTTGAGCATAATTTGAGAAAAATCATTTCATTTTTCCTCCAAGAATTAATAAAACTATGAAAGCAGAAAAATGGAGTAAGAATGTCGTGTAAAGGGGCCCATTCAACAGTGCCTATTGCGCAACATTATTGACCATGAATAGTAGTGACTGACTAATTAATACAATATGAATTTTGATGAACATCATGCTGCACAGTAATTGTTGCGCAATATGCTTGATCACGAATAGGCTTTAACAAGGATCGCCAAAAATTCGATTCAACAGTTGGCCAATCATTAGCAGGGTATCTCGTCTGGCGAAAGTGAAATCTAGCGGAAGCGGTTTAGCAGTCGTTGATGAGTGGCAACGGGAGTAGACGACATGCCGCGGGCCATTTACCGAAACCGTCGAAATCTCCATAGGAGGTGCTCCTCGCAGCTCGTCGTCGTCGTCGCCGCACGGAAACGTATCAATACAAGAATCCTTGGTATCGCATGCTCGCTCGCCGTAGCCGGGGCGATAAGGATAACAGTGGAGTCACGTTAGAGAAATGTAAAACGGGAAACCGCCCACGCCAGCGCAGCACGCCTCTAAGTTCCCAGTGAATCCGGTTAGGTCAGCGGAACTCGAAACTCTTTTTGTTACAGAGAAAGCGAAGAACTTCTGATCCTGAATTCATGCCCATGATAATCTCGCAGCTCTCTTGGTATCGCGATAAACCCAGTTATCGCGTCGTTCGTCTTTCCCTATAGCCTTCCATTACCGGAAACTGACACGTTTCTACACATTTGTGAATATGGAGGACACTGTTGCACAGAATTCGCAGGATTAATCTTTCCACGGCGGCACGGGGGTCTGATTTGACCCATAGTATAAAAATGTTCATTTATTGCTCTACGTTTGCCAATTGAATTCAATGAATTTATTGTAGATTGGAGACAACAGAAAATTATTGGACCACCGCTGCGGATTAACAATAATTTTTATATGTACACATGCAAAATAGAATTGTTGCATCCATTGCAAGTAGACTGTGAATATTTCTAACAAAATTTTCTGTTTTATTTTTCTACAATAAGGAATTTTTTGTCCACTGCAGAAATTGAGTGAAATCGATGCAGCTTCCACGGAATTAGATGTGGAAATGGGAATTTGCGTATATTATATATGCAATGTATATATTGCGAAGGAAGTACGCCGTATGCGGGTACACAATTGACATTCCGTCAATTATATTTCCTGAATACGATACTCGCGAGACGAGTATAAAATTTGAAATGCGATAAATTTAGTCGGGGAAGCAACTTGCAGAAATAAGTTTCCTCTCTGCTTTGCTTCGAAAACTGAATTTATGGATGCTGTGTGTGATTAGCTTACTAAAATAGTCTTCCAGATGGGTCGGTCTGGAATTCAAAATTTTTCGAATATTGGAAATGAGACGTTTATTGAATATTCTTACTTACGTACCTGCTGAAATGAAAGCAGAAAAATTGTGGCGAACTGAACATTTCGTGGAACGAAGTTAAAAATAACAAATTCTTTCGATATTTTTGACAAAATTTTAATCGAACGCGGAGAACTTGGTATCCGACCGAGTCGACATAATTGTCTCGCGGTAATGAGACAGCGCAACGATTCCCACGCGTATAATTACCGAAATTAGCATCGGCGTGGGGCTTCAAATTAATTTCGGATTATAGGACTTAAGTCCTTCAATTCTCCAACACGTCCCTTGGCGTCGAATTTCGCTTCTGTCAAAGAACGACTAATTCCACAAAGAGAGACAGAGCCAGGTAAAACTTCCATCGAAAATCGAAAGGATAAAATCGCTGGGCGTTCGAGCGCGTCCCCATCGTTCACAAATAATAAAGCGGTGGACAGAACGGTGTCTCACATTTGTCGTGTCGTGTACCATTTCCCGAGAAAAATGTGTCAAATTGTCACGTGGAACGGGGTGAGGATTAAATATTTGAAAATCCGCGACAGAACGGACGCGGTCCGAGAGGATGTCGCTCGCGTTTGAAGATCGGGACTCGAAGTGTCCATAAATAATGTTTTGTCTGGCCAGCGCGAGTCAGCGAAACGTTTCCTTGTTGTTCAGCCGGGACAACAGGCGCTGTTTAACAGTGAAACGTTAAATTTTAAGTGTGCGGCTGCAGCGCTAGGTTCGCGACAACTTTCGCAGTGGAATGGCAGCAACGCCGGTCGGTCGGTGTATTACACATCTTTTTAACCCCCGACGCTCGGTTTGTACGCTTTGCAAATATTCAAATGGTTCCGCTAATGGACCCTCTTTCCATCCGTGCGCTCCGGTGTTGCATCAAAGTGGCACAACGTAGCCGAGCGCTCCAAAAGGTACATCCATCTTCCCTTGACCCACCCAATGCACTGCCGGGATCCGAAAATTACGGGCTAACGGAAAGTCTCCGCCCGTCTCGTTCCTTCTCCTCTTGCCCCATCCCCTTCTTCTTAGTCTTCTTCCTCTTCCTTCTTGTTACCTTCTTCTTCTGGCTCGCTTCGCCCCCTTTCTCACTATTTCTTGGTTTCCACCATTCTTCCGTGCTGGTCATTGACTTCACCTTGCCCAGGTCCACTGATCGCAACAGAATCGCATCCGTTTGCGTCCACCTTTTTTTGCATAGCTGAAATCGCACCGCGTCCGCGAATTGCCAGATCAGTGAAATCCGCTCCGGCTTCCGACGAAAACGCAACCCCGCCGTCGGACCATACCTAACGCCATTTTATTGCGCTCGACGTGCACGTTTCATAATTTCGAAAATTAGAAAAGCGTAGGTGCAATATGCGGGCAAAACATTTTCATAGACATTCATCGATGAATACAGCGTTCAAAATGTTTCTTGCATTTCTGACCTTGTGTAACCTTGTCGATATTTCATATGATGCACATAAATATGTGTAGCATTCCATTATAAAAATTGAACGTCACCTTCATTTCATTTTATCAAAATGTTGTTTGTAGACTAACAATAATTTCATCGCTTCTTTGGGAATGCACTTCGTGGGCGAAGGGTCGAATCGCCGCCGGTAGGTGACCTCTTAATTATCGAATTACTGGTTTTTTCGCGACGGCGCGTGACTCTCCGAATTAGCGGTGCATCTGTCTGGTCGATCTGACAATGAGGGAAGTGCATTCTTACATCCAGGAAAGCGTACGTCATGCGTAACGAGACTACGTGACGTGACATACGGTATAAAACAGCGCAGCTTACGAATTCGAGGCGTAGCTGGTCTCTCTCTCTCTCTCTTTCTCTCTCTCGGTCTCTCTAGCGGGCGTCTGAAAACAAATGCTGCGAAGCCTATGAAGTTGTTAGTCACGCTTCTTAGAGTTGTCTGGCTCGTTGACCGCCTCCTTTATTCTCTTCCAGTTCGTTATCGTCGAGTGGCAATTCGACTGTCTTTAATTACGGGTGCCGGGCCGACCTGGCAACCGGCCTGATTGGAAGAAAATTTCACGTTTAAAATTCCTTGTCGCGGATGATTTACGCGAGACCTTCAGGCACTGAAAGAATTCCTTTCAGCTGGAATGCCGAACGTCGGAACTTCTGCTCACCGCATACTCCGTAAATTAAATCGAACGTTGAATTCGATATTCCCTGACTATCGCCTCGGACAGGAAATACCTTATGGATTACCGGTGGTACAGTCCGCTCTCCCAAACTCACCCGGCACCAACGTTTGTAATCCTCTTCGATCGGCTTCTGCTCTTCCCGGAAGAGAGCAACGCGCGTGAGGCGCACCTTCAGGCATCTGAATCCTGCTTCGTACTTACAGACCAGTGATTTGCAATTCCCTATACTTACCAGGTGTGGACAAAAAGATCAAATCATTTTTATTCTTCCCTTACGTTGGCGACGCCGTGGACGATTCTTTTACTCGAACAGTTCATCGATAGTCTCGTCGATAAGGGGCTGGCGATAGGGAAGTTACATTCCTCTCTAAATTTGGTTTCGAGGGAGGTACTTCTCCGCTGATTGATGGATAGAAGCAATACCCGGTGCTGATGAAATGTGAAGTTTCAATCTGATTGTATCAGTCAGTCGGGCGCGCTATGGCATACCAACCTTGGAGCGTGGTATAACAAATTTGAAACTCGTCTTACTTCGCCATGCACATTAGTAAAATTCTTACGGCGATTCTCGAATGGTTTACACCATTTAATAAGCGCTTGGAGCAATCTGTTCATACACGTATACGTACAACAGTACTTCGGGAATTCCGATTGACTGACTCTGATTAGAATTTTATGAAATACTCCTCAGAGCTCTTCGAGAATTTATGAGAATCATTAAAAGATAAACACTGTAGAAGACCACAGAGCTTCTCGTTTTTCCTGAACTGTTTTCAGTAATTTTTTCCGAGACAGGATGCGGAACCTGTTTCATGAATCACCTTAACGAAGCTACAAATAAATAAGAATGCCAGCGATTTTCATACTCGCACAGATGCCAACATTTAGCTTCATTTATATCAATTTTCCTGAACACATTTTTAGTGACACTTTATCTAGATCTTGTGACCGATTAAACAAGCTTTAATTGATATTAATCGCCAGAAAAACATTGGATTTAAACGGATTTTATTAAATGGTCCGTCAAGGTGTTAATAGGTTAGAAGAGCGGTAAATTTTCAAGAAGATCACCGAATTGATCTCCATTCTTGATCCCGATGCGAAACGTAATGCCCGGTTTTCATTCGGCCTAAGACTACCTTCCGCTTTCTGCACGCGTCGCGCATTTATCACCAAGCTACAGTCCCTCTAATTGGATGCCAATAATTTTTATGTTTCACGTCGGAGAATAACTTGTGGAACCCGGAGATAATGAAGAATAGCTCTAGGAACAGGGGCCACGGGGATTGCTAACCCTAGATAGAATTCCACTCGACCCCAGAAAACCCTCTGTGTCAATTTATTATCCTCTTTGCGTCAATATCAATATGTTACTGCGATTGGTTTATCACTGATATAAAATAGTATTATTCCGACCAGTGAATTACTTGACGCTGTTATCCAAATTTTCCTTGTTATTCCCGACAACGCGATTTAATTTTGTTTCATTAAACCTGAGAAAAGTGTAGCCAACTTTAAAAGCTATGATTCCGTGCTTGAAGCTTGAATTAAAAAATGTACAATTATTAGTCCACTTCTATTCTAGTAAGTGTAAACTGTCTGTACAAGACGACGCGTTTAAAAAACTAGAGCATAGAGACCGATATAAAATATTTTAGACCAGATATTTAAGACAAAGTATGAAAGAACGTACATTAATAAGGATCATGAGAGGCCAAGAATTTTATGGGAACTACATTGAAGCGTTTTGAAACAAATAATAAAGGATTGAAAGCAAAATAGAATTATAAGCGCATTCCATCTTTAAAATTAATTATGTAGCTTCATGTCTAACGTGGAAATGTCTTTTAAGAGAGAAGTACTGCTGATATCGTACGTCAACTTGTAAGATATATTTTTAGCATCACTCTCCGTCGTTCATTTGAAAATATCAAAATTTCGCAGCGTGGAAAAACAAGTTTCGAGGAAGCGCATCATTCTATCAATGAAACAACTTTCAATCTGCTTTAAGTGTTCGAATTACGCTTCTTGCAGCTGGCTCGCGGAAGGATGTTTCCTGACATTTACGACGCTATTAAGAAACTCAGTTTTGAAGACACGTCATATCCCGTAAGCTCGGTAAAAGGATGTTGCACATTCTTAGCTTGTTCGTGTATACTGATCATCCCTGCAAACTTGGAATTTGTTGAATATTGATACATCCAACAAGAAAATCCATTAACTACATATCAGACATTCTGCATTTCGTTGCTCTACTATCCTGTAAAAAAAAGTGTATGAATACTTTGTTAATGCACTATGGAGCGTCATTTCAACTTTTCCGTCTTTTCCATTAAAGTCGTTATTAAAATTGCCATTCGCCTTGTAGATCGTAACGTAGTTTGACCATTAAAATAAATATTAGAAAATCTGATATAAATGTCATTTTGTACTATCTGTGAATGCTGATGGGTATTAAAAAGATTTGAAAGAAATCTTCATTGTCCGCGTTATAAAATTATTATGCAATTTGTATTCGATTGCCACCAAGTGTTTTCCATTCATACAAATGAAAAATAGTTTAATAGGAACTGTCAAAAATCTGAGACGAGTCCAGCAATATGAAAAATGCTTTGAATATACCAAACTGAAGTCTTGTGAAAAATTTCATAATCAATAAAATTCTATGCAGTGGACTATTCATAATTATAGGTACAATTTATAGATTTGTTCGTAACATTTGTACACAATGTCGTTCTACAAGTTAGAATAAATCCTGAGCCAAGTAAATTCGATACAGTAGCCTACACATACAAATTACGAATATAGGTACACTTTATAGATTTGTTCATAGAATTTGTACACAATGTCGTTCTACAAGTTAGAATAAATCCTCAGCCGAGTAAATTCGATACAGTAGCCTACACACACAAATTACGAATACAATCTATTGGTGTCAACAGCATTCGTACAAAACATAGTTCCACGCGATTAAGATAAATCCAGAAGTGAGAACCCACCCGAGGGAATTCGCTAATTAAGAACACCGTTTCTACGCCTGACTATAATAAAGTCCCCATAAAACGAAATCGAGTAAACAGTATAATCTCGTAGTAGCACTTTCGCGGTCAACAGTATGTAACACAGTGCTCTCAGTGGTCGCGGCCGATAAGAGTTTATTCTCGCCATAAAATTTTCATACTTTCACAGTTTACTTACATGCCGGCAAGTTCTCGGCTGGATTGAATTATTAGCTATTCCACTGTGTGGATGATGTACATAAGGCTGTGGAGAGATTCGAAGGAGGAAGTACGAGAGGAAGGTGAAGGACTTCGAGGAGGGCGGTTACGCGAGTAAAGTAATCGATTCCGTGCTTGCGGAATCTCCGGAGCAAAGTCCGACCGTCGCGCGTTACGGGACTCTCTCTCGCCTCTCGATTACGCGATGTGAACAACCTTCGTCTATTGGAGCTGATGTAAGTATTACATGCTCGTTAGCGGCGGAACGCGAACGTGAACGTGAACGTGAACGTGAATGGAACGTGAACGTGAACGCGCGCAGCTGTGCGTCGCATTGTGCTGTTGCAAGCGCGGATGAACCTTGAGGGAAGTGTCGATGCTATTCTTCCTGCTCGCGTTACCGGAAAGATTCGAAAAACCGCGATAGCATTCGAACCGCGATATATGTATTGTGTTTGAAAATTATACCGTTCCGTGATACGTACAGCTGCTAGCGCCGCCACTAGAACGATTCAATTACAGCTAACTCTCGTATAACCGGGATACTTTGTTCCGATTATATCTGACGCGGAGTTACGTAAATCGCGTTAGCTGCCATGTAATTAAAGGAACGGGGCCAAAACCCGTTAAATACATTCTTTCCGCGAAATAGACAAGCATTTGCTGATTTCGTTGTACAGTGATTATTCGATCTAAGAAAGCGGGAACTGCACGGTCTAAGGAAAACGAATATCCCTTCCAAAGATTATTTTTTTAACTTCATAAAAATAGAAAAAATCTGTACGTCCACATTTTTAGCCTTCCTTTTATAGAATATAAAAAATTAATTTGTTGAATAATTTCTCATGGATGCGTCTTTACGATCTAAATAATTATTTCGAGATTTGTTATACGTTTCAAAGTATGATTTTCTACCGCATATTTTTGAGCTGCATGCAATTTTTAAGCAATGAGTTTTAAAATGTGGAATTTCAAAGAAATGACAGTTTTTTCAACTTATTCAGATGCGGGGAATTTTGTACAATTTAGAAATATGGTCGGGCTTCTATTCCATTTGGATTTTAAAATCAAAGAGGATGGAAAGTATTCCTACAGAACGCGATGCTGGAACTCATGTTATTTACATGGAATTAAAAATTATATAATTTTTATATGTCGAGAGTAGCAAGATAGTAAATGTCTTGTTATAAAAGTTTTACGAAGCCTCATAAAAGTGTATTAATTATTCAGTATAAATTCGCAAATATCCTTAATGCGGAAATTATTCAAAGAAGAATATGAGTATTTTTTCGTATGCACTCTAAAGAACGTATCAAGTGAAAGGATAAATATTTGAAAGTTTCAAGACTGTATTAGCCATGGAGGCCGCGTTGTTTAAATACCGTGTTATACGAGAGTTCGTATTTTCGTAACGCGATAACGACGTCAGATAGAAAAACCGTAAGTCCTCGAAACAAATGTATTGTCGTTAACATTATATTTCCCAACAGTTCTTTAATCGTGCTCGCGAACCAGTTTCCGGACGTTGTCGTTCCCTCGATGATGGCGATATCGAGTCCGCGACCACGGAACCGTAAAAAACTTCAAGGCAATATTTCGGGTACACAGGAAACCGCGAGCAACACTCACCGAATTAATTAACCTGATCGTATGCAGGATTAAACTGCGGATATTATTAAGCTTATGATATCTGTTTCTGAACGTTGCCCGTGAGCGCGGCCGCACGCGGTTACTCTCCGCGTTCGGCCTTATTTGCATCGGTATTATTTGCTCCCCTGGGACGCTGATCCAATTAGCCACGTTCGCTTTTCCGCAAAAACGATCGTTCCCGTAACGTATGTCTTTTCTTCTGCCGTCTAAGATCATCCTGTTTCCGAATTAATCGAACGACCCGGAGATACGACGTCTGTATCTCGAACACGTTTCGGATGTGTTTGTCGCGGAAGCCGTGAGGAACATCTTAATTTAAAATTACTGTATTTCTGGCCACCAGCTCGTTCACATCCTTCACTACTCGAAAATGATCTTCGTCCTTCCTGTATTTAAAATTCCGTGTTCTCACAGGCGATAAACAGGAAATGTATCACTTTTTTTCAGACTTCGTCCTCTCTTTAAGAAACTACAATGTATGGTTAAGGATTCCTCAATAACTTTGTTCACAGAACATGTTTGTTTGTTTCAAAAACAGGATCGAATCGTTTATTTTCAGATTAGTATGCTACAAAAGAATTCTAAAGTCTTAATCTGAAAAAAACTCCCGGGTCCGTGCTGTTTCTTAGATCGTGTAGTTCTACTATTTTTTTGAGAACTCTTAATTTACGATTTTTCCTTGAAATAATTTTATTTTTGGATCATGCAGATTTCCTCTTAAAAAATTTGATGGCGAATGTAAGATTTAGGGACTTCTCTCTGAAAATTCGAAAACGTTTGCTGCTCTGAACCATTTAGAGCTTATTTATCGGCGCATCGAGCGGAATGATAAAGACTTGTGTTCCAGTAAATAGCCGTGATAGGATCGGAATTCCAGCAGCTATATTAGAACAAAGTAACGCTGATCATGAGATGTCGCTCTTGGCGCAGAGTATATCTGATGCGAAGCGATTCCTTGAACTACCAACAGTATCAAAGATGATCGCTTGGCAAGTCAGTGCTCGAGAGCACGGCACAGAAACCGTAAAACCATTCTCCACCGTGCCACTGGTATCAATATCATCAACTGCCGATCCACATTTCAAAGAATCTGTTTCTTTCATCGATTACACGCATTCCCGGCTAATAATTACGGAACGTTATATCCTTATTTTTCTACTTATTTTTCGCGTAAATCGAGACTCGCGATCGTTAGTTCGTCGAAATGCATCTGGAGTTGAATTAAGAAATTCGATACGCCGGTAAACTGCTGCATTCTTTGCCGCGCGAGTTCGGCCAATGGGAAATGGATTTCTTTGCTCTCGCATTCCACGTTATTAATTTTGTTTGCTCGAGGCGATGCGTGTTGCTGTCACGTCTTTGATATCTTCGTACGATGAGACATAAATATTGGCGTTGTATCGTTATTAGCGTTCGATGCACTTTCACCGAGAAATTTATGTTTTGTTGCCGCGGGCCGAATTTTATAATTAATACTCGCGTGGGTAATTTAAGGACTGCTCTTTTACGCTGATCCTGCTCGCTGTCATACCTATTATTGTCTTTTTTTAGTTAAGTGATTAGGTAGTTGCAGCTTCTGTATTCAAATAACTAGAAGAATTTGGTAGCAATATTTATAAAAAATAGGACCTCCCATTAAAGAGCTGGAATTTATAAAATTTTTTCAATCTGTGAAAATTTTATTCAACAATTTTATACTTGTCAGCCACCTCATGTCCTCTCGAACTGATTAGATAAAGAGATAATTATAGAAAGTAATAACAGAATTTGTACCGAGGAATCTTCGCAGGATAATTTATTAAGATTTGAAGACCATGTTTCGTTGCTCCAACAGCCGGTGCATCACATTGCATTTCCGTGTTTTCCGAATGAAACACTCCGAGACGAAGCAATAACGCCTCGTTCCCCGTTTAATCCTCGCATAACGTTCCCCACTGTCAAATTGTAATCGCAAATCTCCGGCTAACCCGAATGAATGCGGTATGCATTAATAATTTATGCGCTAATAGATGCGTGCATTCTTTACGCCCGTTCTATCGCAATTAATCACTCACTTTTAATTCTTCCGGGGATTATGATCCGGCTAGTCCCAACTAGTGTGCAAAGTATGTCATTTACCAATGGCAGACATTAATCCTATTTTTAACGATTCCGATGAGACACTGCTACGCGACCTTGCGAGGCTGGTCGATAAACTATCGATTCAATAGCAGGATTATTACTTTCGATGGCTGTGTTATCTATTCAAAATTAATTAACGTTCCTCGTGGCATTATTTTCCAAAATGCGACGAGGTAAATCCATTTCTGCTTGTATTAGTGACATGAACAGATTAATAATTAATAATCGCACGAAAATGAAAAAGGCTGACCGAATATGTAAAATTATTAGACAAAGAAAGGCGTAAATTTTCACTGAAGAAAATAAAATGCCCAATACATAAAATTACAATCATAAGGAAAAATAAATCTTGCAGGAAGCAAAACATCAAATTCGCAAAAAAAATTCGTTCAAGAGACCTTGAAAGATTAGTGGAGGATTTACAGACGTCACAGAGAAAAATAAATTTCATTGGACCGGGAACACAGAGTTCACGAATGTTCCCTGAAGAATCGCTTGAAGCTGAGAAAGGCCGACGACTTGGGACGGTCCCCGAAGGAAGCAGTCATAAACTCGGGAAGTCCCCACGACACATCCCGGAAGCACGTGACACCCGATCGTTCCACGCCGAATCCTTTCCGCGCAGTCCAATCTAAACCCGTGGAGCGTGCGAAATCTACTCGGACTCGGTCGCGGAAACCGGCGACTATTCCCAATGAATCAAAGTCTACAAGGCCCTGCGATGGTGGAGGGGGGCAGGGGAATGATTAAAAGAGTTCCGAGCTCATAAGCAGTCACTGAACCGTGAACAAATCTTCTATTCCCTTTCCGAGGAGGCCCCGGTCTCTCTGACGAACCACCTACGATCTATGGGGCTAACGGTGCTAACGGCAATTAATTTCGCTCCGTCCACGTGGCACTCCCATTCTAGCCCGAAGTGTCTTCAATTACACACTGTCTGCGAACCGGCCGACGGTGGTGAGGAAGCCTACACTTTCGTCGGGGAAAAAACGGTCCGTGCGTGTACGCGTACGGGGTCCACGCTTACAATGCGTGTTAGGGGGAGGGGGTGTGGAGGAGGAGGCGCACGCACCGTATTGTAGATACGTCCTGTAAAATCCTGCTGTAAAACGGATGTTCACCTCCCCAGAGCGCATAATTTTTCGAGGGAACCGACGGAGAACGGCGCGGGAGGGACGCGAACCTGAGGAAGTCAACCAGAAAGGAACACGACGCGGTGTTGGCAGAAGAGAGATGATCGCTATAGCGGGATAGGGACGAAGAGAAAGATGAAGAGAGGGAACCAGGAAAAGACCGAGACAGTTGCGAAGGATGAGAGCGGCGAAGAAGGGAGACCATTGTATCACGACGAAGACGGTACAGCAGAAGAAGAAGAAGAAGAGGAAACGAGAAGCAAGGCGGTTCGCGCTTCCATGAGAGCGACCAGACTTCGGATAGGTGTACCCACGGGTCTATTAACCGTTCGCAAACAATGATCTAGAAGCGGAAGTGCTCCCCACTCCCGTTCGTCGACGCGGTCTTATCACAATTCCAGTCTAGCTCGGAGACAAGGACCGGCGAACGCTGAAGCAGGACCGAGAGCTCCGACCAGCAGATAAGGGTATTCAAGGGGAGTGTGTTCTCTTTCGAGTGTCCTCCTAATTGAGCGGCTTGTACGACCAGTACGCGCCCGTTCCCGCATCCGCAGCAACACAATTTTCAGATGAACGCGAGAGATCCGACGATTATCGCGTTATACCAATGGGAATTCGCCACCCACCGCCGCCTAATTGATGTCCGGAGCGGCTCCCGCCGTACTGATTTACAGACAGACATCTTTTCTCAGGCGAGCAGACCGAATTCCTCAGCCATGCTTCTTCCGGAGACCGTTCCGAGGAACTCAAACGGAAAGCGTATCTTGTGCGCGAAATTTTGATTTTGGTTAGTTCGTTTCTTTATGTTTTCTTACAGCAACTTCCGAGTTCTGATCCTGACTGCTTTAAAAGAGGATGATGAAAATTCATTTCAGCAATTCAAAAGATTCATAAAGATGCAAAAAATATTTCTATAACTTCAGGAATTGGTTAACTACTATTTTGTACTGTGCTCTACAAAAAAAAGTTATTTTCATATTTTAAAACATCTTTTGGACAGTCTTGAACCAAGAAGAAAAATTTAGAGAAAATAAGCACGAGAGCCCCTTTGGACAGAAATGGAGTTCAAAAACTGTAACGAAAGAAATTAGATTTTTGTTCGCCTAATTCATGAAAGAGCTTGGTTTGCGTAGATGTAATTACACGAGTACATGGGTCACAGCGTTAATAACACGTAGTTCAATGGATAATCGATCCTCGTAGAGTCGAAATTCACGTTTCCCAAATTTCTTGCGAATCATACATCATCGTCAATGTACTCGCCTGTCTACAAGACGGTCGGGGTCTGACGGAACACGTAACTGTCGGGAGAGCCAGCCTCGAAGTGCCACTTGGGCACACTGATTAACGTTGCGGTTCTTCCCTTGATGATTTCTTCAAACGCGAAAGTATTTAGCCCTGCCACTTTCTGAGGTCTTTCTCGGGCCAATCATATCTTTACTCGTCAGTTTTTCTGACCGCCAATTCCCAGCATAATCTCCGACCGTTTAAAACCAGTAAAAAATTCTGCGAAAATGGCAAATTAAAATATCCGGAAGCAGCTAAATTGTTTCGTAAATACAATTACTCTTGTGCCATTTAAATTGATTGCTAATTGATTGAATTATAGTAAATTAATTCTTCCATGTATATTTTAAATTGATTCCACTATATATTATTTTAAAGTTCGCTCGACAATATTTACGATGTTTGTTCAGACATTTATTTATTTAATTCTACTAAATATTCTCTCATTTTTACTAATTCTTTTTGCCCAAGAGGTGAGATATTTTGTAAAACTTTTTCCAATTTCTGCGAAGGCGTACAGATTTCCGGAAAAGACAATTATCAACTGCCGGGTTGGAAATACAATATTATAGAGTTTAACGGCGTTGCTGAAAAAGTGGCAGCTGCGAAGAAACCGGGTGCCGGTAAAAAGTCGCTTCGGGAAGAGTCGCGAAACTCCGTGAAAATTGAAGCAACAGCTGTGCGTATTTGCGGGATCGTTGGCTTCACCTTGCCGCAAGGTCGTGTTCAAACGCGTTCCCATCATCTGTCTCGAATGTCAGAAAGAATGGTGGCGCGCCACCACCACCGGCTCTGTCGTCGGAAAGGATACCAGTACGAAATCGTTCGCGTGTAAAGAGCCACATGTTTAACTTCGTTAGCTTTAATTTATTGAACGGCACAGAGGAGATTCGAGCCGCGCCGTAGCTTGAAACCATAATCGTATTTATAGTCGCGAAATCAATGAAACATTCTGAACGAGACGTATTTAATAAACATAAAATAAAAACAACTAGGACATCCGCCGAGTACGTGAAACAAGATACATTAAGATGCGCAAGGATACATCGATGAATATTCGAGGTGACTGCACGTCGGACACTTTAACGTAATTGATGTAGAACGACCATTCGAGTAATTGATCACTTTGGAGAAAGACTGACTTCGTTTCTACACGATTTTTGCAGAAATGTTAACTGCAATAGAAATTTATATAACTAAATATAAATCTCGGAAAGATGTGTTTAAAATAAATGAGATCCCCTCGGGATGATAATAATATTAACAAAATACATTCTCAACCAATAGAAACTAAAAATCTTCATTACTTACAAAATGGTGACATTAAATACGTTAAAAACTAAGAAAAAAAACGAGGTATTTAAAAAATTTGGATGGATCGAAAAAGTAAAGATTCAACTATTAATTACTTATGTGAATAGCGAATTCAGTCAAGTCTTCAGTTGCCAAAAAATGGCCAGAAGAGGAACTGGAAATTCTTTCGCCTTGCGATTTGCATATTCGCAGGAAGCCGACGAGACTGATGACGTCGAGCTGTTATTTTCTTACGTTATAATGATAGGTTTCTCGCCGGTAAGTTTTATTGGTACACAGTACACGGAAATGATTCGAATGAGCAATGTCACTTCCTCCGATGGAGAAGTGCCCTGTAGAAGAGGAGAGCAACGATTCTGCGAGAAATAGCGACAATATTATTCCGATTTTGTTCGCAGCCGAAGGCCTTCTACGTAGGTACGCACATGGCTGTACCGTTATAACAGCGAGGCGGTGATAATCCTCCCAGCTGGCTTGTGACGTTCGATTCTAAGCTCGCGGGTTTATCTTTACATTTCATCAAACACCTTTTCCGAGAAACCGTATTCGCAGGAAGCCGATGTTTGCAGAGCGAATTATGCGCCGCAACACTTTTTTCCCTTGCTTTCTCGCGGCTGCCGGGCGGGTTTGCGAGGATCAGAAGAGGTTCTAAGGCTACGCCTTCCATAGTTGGCGAAATTATGTCCAACATGCTTGCTGCTCCGAATAGGCGCGATTCTTCGCCTGACACAACATTCTCATATCATAAACTAATTTTACTAGACATCATGTCAGAACCTCTGTTATTTCAACTTAAAGAAAACTGAATTTTCGAAAAATGAAATTAAAATAATTGGACATGCACATATTGCAGCAACTACATTACGAATCACAAAAACAATGCACCGATTGAAGAATCTGCAACAAGAACTTCGAAATCCGAACGAACAATAATCGAAGCAATTAAAATCTGGAGACGAATAAAGATTAAAAGATCGTATGGAAAGTCCTAAGGATTTCAAGTTCCACGTTCCATGAATTTCGCAAAAATCAATTTCGTTGTAAAAAGCGACGTTACGGCAGCGTTAATGTGCCATTTCTGTTCGCTCGGGATGCTTCCGGACGCTCGGCGGTGGTATAAAATGATAATGCTGGAATAATGATGGTAAATATGTGAAATAATTTGCGGTTTTTGTGATGTCACCGATCGAATGGTTCGCCTATGATAGGACAGGTAAGGAGGATGAAGTAAAAGGATGGTGTAGAGGAGAAAGATGAGAGAACACTGCGTCCCGGCGTCTACCTGCAATGTAGGTAGGCTTGCTAACGAGTCCACGGTCATCTTTTCCCCTTTCGTTTTTCACCTGCGCGTCTACTTTATCGCCACCATTGCCGTCAGACTAATACCCCCCGCATGATGAAGAATATGTAGCAAGACTGTAAGTTTGGTATCGCTAATGTGATCAGGAGTATACACGGGGCGAAACGTCGCGTTTGGTGGCCGGCATGTGAAAAAGGATCATGCCATGGGGAAATGAGATTCGAAGATACTATGTTAACGTTCCACGGAGAAATAAAGCCGACAGAACTATTGCGTCTCTGACGAGACATCCCGCGTATCAAATAGAGAATGTATAAATAGAAAAACGCGGCCCCGGTGGAAGCTGTACTTCAGAGAGAGATGCGCGTTGCAACTTCGAGCCCTGCCAGCTGCATTTACCTACCCTACCGCCAACTTGTCTAGTCGAGAGGTTGAAACTATGTATTCATTCGTGTGCAGATAAGAACGGGATCGGTCGATTTGAATCTTATTAGAGGAAGACATATCGGGTATAAACGAGTCTGCGAACGGTTATGGACGCGGCGAGAAATTATTCGGTTCACGCAAACGCTTCGCGGTGCATATAATTCTTGCTCGGCGCTCGAATACAATATTTCCTGCCTGCGCTCATTGGGCATTAGCGGATTTTATTGCAAAAATGAATGACCCGGGAACACGACCGAGAGCAAGTTCTATTCCTGTTTCTTGTAATTAATGCAGAACGTTTTTACGTTTGCATGATGATTCGCAGTTTATTATTTCTCTTATTCATCTTTATGCTAATTTCCTTGCAACTTTCTTTGATAAGTTGTTGGAAACGTGAAATATGTCCCTCGTTAACTACTCGAAATTCGGCTTCTCTCCAAAGATTCTCGAAACGCCACTAATGACCAATTACACCTGATGCAACCATAAATAAAATTTAAAAAGCAGCAGAAAGACCTCGTTGAAGGTATCAAGAGATCCCCAGAAGGTTTAACTGAACCGTAAAATAAGAGCTTCCCTAAAAACATGCCACAAACACTAAATTTAAATTCATATTTTTACATTTTAGTCGTTCATCAATGATTAAAACCGTCTGAAAATGCAATAAGGAAATATCTTTTGCGCAAAGAGTTAATCAACCCGGTCTGAGAACTTTAATTGTTGCTCTCGTAAAAGAATCGTAAAACAGGAGCACGAGAACGATGATACCGCCACAGGGAGGATAAAGATCTCCGGCGAGTATAGTGATGCAGAATTGGAGCACACGTTCCGAACAGAAGCGGTCTCCGCTTGTTCCGAGACTATTTTCTGTCCGGAATAGGTTCGCACTCCTGATAAACTGGAAGATGCAGGGGGAAACGGAGTCGTTGGAATTCTTTTTTCATAAACAACAGCAGGCGCACTTGCCCGAGGAAATTTACACACAAAGGGAACGCGTTTGTGTTTGATAGAAATGCATTAGCATGCGGAAAGCCGAACGCGCGAACTTGTGCGTTTTGATTCCGCTTGTTGCAACGCGCGATCGGAGCGGCGCATCGCTGAATCCGATTATTCTTAAAGAGTCGCGCGCGCGTTCCCTTGGTACTAATTAATCACCTCGACGATCTGAAGTCGATTCCCCGCGTTCAAACAGAATCCGAGTCTTGCGAAAATCCGAAGTAGCGACCGCGTTTTACAGGAAGCGCGGTGGAAACACCGAGAGGAAATAGATCTGATCAGTTTTAATTTAAACGAGAGATAACAAGTAATTTACGGTACACTTATGTTACCGAGGTAACTGTACAGCGACTGTGTGACGCTGAGACCAGGAACGAGATTCCCAATCGAATTCGGATATTGCAATTGCGTTTCCTAGATAGATAAATGTAATTAGTAGGCGGCGGATTTTATACGAAGTAAAGATGCGTGCCAATTACACGGAGGAATTGTGTACAAAAAAGATCCCATACATAACTGTGCTATTACTAAATCTGTCATTTTTTTAGTTTTATATTTTCTATATTCATTTTTCATTTGCGTTTCATAAATGTATAAGTCATGTATCTCATCGTATACTTTCAAATAATTTATTAATTCATTTTCTCAGAAAGAATTCCTCAACATCACGTAGAATTTTATTGCTATAAAACTGTCGACAGGATTTCACGATATTCCAAAGTCGTACTAAACAAGTTTTGTTACTAATAGTTAGGGTTTATACCGCGGTATGAGAGAACTGATTTCAATGATTTTCTCGGCGATAAATTTTCCAATTCATTAATCGACACTAACGCGCAACATCGATATTGCTAAAATAATTTACAGCGCAGCGTGCAACTATTTAACCGAGCGGGTCCCGATCGAAAAATTGGAAAAACGTCATCGCTTTGGTTTTAAGAGGCTCGTATCTCTAGTAGGATCGAGGAAGCTTAAAGGACCGGTCTCCGATCGTTAGATACTGTCCCAAAGAAATATGGGTATACCGGGTTGGGAACACATCCGTAGTCGGCATTGTAAACATTACATCGCAAACGTAAACATCTCTTTCAATTTTCCAGCGAAAGTGACTGTTACGGCCGGCGTTTACTTAGTCGGCCAGTAAATTTTGATCTATCAACGGGAAAAAAACAAGATGCCTGGGTGCCCCGATCGCGTGTCGTCGACCACGTGCAACCGCACTGTAATTTACTGCACCGTATATCTCATGAAAGTCGAACGGTCGTGGTTCAGGTTGACAAGCATATATCGTTCGCGGGCTTTAATTGACACGTTAATTTCCTACCGGCGGATCGTAACCTTAATTGCGAGATATAATAAAAATACATACCGCACTGGAGAACCCGCGAAAGAAACATGTAACACGTTCTACAGCAGCGTCTAATTAGTTCCGCTGACACAGGCTACCCTAAGGGATGCTGCCGTCCCCAGAGATCGCATAAACGTCCACTCACAGGGTGTTTCTTAAAATACGGCAAACCGTTCTCGAGGATGCTTTCCCGAAACGACAGATGGTAACGACGCACGTCAGTGATCTAACCGAGGATCTGGATGCTGCGAGTAGTCGACCATCAGTTTGGTCGGAGCAGATCTTTTTTGGAGATGCGCTCATTGCACACTTCATGCCGGTTAAGTGGTTTTAGCGGAAATGGCGAGACTTAATATGTTATTTATAACACCTTAAATCATTGTACGAAACAGAAGCTTAAATAAAATAAATAAAATAAATACAATTGAATTAAATAAAATTAAATAAAATTAGTTGTTAATGAAAAAACTTATATTATAAATTTCTAAGAGAACAAATTTTTTTTGCACTTTTCATCTTTGCGATGAATAGAATGCAATTAAAAATTGTTGACCTTTTGACCTTCAAAGCCAAAGTTCATTTTGCGGCTCTCATTGCAACCTCGTGCAGCACGCTCGCCAGAAATTTGTACATTTGATTTTGAGGTAGCTGTAATTCGAATTCTAGTCTGCATAATGCTCCGCGCAACACAGATTACTACATTTCTACACGCATTAATGGAATACATAGAACGTTCAATGGTTTGTGAAAACGATTTGATATGGGTCAGACACGTGTAGCAAACAAGTCCCAACTAGATGAAGCTCGTTAATTTCATCACAGGAAAATCTTTCGAACAGTATTGAATTTCGGAACGTATTAAATAAAACAATAAATTACGAGAATGGAAATTGTAGAAGGTGAGTCAGCTAATAGGATTCCGAAATGTCTCTGTTTAATGATATTTGACTTAAAGGTGTAGTAATATTTTCTTATATCTTAATATTTCTCATAGTGGTGCGGGTAATATTCGGTTGTATCTTAATCTATCAGAAAATATTTATACTTTTACAGGAGACATTTGGAAGAACGTCCACTCGAGCAGTAACATTAAAAAGATAAATGTTATTACTATCACTTAGCAACATTGACGATAAAATATCTCCTAAACTAATGGTTTTTGGTCATAAACAGTATAATACTTATTTTATAGCGAATAGCTCATAACAGCGATTATTGCATTAAGAATTATTCTCTGCTTGAAAGTAAAAGTCATCAAGCACAATTTTGAGTAAAAATACGGTAGAGTCACCATTTACATCAAAGTTAAAAATAATGTAGTGATTCTTGTCCCGACAAAATAAAAAAAAAAGTGTCAAATCAAATTCGTACAATTTTTAACAAAATCGAGATAAAACACAAATGTCAGGATTTAATCGAGGACAATTGTTAAATTTTTTAAGTGGATTTTCTGTAAAACTGTCACAGAGTTGCAGTGAAAAAAAATCCATTTTCCATTGTTTACATATTTTTACACGAAAAATAAACTTCGACATCCGTATGAAAACCAACTAAATACGTGTCCACTCGATAAATTTTCAAATTTAATTTCCTGGAAAACGTTGTATCAAATACTGAAATCGTTAACTAATTTTTTCATTCAAAATCAATCATAGCAATCAAATAGTGTAAACGTTTCAAAGATCACGCCCGACGCAAAAAATCGAGAGCATTTCACGTAATTTGTTGATGAAATTTACTACTGATTAATTAAACTGAGTATCGATCATTTCACAGTGATGCTGGGGGGGGGGGGGGGGTCAACTAATCAATTGCAATTACGACAGCCTAATCAGAGGCATATCGGAGGGGCCACAGCGGTTTTACATCCGGTGGAGCGAAATAACGCTGATTTCGCGAGCCTTTAAGAACCGTTCAAGTCCATTCAAGGAAACTGGACCTGTTCGCAATTCACGCAGCTTGTTAGTCGTTAATGTTACGTGACGCCGGCGTTCATCCTTGACAGACTTTTTGTTCGAGAAAGCAATATCGAAGCGCAATCGTTAATATTTTATCGCGTGCTCCCTGACGGCAATAACATTCGAAATTTTCACGGTAAAGATTTATTTGCGATTAACGATCGGCGCAATCTGCTTGCGCATAAAATGTCTTGTGCTCGCGATACACGAAGTGACAGCTCGAACTAACGATATAACAGTACGAAGTAGTAATACTAAAAATACCACTTCGATAACAACGGCCGATTTTTTAAAAAATAAGTAGCTGTAGTTTAAAACCGTGGACAGATTAATTAACAACATTACACATGCAGTGGGTCCAAAAAGTATTTAAACACTATATTTCCATAATTTTGTAAAAACTAATAGTACAACGATAAGCTTGGATTTCTTTCAAAACTTTTAAAACTGCAAGGGAACCAGTAGAGTACAGATTTGATGCATGTATTGTAAAAATAAGTAGCTATAGTTTAAAACCGTGGACAGATTAATTAACAACATCACACATGCAGTGGGTCCAAAAAGTATTCAAACACTATATTTCCATAATTTTGTAAAAACTAATAGTACAACGATATGCTTGGATTCCTTTTATAACTTGAAACATCTATTTACGTTCAGCAATGTTTATTGTCTTATTATTTTTTGTGGTTATGTTTAATATTAAGGCATCGGTAGCATGGTATCTGAACGCAGTACTGCCGAAGCATTCACCTAGAGTCTAGAGTAATGAAACGACCGTCGATTAAAACGATTTTTCAGCCGGTTGATGTTGAATTCCATCAAATTTAACTACGCTTAAGAACAACTAAGTGTTCCTGTAATCTCCGGGCAACTCATGAAAGTACTCCTTTAAGGACTTCCAAAGCTCGCTCATTGGCAAAGGCACGATGCTCGAGTTTACATTTCCAGATTCTATTGGCTCGGGAAACCGGATCGTATCTGTGCTTTCAGCAAATATCATTTTTACGAGTAATTGATAACGGCGTCGATTTGTTTTACCTTAGAACGCGATAACTGTCACCAGATATGTATGCAGGACTGTATCGATCCTATAATATCGAAATACCGAAGTAACGAGTAAAACGATATTGTGTTCCACATATAAACATTGTATTCTTATAATACATTTTTCAGATTTTTCTAGTAAATAGGATACAATTGTGGTTTGTGCTGGGTTGGTACACGACTCGGTCGAAAGCGCACAGTTGCACGTTAATTTCAGTTTCATTCTGAGCTTCATTCTGGCTTGCGAAGTAATTCGCAGGTTTACGATTCTACGAAGTACTGGATCTTCCGGAGATTATCACAGAAGTGCAACATGGGTGAAGATTTATGTTCCATATCTCTGTGACGACTTCTCTGTAAATCATTTATGAACTTCTTACGATGCTTACGTAGTATGTCGGTCATCTTTTTATTTATAGAACACACTGACTGATTGTTGATCTCCATTGCAAAATAAAAATTGTCTGCGCTAATTACAAGGTACCAGTATTAAATAAAAATTTGTGTCTTCCTTTAACAGATTGGATAAGTTGATAAAAGATCGATACACTCTTGAATTCTTTTTATCACTTTATTGTTCTATATTTCCCTTACTCAGTTTTGTCATAAGTGCATCGAGTCCGCAGTCTAATTAAGATTTCCACAGTTTTATTCGATCTACTCACTTTTACCACAAATCTATAAAATCCACTTGTTTGAAGGAATGCAATGTTTCTGGTTCGGTCTGCACATTTCAGTCGCATAAAATCCACAGCCTAATTACGGCACCGATAACAGCGAAATTTTACTGTATCGTCACGAACAGCACGTTTCACTATCGTAGCAACTATTCCGGTGTAGCCCCGTGCACGAGAACCGGTGTGTATAGCAGCAGAATATTGTGGAACAGGGAAGAAGAATATTTCCCTGTACCTTTACTCGATTAACGACGGAATCAGAGCATACTATCGCTCCCAGCACAGAAGGAGACTTCGTTGACCCGTGGACCATGATAAGATCGGTCCATCGCTTAATCGTTTCTGAAATTCCACGAAGGAAATTGAAAGAACTTCTTCCTTATGGTTTATGAACGTTTCGTTAGCAAGGCTACATGGGCTGTTAACCGTTAAGGAGGTACAGTATCGTTCGATAACGACGAGCTTTATCGATAACCTGTTATCTCGAGACAGTGTGCGCAGAAAGCGTTCCCTTAGTTTCAGTTTCCCGTCCCAGCTTCGGACCGCCCATGGAATCCAAACACACGGCGCGGCGCTGCGTTTCTGCCACACTTTCCTCCGTTTCTTCGACCGATTTCCATTTTCTTATTCGTTAGAGACTCGATTTAATTCGGATCTAACCGAACGTGCGTCAATTTGTTCCCGGAGCCGGTGCATGCCCGATAACGTTTTATGCGGCGATGTTGTTGCACAGGTTTCCTAACGATTTAATGGATTGAGAGGAATATTTTTTAAAGAGATGCAATTTACATGCCGCATACATATTTTTGAAGAGTTATGACAGCGTTCATCGTCAGATTTAAATGTGCACTGAATTAGATAAAAAAATGAAGACACAGATTTTTTAGTAACACAAAGTCATTGAAGAATGCCGTACAATTGGGTTCACATTCAGAACAATCGAACCAGTAGAATTTTTCGCGAGCACTTAATTTCGTCCATTAGTAAAAATTGGACATTCGAAGTCTTACATTCGTTTCTAAATGAAGTGAACAGAACGTGAATAAATGTTTCCCCAGGGCCATCAAATAAATTCAACTATGTTTCTGGTCCATTTACATTCGTTTTATGCGGTCCCCTAACTAATTTAATCGTGCGCGACGTCTTTTTCTAAATATTTCACATCCAGCAGACAAGCGTACTGCCAAATGCATATAGCAAACGCCACGCTCAATCAAGGCGAAAATATGCAAACCACGTAACTCCGTATGAAAAATCGAGAAGCACAATATGCTAGCCGCTCTACCATTTTCGCTCGAGTCTGCTCGATCCTCGCGATACGCTCCAAAGTTTCTCGTTAAGAAAACTATAGTTCCCAATCACTTCTATGCAACAATAGCGTCCAATTATCTGTGTACATAACCGTCACAATGCGTTCACACGAATTATCCATTATAGCGAGAGAGAGAGAGAGAGGGAGAGAGAGAAAGCTCGGGACGATGAAAACGAGGCTTGCGCTCGCTGGGCCATCTTTCCCTTCCTATTTAATTAACAGGGAAATTATCGTGGGATACACCGTATCAGAAACGCATACCTATACGTAAGTGTGAAACGACGTGGCGTCCACTCAAGGATGATAAGATTGATTCGCCTATATCTCTTAAGCCTCTTGTAAAACCATTCAGAAAGACGAAGGGGTTGGTGGGGAGGGGGCCGAGGGGGGTGAAGGCTTTAAGTAATCAATATCGCACGAAAACGACGGGACAGAGGAGGGCGAATCTCATTACCCTCCGCAGCTAAGGCCATTGTGCGGCTGAACTTCATTATCCAGACTAATTATTTCAAAGTTAGTCGAACAGTTCGCCACAATGTAATGGTGAAGGAAACGGTCTTAGTGCCGAGAGGTCTGCAGATAGACCAAAAACGAACGAGAAGAAGGGAGGAAGATGGAGAGCGACTACGCGAGGAGGAACACCGCGAGCAAGCCGAGCGCAAGGAGAACATAATATCGCCAGGGTATATAAGGCTTTCGCCTTTGTTGCCATTCATTAAGGTAATTACAGAAACCGATTTTCTCGCAAATACCGTGGTGCAAGTACGAATTGAATACTACCCGGTGTACAGCCGCCACCAGAGGAACCAAGGGAATACGCTGTTCCCCGGGCCCGGCCGGTAGCTGTCAAAAACAATATTATAGGACGCATCTTTCGCTAACGACAAGAGAAAACTTTGCTTTGGAGAATTTTGACGATGGTGAAGTCGTCGGCACAGATTTTCAAGACAATCCACTATTTATAGTCCGCAGAAACAACAGATTTGACTGCAGCTGCACAGAGGCATTGTTTTCTTCGATTACTGGTTTTAATGATGGCGGTACAACAATCGTTTTACATATGCTATATTCATTTTTGTGATCATTCATTTTGAACATCGGAGAAATTATTCCTCAGGAAGCAAGCTTGACGTATGAATTATACGTGGATATAAACGTGATACGAAAAAGAGTAATTCAAGCTAGATTTAACCTAGACATCGTCGTGATTAAAATCTTTGTCGGTGGAAGTTGTTGTCGATCAAATTCACCGGGATAATCGAACGCTGTCAATCCCTGTCGCCCTTTAAATGATCTTTGAAGAGTTATTCCTCAAAAAGCATATCATGACCCACGAAGATGATGTTTACGCTTCCTGCAATGCAACAGGGAAAGATAGAAAATGATAGGTTACCCATCCTGTATACGAAAAAAATGAAACAGATACTGCATCTAACCTAGGCGTCAATTCAAATCTTTGCCGGACAAAATTGTTGTCGATCAAATTTACCGGGATCATCGAACGTTATCGATCCCTGTCGATCGTCAAATGGTTGTCGAAGTTCAACGAGAAGCATAACATGACGTATAAAGTCGAAGCTTCACACTAGAAGATAGAAAATGACGAAAGGAACTACATAGAACCTTCACCCTGTTGTCAATTAATTCTGGTATCATTAAATTGTTACCGATAAAACTATGTCAGCGACGTTAATGTAACCGAGGGACTTCCTACCAGCAATTAGGTTCCATCGCCCACCGAATAAATTCACCACGGTAATCGAAAGCAATCAATCTCTGTCGACCTTGAAATGTCCTAGGAAGTGATTCTTCAAGAAGCATAACTTGTCGTACAAAGATGATATTTACGGTTCTAGTACTCTAGTAAAAAGTGATAGAGACTGCTAGGTAACTAATCTTGTTTCGTCTTAGACCTCATAGTCAATTAAAATTATTGCCAGCCAAAGTCGATCGAGATTAATGTCCGTGAATTATTACATATCAATAAATCTCTCTTGGTAACGTTACTCTAACTCAGGAAATTTTACGGGCCTCCTCCCAGCAATTAGGCTCTGCGCGATCCTCGAAATAAATTCCCTGACGATAATCGCGCACTATCAATCCCGTTCGACCGTTCTACTAATGATACCAGGAACAATGCGAGATAAACACTAGATCGTCGGAGCTGGCGAACCACCACGCCGCGAACAGAACAATACGACACTCGCGCGTCCGACGATCCGGTGTACAATAGGAAAACATAAAGCTGCCAGGTCGTCGGTGGGTATCACCTTGGCAGGCCCGTGGCTAGCTGCTCTCTCCTCGATCCTCGGTCCGCGGTCAGTCATTTATTCTTGACCGGCGTGAACCGTCCGAAAGATCGAAATTTCTCTCGAGTGGGCGAAACCGTCGAGATGGAAAATTGTTTTGCCGCTATCCGCGATACGTAGAATGGCCAACCTATTACCGTCACTGGATGGGACTTTATCGATCCCCGTTGGAGAATGCAACGCGTATCGTTGGAATACGATCGGGAGTCCCAGGGATACACAGGGCTCGTCGAACGGCCGGCGAGACGTGAAAACGCGAAATGGGAAAAAATTCGAGGCCGTTGGAACCTGCGGGATTCGGCTCAGAATTTCGCGTTTAATTGGAAAAAGAGCCGCCGGAAGCATCTCCGATTCCGGGAATAACCTGGACTCGATATCTTCCGGGCGTTCTGCCCTCGTTGGAGGTCTTCAGGGGTCACAGAGGGTGGTCCGCGGGGCTCTCAATCTTTGCCGATCGATGCGGCTCTCGAGACCCCGGAGATAAATCACAGTTTTTCACGAGCGATTCGCGGAACTGGACCCTGGACTTTCGAGTTCCCGGAGAAATCGCGAACCGTAAACATCGTGTCTTATCGACAACGTCCTTCTGTCGCGGTTTCGCGCTAACGCACGCGCGGCCGACCATCAAACGTGACAAGTCTAAGCGCGAATCGAAGCGGCAAGGTAACCGATGTGGACGTTCTTAGAGAGTAGGTTTCTGTCATTCATGAGGAATCACGTACCTTGGCGCGTCTGCAGCTTCCTGGAACGGTCTTCGCTCGATCGAGACCAGGGTTGATCGACGACAGAACGTGGTAGTTCTCGCACGCAGGACTTTCGTAGCACTCGAAGCTTTCGCCCTCTTACTCTCTCCGTTTATCTTCCTCGCGTTAGGTATCGTCCTCTCTCGGTTTCTCTCTCTCTCCCTCTCTATCACTCGATCGTTCTCTCTCTCTCTTTCGCTCGATCGCTCTCTCTCTCCCTCTCTCGCGTAACCTTGGACTTGAGCCCCGTTCACGGCCACAACCAACACAGAAATGCTGGGATTGCAAGGCGTGCGGCCACTTTTCCTGCCGGTACCACCAGGTGGGGGGATGTGCCCGGTTGCTGTTGGCAGGTGGAATGCTCAACATCACCGCAACGTACTCACGAATTATTAGTGCGACGAGACGTTCGCAGGAAGGGAGAACGAGATGGTGGTGTGTTTGCACGGTTATGGGAGGGGGCGAGAAGCGGTACCTTAGAGGGGGTACCAAGGGAGAGTCCTTCGCGATTTGGACACCAACAGCGATTTCGAGTACGTTCACCAGGCGACAGCTTCCGCGAAAGCGACCTTCCAGATTTTTAACCTTGCACCCGCCTTTGGGGACTATGGTCATCTCTTTGATGGCTACCTTGTGAGAGCGGGTGGCTTTTTGCTTGGGGACGTTGAGGGTTGAATAGTAAGTTGTAGAATACATACTAACAGCACAGAGCACAGGGAGTTAGGGTGGTAGGTTTACCTAATCTTCTCTAAGGAGCTTCGTCTACTATATTCAACCTTTGCACTCGAATGGCGACTCCGAAACTCCACTGACAATGGAAACAGTCATGGTTCAAAATAATTGTAATTTGTTCCTGTATATTTTTTTAATTTACTTCATTGATCTTGGTTGTAATATGAATAGCCAATGATTTAAACTGGATATTAAAGAATTAAAATTTTGATTGAACCTTTGTAATACTAGGGCAGAATGGAACCAAGCCATCCAAGGCTTAGCTTAAGCCCTTTGTCTTCAGAGATAGGCCTTTTGCTTATAAGAGTCCTCAGATTTGTTTAACAACGTTGTAGACATTGCTTTTCGATATGATTTTTAATATTTACATTCACATTGAGTGTACTAAACATTGATATCAATGCGGCTATAATCGATTCCAGTATCAATTTGACCCACGTTAATAGACGGATGGTAATCCAATCGGTTATAAACGGATCACTGTATTAAAATTTGTTTATTGCCAGTAGAGAAAGACAGTAATAGACAGACAAATTGATGAGCCGCTATACACGGTGTCTGCGAAATAATGATTTATAGCAATGCGAAACAATCAATCATATCAGTACAAGACATTTTGATCGTGGGTTATTTCAAATTTGAAAGAACTTCAAGTGGTACCATATATGACTTACCATTTCTACTGAAAATCTCAAACGTTACGATACCAATTGTTCCAAACATTATGACCAGGTGATTTCTCCCAAACAGCATGGTCCAGTTTCGATCAATAATTTCCTCACACCAGTCCATCTCAAAACTCGAACCTAAACCAAAGAAACCGTTGATTTTTCTGAGATCGAAGGGCTGCAGATCGGTCACAGTAACACTCGATAATAACCACCAACAGACAGTTTACGACGTTCCTCAGACTAGTTTTCCGAGACACCTTGGGCATCCCCATATCGGCGATGTGCAACTGTTCAAAGTATCTGAAGTGCGCGTATCAGCCACGCTTGTATCGCTGTCCGATATTATCATCGGGTAAAATAATATCGTAAATGATTGCCGGCGAACGTGATCCCGTTCTTTAAACCGGGCGAATGTGCCGCATTAAAATGTAGTAAAGCGGATGCCATAAATCTTGGGGCTACTTCGCGCTACGCAGCAGCATGGGGAGCAGGAGCAGCATCAGTATCAGGAGTAGAAACAGTCATAGGTAGTCGCAACCATAGCAGTCGCGGACATAGCAATCGCAACAGCAGCAGGAGCAGCCGTCTCAGCGTCGAGTCTCATCCAAGCACGTTACGCGTCCAGGAAAACGTTGAGTGGATCCTGTCCGAGCAACCTGTTCGAAAGCTTTTCTATTCGCCTCGAATTGCCGCTGGCAACATGTGACTCATGCTCGTCAACGGATTGTCATGGATACTTGTCCCTGTTTGAAAGTCCCGATACTCTCTCGGAAATCACTCTAAGCTCGTCTTAATAGTCCTGGGAACTGTCATTACAGGCCAAGAGGAAACCGGTGGAAATGGAATAATGAGATTCGCGTCATCGTTTCGTGATAGAGCGGTGCGTTAAGTAGCCGGGGACAATCAAGATACGTTGTCCTCGGTAATCGTTTCGCGGCCGGTCAAGAAGTGAAGACGACAAAGAAGAAGAAAGAATCGAGCTCGATTCCGTTCCAGCGTTGCGCGCCGGTTACGCTTCAAGACATAGCCAACATCCTAACGGGCATTTCTATTAGCGGCGTGCCTCCGCTTCGGGATGACGATGAATTCCTCTGCGGTGTGGCGTCGGTGAATGAACATAGACCGAGTGCAAATGCGCGTCGAGTAATTACTACGCAATGAATTTTCCGGAGTTACTTGACGTTCCATTTCTCTCTCTCTCTTTCTGTGTTACCTCTCCTCGCTCTCGCCGACAGTCCATCTGCCGCTCCGACAACGAGTACGGTACTGTCAATACCATTCCTGTCATTCTTAAGGGCTCCATTGCGACACCTGGATTCGCTAGATTCTTAAGTGCAGGGTGCGACCTAGCTGTCATTGACGAGGATACAACCCAATTTTCACAATGATCGTCAGAATTGCAGCTTCTGTGACACCTGTCCCTTTTAGGCTCCTTTGCAGATTTCTTATAGGAATTCGGTACGAGTTGGTGACTGAAGATTTAGCTCCATATAATTGCTTAACTTTGAAAGGTGGGTACAAATTTATTTGTTGAACAATTACTACATGCAATAAAAAAATATATGTTGACACCAACAGAAAGAGGATGGTGTGTAAAAGTTAGTATGTACAAGTAATGAAATAATTATATTGCCAATTTAACAACGTGAAAATTATGATTTTATTTCAATATAAATATTTGGTTTAGTTTTCATTTAAAAATTAATAGGCTGTGTATGTGAAGGGGTTAATAATGCACCAGCATTATTAAATACAATTTCATTGTTTCAAATTTAATCTACACATTTTTGTCATAAATGCATAAAATCCATAGTTTAACAATCACGTTGAGAATATTTTCTGCGTACGCTTTTGTCTCGTTTTGCCCTGAGCATAATGTTGCAGTATGCTTTACTGAAACAGTAAAACCAGGAACGTTAGGCAATACGCGGCCAGTAATATTTTTGGCAGCGAGTATAGTACGTGATTCCTTACGGTGTAACGTCTTTGTAGCATTTCAGTTGTTTTAATAGTCACCCGGATACCGAACAAGCTCATTTCTCGATAGGGTTAATGTATTCGTCGGCGAAGTCCCTGAGGCAGCGAATTGTAGATTGCTTATTCGTGCAATGCCGCGACGGTACACGGCAAGTAGCTGTAATTTTATCACGGTGCACCGACGCGTTTGTGTGCGCAGATAATTTAAATAAATACTATAATATGACCGACACGCTGGTGCTTCAGTGATTTTATTTGAACTTCGAAGGAATGGAAGAGGTGCTCGGCCGTCGCCTTTTTAATAAGCCGTGTTGGATCTACGTACAGTCGCCTCGGAAACCTACTTCGAACATAACACTTGCACTTTATTATTCATTGCTCCAAATAAATATTGAAATCCCACTCATCGCTTTCAATAATCTTTCTAATTTTTTTCTTTCGCTGTTTCTATCACGATTGCGTACACAGTAAATGGTTAATTTTCATTTATTTTAGACGCGACCTATTTCTAATGAATTTTTTAAAATATATTTTGGGAAAGATTGACAGTTTATTTAATAATCAGTCAACTCGCGAAATTCTTTCCCGTATCTTCCCAGACGTAATAACTTTATTAGACGATATTATATTACTTTTTGTTTATATTCCGGAGAAGATTGATGGTTTATTTTCTAATTGGTAGACACGAGAAATTTTCCCTTTAATTCCGCACTGGTTTATGTTTGATTTTAGTGAGATGGAATGAATGAATATTCATAAATTATTAATATTGTCATTAGTATGTAGAGCACAGTGAACGTAAAAATTAGTTCGGTTCTCATTCATATGCAACGAGTATATTAATGTAAATATTAAATATTATAATATTTATTAACTCGGCGAGTAGAAGTGGCTGACAATGGGCAGACACACTCGTGAGAGATACTTTAAAAATCCACGTTCCTCAAAAGCCGATTTTTAAATTACAACATAGTAATTGAGAATTACAATTTCTACTGGTATTAAACAATACTGACCCTAAAACAAATTATTAAATTATTTTACTGAAGCTAGCATATTCGTTCGGAATTAGAATTACCACTTCTGCTAAAAATTGCAGATTTTTGGGGACTGTAAAATAATAGTAGATATTGTATTTTTTGAATGTCCGAATCGGAGGGATTTAGCAGCAGCGTGGTCGATAGCATAAATCATTAACCGAGGAAGTGTTACGATCACATTTCTGCCCGTATTCAGGATACGTTCGATGGTACCCATGGATATGCAATCTTGCAATAACACTTAATAGCATATATCTCACGTAAACTCACAACACGAGCCATTCACCAATCGACGCCCCACGCAACGAACATCCGCGACCATGATCCCATAAACTAGACCCAACTACAGCGTACAATGCATGCAAGCGTTGTTAAGTGTGCACATAACAAATGTACGTGCAGTTTAACCACCAGAGGACTCACTCTCGCACCGACCAGAAGGGACGTTCCACAATTTGTAATGCGATTTTTCGCGGATAAATGTCGTGTATCGTTTATATGGCGCCATATATTTCACGCAAAAAGGACGCGGGGATATTATGTTGTCAACGACAGGGATCCTCAGATCGTGACTTACGGATCAACTTTATAAAACTGCGAATTAAATCTTTGTATGTGTCACAATGCAAGTGACTGCATAGTGGCTGATTTTTAGGAAAAATTATTTTCATTGTAGACGGTCTCCGAAAGAGACTGAGATATAGAACAGTATAAAATGTGAATTTTTTAATCAAGCAGTTGCAACATGCTCCGAAAATATTGCGCATTCCAGAATTTACATTTATAAAATCGCCAGATTAATTAAAAATGTTTTCGATCCTCGAATTTCATTTTCCCGCATTCTCAGATGTAACGGTGGTAATTATAGGTGTTCCGTTTCCGATGCAGAAGTGCATACTGGCTGCACTACTGTTTCTTGTAATTTTGCTTCTTGGCTTGGTAATTACCCATAAAATACAAAGCTACAACAACAAAGATCAGTTACTCATAATTTCATACATTATGTATCTGCGAGCTTCTCTTTTGAAAAATTGAATTAATAATAACGCAGAATACGATGAAAAAAAAATTGTGACAATCAAGTAGATTACTATTACCTCTGAATATTTGGATAAAATAACTCTCCATTTTTAGAACAATGGCTGGCTTTATGGACACTCGCGTGGAGAGCATGAAAATTGAATTTTCTGCATAAAGCGATCTAAAGATGGTACTATAATTTACTGTAGCTCCAAGTTCTTTCATTATCATAACTGTCCTTTCCGATGAAATAAATCGAGAACTCATGGTTCATTTATACTCAGTTTTATTTCTCTGAAAGTTAACTTTCCCGAGTGCCCGAGGATCTTCTTTCGAATATTCGCACTTGACCTAACCACTAACACTTCAATTTAATATAATTTCATAAACGAGTTGTTGGAGCACCTATTTATTAATTGGCTCTTTGTGCATGTCTTTACTAAGGTACTTCTAATTACATAGTTTTATTTTTTCGCGATGTAATTTAATATTCCAGCTGGAAGAGGATCGAGATTAATTTTCGTTTGATCCCGTAGTTCTAACTACGGGAAGTAAGTTTAATTAATTTTATATTTTGATTGAGATTTTAGATCTTTTAATGCGTTTTAATACGTTCCGTGAACATTTCGTGAATAAAGCATTTATTTCACGGGCTCGTGGAAAACAATTCAAACAAGAAACATTGAATCAAATGAATTTTAGCAAATGCTGTAAATGATGTTCGCTGTATTAAATAAACCGTCAATGATCGAATAAAATTTTTTACGGTGGTATTACCTGACAAGGATATATTATTATTGGATCAATAGACAGTCGATTTTATGCAAATGAATAACAAAAATTATTATCAAGAAGAAATAGATTTTAATTTAACATTTGTTTTAAAAATATTTTTATTTTACACAAAGAACCGCAGTCTATTAGTCAAAATTATAATTGTACAAGAACATAAACGATAATCAGAATTTGCAACATGATTGACGAATTACAAATTATTTTACAAGCATAGATTTGAATAGTGAAGACATCAATCTGTCTGCTATCACTAAAACTCAACTGGAAGAAGACTCGATACGCTTGTATAGTGATACACTTCGTTCAGTATGATTAGCAATGTCATAATGCTATACCTATCACCCAATGTTTCATCGTTCTCTGGTAGCGTACCGTTACCAACCGGTGCGAATCGTATGATTAATACATTAACGCGTAAAAAAAAGAAAATATGGAATTCCACAGTGGAATCCTTTTATTAAAACAGTGATAAAGCGCATTAGCGCGTTTTAACAGGATGTATCTCGTAAACGTACTTCTTTCCTGGTAATAAATGTAATACCGGGTCAGTTACTGAATAACACCCGCCACCTAACAGTAATGCCAACAATTCCGTTAATAACCGCCGGTCTGCGAAATTTTATTTCGCCGTGAACACGTTCAAATTGAAGGTGCTGCGATCTTCACTAGCTTTTCCGGGAAAAGAGCTCGCAAGTATCTGAACGAGCCCAAGAATGCCGATTATGATAAAAGGGCGACGAGACTGCGTTCGTTTTCCACGTAACATTGATTTTTCCAATTTTGCAAGCGGACTGATTGACAGTGAACATTGCACCGTAAATTGGAAACATATTCTTCGAGCAAGTAGACACTATTATACTAGGGAAAAGGAAATATTGTGCAAACTGTAAAAGAATCTCGATGGAGCCCAATCTTATTTGAATAAAAAGAAAAGATTCAGTAAACTGCAGATATATATGTAATATATTTTTTACATTATAAACTGGAGTGAAAGAATAATGTGTTATTAATAATTCGATGGAAATAATTTCCCTGTGAATTCATGCGAAAGGTACCGTACCAAGAAGAGATAGGATTGATAGTGATCAAAAGCCATTGCAAGGAACAGTTATTAGACAGATGGTGCTTTATAAATAATTTTATTATGTTAATAGCAATTTCCTCAAGAGTCCTGCTTCTTTCTTAGTCTGATTATTAGATCTTTCCTGGTTCTCGCCTCTAAAATCTGATACTCGAAGATCTATGATCAAGAAATGTGTCAATTTAAAACAAGTAGGTACCGTTAGTACACATCTAATCCTTTTCACTCGCATCGAAGAAGTCCCCGATAACAGAAACTGCAGTTTATTTTTGTAAGATGAATTATTTATTCTGGTGCCTCAGGGTATATAGTCAAATAGAGTAAAACAAAACGCAACACGTGCTCGTTAATTTTATACAATGCAATGGAAAATAGATTCATAAAATTGGTTTTCATTCAAGCGAAAATTTTATTTGGAATCAATATTCAGGGTATCGAATTTGCATATTTTCTTGTGCAGGAAAATTGTTATACAATATCAAAACCATATGATTTCTCGATTTCTCTGTTTCAGATTCACATGTAGTAATCCAATAAATTAATAATAGTAGAATTCATTTTTCTCAAGTATTTGTATTTTCATTGAAAATTGAAGTTACGCAATCTACCTTGGAATGTTAAAAAATTTTAATGTACAAAAGTATTAAAATCTGCTCAGTATTTAAAGTATTATAAAATTTTTATGATTGAAATTGCCAAACTTTATTAACAAACGAATCAATGTGACGAAATTGTAAAAATGTAAACGAACATTCTTCATTTAAATTCTCTTTCATCCTCTACACGTATAACAGTAGTGGTCTACAAGTCTACACAAGACTATGCACAACGTATATGAACATTGTACATAGTTTTGGTTTACTCTACTCATGAATTTTGCATGAACTTTATATCGTATAATCGATTTTCCCGTATCAAAGACCAAATAATGTGTAACACTATCCAACAGCAATTTTTTCTAGACCCATTTTTTTACAGTGTCTGTAAGAAGAAAGTCCACTCTATTATGTGACATAATCCATTTTGCCTGAGAGCCACAATTTTTTAAATAAATCGTTGCGATCGACAAAATTGTTGTGCTAAAAGTATCTCTCTCTTTTGAAATATTTTTTAAACACGTCTGAATATATCATAAAAATATATTATAATCCAGACCCAACCTGAATGATCGTACCTGGGAAAGCTTCCAAAATTTGTCTGTATAAGAATCATTCACGTAACACGTATACATAACTATAATTCTTGCTCAACTCCTCGTATTTCTCAAAAACGGAGTTCGTCTAAAACTCGTGCCTAGCGTATTAAAATTCTATGAAAATCGTGAGTTGGTTCTCCGAAGGTGAAAGAAGAAGTTAAAATTGGTTGGACAGTGTGATCTTTGCAGAAATCGTGCAAATATTTGGTCGAGAGTAGTGCCGTGCACACGTAGAAGGGAAACAAAAGGTAAAGAATCAGTGGTTTCGAGGGTAGAGCGGGTCGGTGGAAGGCTAGCAGCGGTTGTTGTTCGAAAACATACTATTTCCGCTTGTCAACAGTGACTCGCTTATCCAAAATCCACATATCAATCCTTGAAAAAGGAGAAAAATCGGCTGGCTTCGGTTTCGGTGGCCCGGTTGAACCGTGTTTGCCGTCGCAGTGAGACTGCTTACTCAGTTTGCCGTGGTGGTGCCGGCCGGTATTTTTGGATTGTGTCCGTTCTCGGGGACACAATAGTGTTCTTCCTTTCCCAAACAAAATGGAAAAGACGATGGAATATCTTCGGGTCCGGACACTCTGTATGTGTCTGTGTATCCAGTACATCAAACTCTCCCCTTTCCGCGGTGCAAGAGGAAGAGAAAACATTTGCACGTGCGCCGGTGAATTTGTTCGATGGAAAACGACCGTGTGCAGGCGCGAAGGCAAAAGAGTAACAGTGGCTAACGAGGCCTAACAGTCCGGAAATGTTTATAAAATCATTAACTTTTGTACAACAGCCGGTTTCCGTGTTTTCATTAGTCTGTTGGCACACGGCTGCATACGCGGTGTGTACCTGTCCATTCCATTATGCCGTTCGAGTGTAGTATTGATTTGTCGGACACTACCCTAGGTCCTCGTTTTCGCACGGACACGCACGTTTTTGATGTTGTCAAACCCGATTCTCTGTCTACGTATGTGTGCTCGTGTGTAAGCGCGTATGTTTATGTGTACCGCGCCCTGATACATCCTCCGCCTCTCCATAATACAACTGAAAGTGGCAGCGGCGGCTGATGCAATAGTTTTATGCAGCTTTGATGTCCGTCAATGTTCATTGATCGCATATAAGGCAAATTTTCCCATTAGCTATCGCGACCTGTTCCCGACGATCAATTGAAATTACCCAAACCACCCTCGAATCGGTAAATAAATCATTGTGTCGGGTCGTAGGCTAGAAAGAGAAGTTTAGATATATTTCATGTACTGATCCGTGGCTGACATAATTTATGAGCAAGCGGTATCGATTGAAAGCGCCAAACCATTCGTTGACGTGGGAACTTTTAGTATAATCGATTAATCGATGCAAATTTTCAAACATCCCTGATATTATTCACATTAATGTTTCAAATGGAAAACGCTCTGGGTCTAATAGTATTCAAAATTTATTACGTCTACAACAACAATAATTCAGTAAGTTTCGTCATTGTTTTAACATTGCCCTACAAATAATAGGACTAGGAATCTCTTGTCATTTATTTATGGCAAGCAAATGGCCATTAAAGAATAATTTCCAAACGAATTTCGAGTACGATTGTTTTCATAAAACTTCATTCGCGGCTCTTCTATCAGTTTAGATATTTTCCCCGGACAATTTTCCTCAATTTCCTAGGAAAATATTCTTCCAACAGGCAAGTTTATGGTGTTTAATGAAACGCCGTAAAGCTCGCGTGACAGTTAAAAATTTGATTTACGGTTTTAACAAGCGAGAACGCTAAAGTTTTTAAGATGGGAACAAAAATCTTAGTGATTTTTTCCTTTTAACGTCCGCGTCTGTTTATGGTAGTCAACGAAGTCATTAACCCTAATCCAGTCGATACCTAATGAAGGAAGTATAAACTTTTCTATGATTGCCTATAATTCATGATCATAGTCGACACTGATTGACCAGCTAGGCTCCTCGTGATTGGAAACCATGTACCTTACATATAGCGCAACTATCGGACACATAGAACGTCGTGTCGTTCTGTTACATATATTTACCCAACATTTTCCTTTGCATATACTCTTGAATACTAATTCCAATTCATGCGTTTTCTGGTTTCCGTAATTGTAACCGTGGAATTCATAAAATTTATGGAGTAGATAATAATAAAATGAAGCGAGTTGATTAAAATTTCGTAAAAAATCAATAAATATAGTTACGTTGTTGCTCGGGTAGGGATTTAAATTTTTTTTCATTCATGACAGATATTGATTTACCTGTTTTACGTATGATGCTGCCATTCCGATGCAATAGTCATTCGATTCCGCGAGGCAGTTGTATTTATATGAATTTCCACGAGTGGTCTTTAAAGAACATGTCGTTTCTGTGGCTCTCTTTGCATTTCCGGTTACCGTACCAGTTTTCAAGGACTCGGATACCGCTAGACCATGTCAACTGGAAAGTGGTGTTCGGTTCTTCGACAAATATATCAATCATACCGATCTCAATAGCAATCGATGCATCGTAAACGGTTTCTGGATCCACGGTGTTCCCACACTCAGCGTTCACACGCGTCCCACATATCATCTATACACTAAACCCTTTTCACAGTCTTATTATTTTCGCGAAGATAAGGGTTTAATTTCGCCAATAACATCAAACCAGAACTCCGACTTATTAAATGTGGGAATATTAAGTATATTCCTAGTTTATTAAAAAATCCGCAAACCAATTATTACAATTCTACCTCCACATCATTTGCTCATAATCTCTTCTCCAGCAAAAATAACTTGTAAATTTTGAAGTAAAGGGACTAGTTTAAAATTAATGGTGCACAACTTGACCATACGTGAAGAATTTAAAAGAATTGTACTAATGCTGAAATTGTTAAAAGAAGAAATAGGTTTCCACGATTAGGACAATTCCAGTTTTAAATCGCCTGCCCACAAAGACTCCTCTCGAATGAAAATAAATTACGAACTCGGGTAAAGAAGTAATCGACTAAAGAAATCAGTTTAGGAGTAATTAACGGTGCACAACTTGATTCACAAGCTCCCCAAGAAAAGTACATAATTAGCGCAAGAGGGAAAAAGTTGTTAAGCTACTGCGGAATCGTTGGTTAAGGTAATCTTAACCAGAACTTAATGAATAAGTAACTAACCGATACTCCAATAAAACAATAAACGTCTCTTTCGTTGCTCACCGTAAAAACGAACGAAATTGTTTCGCGTTCGACAACATATTCTTTACCATTTTTCAAAAGCGCCGCGTCGCGCGCTGGTCCATTCGAAATTTTCATTTAGAAGCACATAGTGAACCCCGTAAATGAAAAAGAGTGCACAGGTGCGCGCGATATCGGGGGCGACGATATCAGCGCCAATAGTTAACTAACGCGAATTATTATCTGTATTCATATATATTCAGCCACCTATAGTTCGCCGTTCGGTATCGATCCAGTTATTTGCACTAACGCGTTCGTATTTTCGAATTTTCGACATCGGCCGTATTTTATGGCGGGGACGTACAATATCCGTTCGCCATGAAAGAAACGCCTGGGTGGAGCTGACACGAGACAGTCCCGTCAAATTGTTTCGTAATGTGCATAATCGTTCAACGAAAAAATTTGTATACTTAAACTTTTACTTGGATTACTTTTCAATCTAGGAAGATAAATAAACTCCACATGTGTGGCGACCATAATTTTCTATAAAATCATTACTAGATAAAGGATCTTTATACAAAATAAAAATTTCCTACCTGAATTACAACAAAAGTGGAATAGAAATATATTTTCTATATTAATATGTTTAATAGGTTGAAAGTGACATGACTGTATTTTTAAATTAATCTAATGTTTTACTGCATCATATAAGACCTACTGATCCTTGTAGTAAATGCATAGAATGCATCTGTTTAATTATAACGTATACCATAACATCTAATTTCGTACTTTTTTCAATGCTTAAATGCCATAACCATAAACGCCGTCGTTGGAACAAGTACTGGTAACGAACGCGTTAATATCGCCGGATTTTACAGTTAATCCCCGCACAGTGAGGACAAATCGACACACAAAAGTCGAGCAGTGGGAGACATTGAGAAGTAGCGAATATCGGTGGTACTCGTCGCAGAGCCACTGTTTATGAGTAATTACCCGTTCACTGGCGTTCTCGATAAATTGCCGGGGCCGGTAGTCTAACTTTACGACAGGTGAAAAGCGATTAATGACCGTGTTACGTCGAAGCTTATATCACGCCGGTTCCCGGTGCACCTTCTATTTTCAACGGACTTTCCACGCTTCCTCCGTGTCCTCCTTCCGTCCACTTGACTTTCGATCGTTCGATCCCGCTCGCCAAGAGCCCGGATACAGGCTCGGAGCGTGTTGTTCTGTCAAAGCCGATTCCAGTTTCCGTGCGAGAACCTCAAGAACGCTAACGCGCTGTACTGCGAGCCATTCTTCACGAAATTGGAAAATACCGAAAAAGATAACCTTCTCAAATGGAACAATTTTTGCATAATTTCATCACCAAGCTGGACTACAATCATTTTTAGCCTTACGGATGTCGTCAAAATGACCCGTTCTAAAATGTTGAATTTATAATTATTGAAATTTATTTGTTTCAATAAATATTACAAAGAAAATCTTTTTATAATGTAATATAAAATGTCCGTAGAACTAGTGTTATTTATGTTTTCAAAGTAATGTTACAATTTTTTAAATGTAAATCCAGATTTGGGACCACTTCAGAACCCAAAATGTGATCTTCGAATATACGAAGTCTGCATTCTCAAGTCTGATGTAGTGCTTCACGTCAAAGCAGTGACTTCGAACAAGTACTGATACTTGAAAAGTAACGTTTATCACTTTGGAGCTTCAGAATCCAGGACGTGGGAGCACGATGGGCTTCAGACAGTCCCGTCGAAGTGGATTCCCGTTTTCTCGCGAGGGCCCGAAGACCGTTGATCGCGGCGCGGCTCGGTTCGGGTCGGCTCGGCACGGCACAGCGCGGCGTTTGTGCAATAATAAAGAGCGCGCGAATAAATCCGTGAAGAACGTTAATCGCTTAGTCTCCGGGGGCGTTCCTCTCTCGCGCGGCAGCCCGGCGAGTGTGTCTCGCGGAGCGTTGCGGCCTAATTGAGTCTGTTTGTAATCCCGCTTATGGATCTTTATGAAAGGGAATGTTTACAGGCGCAATATGAGCCCCTCTATCCATCAAGCGAGAGCGGCAGCTAAAGACCTCATCAGTTCCGGTGCCAGCAAACACGATGTCCCTCAACGGATCCCCATCCTCCTCCACCCTTCTCCCGTTCTCTCTCTCTCTCTCTCTCTCTCTCTCTTCTGATAAGTCCACGGAGATAGGGAGAGGCAAAGGAAAGCAGCGGACAGTCAAGATATGCCTCCGGAAAAATCCGCATAACTCCCTTCCTTCCCCGTTCCTTCGCCTGAGATCTTATCTGTGTGTCGCCAGATTTATCTGAACATCAAGAACGCACCGGCGAGTACGTTACACACCTCGAAAGCTGTGTACCCTTCCACTGGACCCGCGATAGTCGGGTAGGGAATAGAGAGGAAGAGAGAAGACGAGGAAAAGATGATAAAAAATGAAAAACGAGAAGACTCCAACGTCGTCGTCGTCTGCCTATTAACGCAGCACACGCAAAGCGTATATACGCGTGGTTCCCGGCGATTTTTCGCGATGAGTTCACGCGCGTTGTCGGCGCCGCGCCGCACCGAGTCGCGCGCGACTCTTCGTTACGGAGCTATGCAGAATATTTTTTGAGACCCGGGCTTATCGTCATCTGAAAGTGCGCCGACACTTTGAAGAATTTGTAGCCTCGTTCGGGTATGCGTGGGCCTCGGCCGGCGAATTCGCGATGACTAACGTTGTTCCGTTACCGGCCACTGGCACCATGGCGGAAAGCTCGTTTCCTTATTCACAGCAAGGCCGGTGTGTTCCTTTATCGAGTTACCCCGATGGACACTTCGACCATCCAATTACCGAAACTTCGATATCCCTCGCCCGCTTCCACTCGAAGAACTTCGACCCAACCCCTCGATCGAGATCTCGGGGCCCACCCACTGCAGAGCCCAGATCGAATCCGAGGACCCGAGCGCTTCTTCGGGTTTTACCCTGACTCTCGCAAACGTGATCTACCAGGTTACCAGTAAAACAACATCGGTTTTCCACGCGGAACGACGTTAATCCCTTCGGGCATAGCTTCCAAACGTGGGCGTTGATGAGATTTAAGGGGCGTTAACTTGTTAACCGGACAAGACCAGCCAACACACCTTCGTCTTCGTCTTCTTCTTCTTCTTCGCCGCCGCTGCGGCTCGCCTGGTAATTGAAGACCTGTAGCACGGTTTTTAGGTAAATTGCGATTGTTGCACCTATGGTTTTATAGGGTGCTGATTATAGGGTTATGGAATTATTTAAATAGGACCAAGAACCGATTTTATGCAGTGGCCTTCGACTCTTTCGTTTTATCGTTGTGGTCATTGAAGGATCATTGCAAGAAAAGTGTTAATATGCCAATTTCATTTCTCTTGTGGTACGTATTTGCAAGTCTTCATTAATCACTGCAGATGTTAGGTTAATAACAGTGCAAGGTTTTAAAGACGCTTCCTCTAAAGGTTTATTTCATTCTGCTCAGATCTAAAGGAGGAAGAAGGAAAAATTTCCATGAACTAAATCATACGCAAGATCTTCCTTTTTCTTGAAGTAGTAGCAGGAAAGTCTGATTTTCCTCGTCGGTTTTTTTGATCGAAGCAGAAGATAAATCTCTTTTTCGCAAAGATGAGTACGTACGTTTGCAACCATGAATCCTTCAAGAATTTGCAAGCTTTGAGAAACCTGTTTTAAACATGTTGTAATTCTTTCGAGTCGATCTGAATCTCTGCATCTTCGTAATCAGTGCATCAACAGTATCCTCTATTCGCTCATCTGTTATGTAAATTGGACTCGACATTCTTCGGATCTTGATCTTTTATGTTCGTACATGTGATCCAGAGAGTGGACTCCATTCTTCAAGTCTTCCGAGGTTGATGAACCTTTCCGACAGAATCATTGTAGTTTGATACGAACCTACAACGTACAAATGACAAGAACAATTTTTAAATATACATAGAAGAACAATCCAGATCCTGTAAACTTTGTCTCGTATAATGAAGAGGACCAATTTTAAAATAGAAATAAAAGGACATTCTAAATGCTGTAAACTTTGTCGTGTATAATAAGAATGAGGAACATTTATCATTAGCATATCCCAGAACCTTTTCTCGCTCAAATCAACGTAACAATAGAGCCCCACGCTTAATCGATTCACTATACATGCTCGATCTCTATGTATACGAGCATATTCGATTCACCGCCCAAGCACGAATATTCAATCTTTTGCTCGTCCTGTCGCTACTCTTCCGCGGTGATTTCCTCTCCGCGAATCGTTCGAAGACGAATGTCCCATCATCTTTCTTCTGTTAGCATGCATCAAAGTCACCGGTAGTTCCGCCTAAACCAGCCGACATATGCCTTAGGAACAGTTACCAGAGCTAACTATTCGAAGTAGATCAGTTTGCATCTGGCTCGCACGGTAAACTCGTAGATCGCATTACCTGGTATACATTTGGTGGAGCCTCGAGGCTTCGACATTGGCAGAGAACGTAGGCTATTTGTCCGACGTGGGCGGAATTGTTCGATATAATATCGCGACACTTTCCTCGGTTAAACGGCCTTGCTTTCTTCGCCGGATTGTTTGCATACACGACTTTACACGTAGGCGGAAATGAATCAGAATCACAAGTTATGTTTGTCGTTCATATTAAGATTTATGTGCTGTTTTGATGTTTAAATTACGTACGAAATTTTATTTGTGTGCTACAGTCGAGAAAAGTGGATCTTAAATAGAGAAATTTTGTTTTAATAGGAAATCTTCTAATGAAATATTTTTTTTCAACTTTCGTTTTCCACGATTGGGTCAGAAAATATTTATTTTATATACAGAGGGGTTAATTTACGAACAATATTAATTGAAATTCGTGGATAACTCTTTTTTCAAATTTTGTCCACGTCTTCGGTACAAATAGTCAACAGTGCGTCGTGTAGTAACACGGCTGGCAAAGTGGCAAGCGTGTCCAAGTATAATGAACCTGGCGCGCGATAATCCTAGTAAAACCTCGCTTCCCGAACTGCGTTTCCGTGGAAGTGAATAAGAGGAGGCCCGTGAAAGGAATCTCGTGGATAATCCGAGCCTCGTGATGCATTCTTATTCCTTTCCCGCATCAAGCTCCAATGGCTTCGATTTATCACGTGGTTCGTAAACGAACTACTTGGCCCTCGTATTCTTCGATAAAACGTACAGGGTGTTTCCAATATCAGAGTCCATAGATATAAATAGGCTCTTGGAATGCGTACAACAAAAATATTTGAAATGTATTCAAAACTTCACCTTCGAGAGCATCAGGTTTAGAAATTTATTCTAGCTGCTGGTGATTCATCTCTCAATTGATATTTGCGCGCAGTAGAATAGGTAAATCATGATCAGACACATCAGTCGATTCCTATTCAGTAGCACAGGTACCTAATTTGATCTTTTCTAAAAAGAAACCTTGGACTATTAAATATTATTCCAGATTGTAAATCCAGATTGAAATTCAAACTGGCGATGCAACGTCTAAAAATAAAATGTAAGCTGTCGAGTAGAATAGTGTGCGTAGACGAGTGCATTCGCCGCACAGAACCCGATGCATGTTATCGGTTGCATAGAGGCCGGGGGCCGCGGTTCCGAGGAACCTCGGTGCATTTTCGCTGCATGGCCAGGACCGTTGAATGCATTTCGTGACACGATCCTGCAACAGCCCCGGTTTCGAAGCCGAAGAATGACGAATCAATTTTCTCGACGCGCGTTTCCTGGCCGCTGGGATCGCGCAGGGGTCCTGCAACCTCCTCTGCGGCAGAGGCCGCAAGAGGTGCAGCGTTTCAGGGGCAGCCGATACCGCCTCGATGCATCCTGCCTCGCCGGATTGCTCCGAGGCCCGTTTCGAGATCGCCCACGCTCTCTTTCTCCCCTCTTCATACTTCCTCTCTCCACCTCGACTCCTTTCTTAGACTCGCACCTGTCAAAACAAATTATGCCCCTGCGCGTACCAGCCGCGGACCCAGTTCAGATTACTTCTTTTTGCAACCTGGCGGAAGGCGTTCTGCCGCCTGGACGTTAGAAATTCAAAGTCGGGCCGCGTCCGACCAGTTAGCGGACCGTTTCTGCACGATCTACAGGATTTATTCGCGGCGACTTCATCGCGGGATTACGCGGTCTCGTTACACGAGGTACCGTAGATGGGTCGGTTCGTTTTTCATCCTTCGAATGATCGAAAACCCTGCCCGGCAAGCTGCTTTGCTCTGAATTCGAGGAGACCTGCCGACCCTGTTGCCGTCTCGCACGGGAACAAACTTCTCGGCGGAGCTGTTTCACAGAGCCTTGCGGGAATCCGAATATGTAATCCGCGACCATATTTCACCATTTTGGGAGCCAGCGGTGAAATTCTTGAAACTGGAGTTCTTTTTTCTAGGATTCTATTCATTTTCTTTCCTTTATCTGTGGTAAAAGAGTGGGAACAGATCGTGGACATTTAACCAAGTTAATTTCACTGAAATCGAATAGTAAGTAAAAATAATAGTTTCATGAAGATACGATCTTGTTTTCCTGATGAAACAAAATTGTAGTGATTTTTAATATTCGGTGTGTTTATTATTATTTCTTCTATTCAATTATCTCGAAAAAGTTATAATAATAAAGAATAAAAGATGCGATTCTTTGTTGAACATTTCTAAAGAACGACTGTATTAACAAGATCATTTTAAACGAAAGATGAATTCCTAGATATAGCCTAATTTCAGTTGGACATTTCAGCAGTTATTAAATGAAAATTGTGATTCAGAAAACATTTTCCAGCCGAAATTGAACACCGCAATTAGCCCCTTCCGACAAGCTCAACTCCGGGAATGAAAAGCTTCCGTTATTCAATAACTTACGCGATTATCTCGGCAATCGCGTAGCCAGGACGTCGTACGTACCACTTAATTATATCTCCGAAAATCTTGATAGGGACAATTAGTTGGCTCGAATTGCGCGAGTTCGTGCTTGACACAGTGTGGCGGTAGGGTCCCACGGCGGCGTCTCACCGAACGTCCAAGCTCGTGGGACAGGAACAACGTGAAAATATCAAATTTGCATTCAATGTCGGAATCAGGTATTCATACCCAACGCGAGCCGTAGCTTCTCGCTCGTGCAAAAATGATCGTGACGCGGTTACGAGCCGCATTAAGGGGTTATGTCTTGTTAACTGTCTAAAGACACCATCCTCTTTAACCATTCTTCAGGAACAAATTAATAGACCTCATTTCCAATCGAGTAACCAACCTCATTTAAAAGTATAAGTTATAGTCATTGTTTGTTAGAAGAATGATTTACTTGAATCCCTTAGGCCTTTGTTTTTGGCAATAGGTACTATAGGATGCAATAAAAAATTCTTGACCTTAAAAAAAGGTCTAGGTCAATTTTGCGGTCCAGTTTTTTAAATCGATCTCCACCGATCTAGAGCTAGATCACACTATAGTCGTTACGACATATAATTTTGAAACATCCTGTATTTGAAACGATGTTGAATTTCGCGAGTGTCTGCTTCGTGAAGAGACCGAAGAATCGTGGAAGCTCTTTGGTCGCTGTAGACCGTTCGGACGGAGATGTCCACGGAACAGGGAATGGCAAAATCGAGTGGTATCTTCGAATGTGTGGCTCGTAACCCCTGACCCATTAATCACAGGCATCGGGACCGAGTGTCTTTTAAAGTCGGGGACTCTCTCGTTCGGGTGGCCGAAATGCGGCATCCACACGGGAGGCTCTATGAGACGCAGAAGGAGAAGAATAAGACCAAGAGCCAGTAGCCTAACGGCACCCAGGCCGAGTCATGGTTACACCATTGACTCCTATTCGAGGGGCTACCGAATTGTTACACGAGCAGTTTCTTGCACGATCGCGAATGGGGAGAGACTCGCATACCGAAGCGAACAGCCCTCGACTGTAAAAGTTGGAAGTATTTTGAAATGCAGAACAGTTATCCGTAGCCACGTCTACGTGGAAGGCTATTTGACTACGTCCACTGGCACGTTTGCTTCCATTGTGCCCGGCGAGCATACGTGTCGTTGGATAGACGTTCATTGCCGAGCAAATGTTTACAAATTCCGTGACGATTTCCATTGAAATTTCGCACATACCAGACTCATTTTTATCAGCTGGGTTATGCCGTTTCCTGGGCACAGCTTCTATTGTATCGTGATCTTCTGCCACCCCTCTCGCCGATGCTATTCACTCATTTGCTCTCCTCGAAAACCGCGGAAAATCATTTTTTTCGTTTTCTTTCTACTTCGTCTCGTACTTATCCTCATTTTTGTGGACTCGATCGCGTTTCATTCATTTTTTTCATATTTTTTATCGAATATGGAAATTATAACATAGGAGAGACTTTATTAACCCTGCTCACTGATCACCCTTAACAGGGTTAATAATTATTAATTTTATTAACCCTTCTTAAAGTCTAAGTTCATTTCTTTAACACTATCACGATTAAACTGCAGATTTTCATGCAAAATAAAAGTTATTTGTATTATTTAAAATATACAGAAACGATGGAAGGATGAAGGTTAGGTTAGAAAATGTGTACTAATAGTCCTGTTTCGTGTAGACATTTATTACTTAATCATTTCAATAGGAAGAAATTAATGCAACATGTTAATATCTGCTCATTGTTGTCGGAAGTCTATAAAAGCTGCAGTCTAGTCGTGATTAATGGCAATAGAAATATTTATGCTAATAAACCTGCTCCTCTTTTTCTCAAGACTGTTTGAAATGTATAGTTTAATTGAGAGCCACAGAATGGTTCAACTGCGGAAATCGGACCGCTAAGTAAACAGCGGTTATACGGAACGCGTGCTAATGGCACTACAGTTTGTCTCACATGATTTTTCACTCGACTGTTTTATGAACTAATGGCACTTTTCGTGCGTATCATCGCTCCATCTGTTTGCCACCGGCTCATAGACAGTGAGACCACACGAATGTTCAACGTTTTATAACGTTTCCTCGATGGCAAACCGTTCACACCTCGACGTGAACTCTCGTTTACGAACGAGACGTTCCCATAGAATGAAATATGCGTACGCGCTGCTAAAACTTCCTGTTTCGCATATTATTCATGAAAGTTATTCCGCGAAGTACAATGAATCATTTTATAGGAGAATTTCAGTTTGTCGCGACCATAAGCTGCGCTCACTGCGTATTTTAATCCTGCACTGTCCGTTCGGACGAAATATAGCTCGATCTAAAAAGGAGACTATAATTCTCAGGGACCATTTCGGTCAGGTATGATACGATTTCACTAATTTTGGATTTACTAAAAGAAAGGAGTCGCATACGTTGGTGAATTGTCTCGGCAAAAATTGTTCGGACTAAATTATTCTCAGTAGACATATATTTTCAGCGTTGAATAAGTATATTACTAATTTCTCAACTCTACAATAACTAAACCATTATATATAGGAGAAGATAACTCCAATTAAAAATACAGTTACAAAATATTTTACCGTATACATAAATTGAATTCAGCAATTGAATTTAGTGAATTGTTTGATGTCACAAGATTAATTATCCAGGATTTAAAAAATGAATATTTAGGTACGTGAAATTGTGTTTAAAAAATTTAAGAATATTTTTGCACTATTTCTTATGTCTGTCAGAAGAATTTAATTTTGTATAAAGAGCCTCAGCTAATGATTGTCATTCTGTGATACAATACGAGACATTAATAGTCTGCAATGAACGACGTATCGTATCACCGAACAATGGCGAATAGTTATGGTTAAATATGCTATCGATAATATTCTCCGGCGTCGAATACGAGAGGTGAACGTTTCCACGAAGCGTTCGGAATTGACCAGCACCAAGCCACGTGAAAACAGTTTTTTGAAAATGCGAAACTTAGCGGAACGAGCGGTCCCTGCACTCCCACTCTATGAATGTAAAATTACTTACCGGGGCGGAGCAGCGTGCAGTCATCATTAAAACTGGTTCGAGTCAATTTCTACTAGCGTAGTCCGCCCGGACGTGTATTTGTTCGTTGGCTGGTCAATTTGTTGAATAATTTAGCTGACACGCTCGAAGGAATACGCAGCGACCTAGTGCACAATTAATTACGCGAATTATTACTTAGCATCGTTCAATTAATTTTTATAACTTACTCGGCCCATGGAAAATAGACAATGGAACAGCTGTAATTGGTGCAATGGCGAAATAATCTGAAAAAAAATTGTTAAATTGTTGTAAAAAATATCCTATTTGAGTACAAAATAAAAATACTTGTTGAACTATTATATGTCAACTGATAATAACACAATATTTCAAATGATCTGTTATCTTGTTTCAAATAAAATGTGCACAACCCTGAAATTGACTTGAAAAATTTTGCATTATTATTTACAAACAGCTGAGTCATTTGGAATTAGAAGAACATTATACTTCAGTGAGATTAAGTCAGAAGAATGACCAACAAGTCCAAATCCATCGCACTTTCCGATTCGCTATCCCATAAACACGATCAATCGCTATTCGCATTAAAATGCCGTCAGGGGAGCGAATCCCTAACCAGCGCGGCTCGAGAGTATTTTTCCTAGATCGTCCAGGGCCAGAAATCGAATACAATATTCATCAAGGGGCCGATACCCAAAAGTGTCGGGAGATCCGATAGCGAGCGAAACGGCGACGTGTAACCTCGGTAGAAAAATATTTGGCGTGAAATGAAAAATTCCTGGTGTACGAGTGTTTGGCGTCAGGTATTTCCATTTAACGGGGTTAACCTCTTGACGTGGGTGCAGCAGGCCGAGAATCGACATAATAGAGATTCCAGGGAGAGACAATCGGATATTTTTAGCATGGTTTCCTCTGGTTTTCGCATAATCGCCAGCCGGACGACGGGTCCGGAGGCAGCGGTCTCGTGAAAACCGCAGCTGGGATGCCGACAAGCGTCTAGTTGAGGTCTTCTAGTCTAAAGCGTTTGGTAGGCTCTGTTTAGAAATCGTTGTAAAGAAATCGACGACTGTTTTCAATTGAGATTTTGCATATATATTTTCGATTATTTAGACCATACGATGTAATTTTTTAAAGATAAAATACTTGAAATTGTAGGTGTTATAGTTTAAGAAGGACCTCTCCATCTTATTTCCATAAGAAAATAAAGTAAATTAATAGATTGCGGATTTTTGTTTTGTGAATCATTATTGCGATATCTTGCCAGCTATGGAAAGTTATATTTTATGAAAGTTGTATTGCATTATTCTCAAGTAAAGTCAAACACGTTACAGAATGTTGAAACGCACGATCTATAATAATTCTTGATCTGATAAATTCTCTAAAATTGCGGGATACGGTTGGGAATACGTTAATGCAAATCCACGCCACGGAGAAGATTTCTGTTTCCTGTTCGTGCGAGCTGCGTCTCTCTCACTCGGTTTGCATCCTCTAGTTAGCCGATAGCACGACGAAACTGATCGGCCAGCGGGTACAGGTCTGGAGCAGCGAGGATGAGAACGCAATTGAACGTCCGGAGTCACGGAGCTTCTTTCGCGAGGCTCCTTCCGTCTTCTTCCTCCTTCCGGCTTGCATGCTCCTCGCGAACATCCGCCCGTGTCCCGCCTCTGGAATCCTGCTCTCCTTCGTCTTCTTTCTCGGCTTGCTCTGCTTGCTCCTATTTTAACCGCCGATTCGGACGTAGACTTTCAAATACAATCTTTCTCTCTCCCTCACTTCCCATGTCGACTGCCGCCAGAATCGCAGATATTTTCGAAACTGCTCGGGCGACGTGGAATTCCACGCCGGAAGACGGTTCGGTTGTTGGTGAAAAGTATTCAGTCGCACAATCTCACGAAGATATACATAGATGTTATTTGCATGCGCGCCGGATGCAAAGGTGAAACGGTGAACGCAGAAATCGGAAACAATTTTTAGAACATGGCTAACGGTGGACGAAAGTGGTCCGTGTACACAATTTATTGTACAAGGTGTCATGAAATTGTATTTATGTATACATGCGTATGATTAATCTGCCGAAAAATGGAATTCAAGACCAGAAGGTCAAACATTATTTTTATTGTATCGTATTATATTAATCGACAGGATAAAAGTGCAAAAACCATCCTCTCAAAAATGTATGATAAAGTTTTTCCATTATCAAACTGATTTTATTTAGAACGTGTAATTATTACAAGTGACTGTGAGATAATGCGAATTGTTGAGGGCAAGGAATGATCGTTAAATGATGAAATAATGATTATAATAAATTTTGGTCAGTGTCTGGAAATATGAAATTAAAATATCGCACAACTATAATATACTTCGTGATAATGATTATCTTAGTGAACAACTGAAAACGACTTCCCGATTAGCTATAATCAGAATCCTCGCTGCCTTCCTCCGCGTGTAGCTTATTAACAGTTAATTTGCCACCATCGGGACCACTATACGAACCGTAAACGTATTATTTCATGGTTGTTGGAACGTAAAGATTGTGAATGCAAAATTGGTGCGGTCTGAAAGTAACCGTAACAATGTAGGGAAAATGTAAAAGTTAGTCTTTGCGTCGGGGCACTTGTATTCAACCGGAGCAACAATGTAAAATCGGTTTAATGAAACGTATTACCCGCGTACGGAGAACGTATGAAAGTACCATTATGACCAGAGCGTAAACAGTACAACCAGAGTTTTCACAATATGGTGACTAATTGTTTGCGACAGTGCTTTCTCCGTGTACGAGCTCCGGTAAACATTTGCTGTTTATTTCATTAATCCTTGGAAATTATTAAGCTGTTCAATCTGATAATAACTGCATCGAGGAATTCTATTTTGTATAGCCGAACGGTTACGCGAATGCTGGTCTTCTAACGAATTCAACTTGTTTAATTAAACGAGTGTACGGATAAACCGGTTTCAATTGTCGCAGAGTGGAAAATTGCTTGCAATTATGAAAATAGGCTGTGCCGTTGTTCGCAGCGTGATACTTCAATTTTTCCGAAAGAATATTATATCGCCGCAATGTGTAATCAGCTGTTACGAAACTCTTAAGCTTTCGGAACGTCTGAAGTTTCTGGGAGAGCTTTCACGAGTCGGTTACCGCGGTACGTGGTGGCGTGTAATGCAACGTTCCTATGAGCATGGTCGATATCAACGCAGTACAAACATAATATGGCGTGTAAAGTGAAGCAGAATCGCGTAAGAAGCTGCACCATGAACGAAATACTGTGGAGCAGTGCTGTCCACTCTGAGCTCTAAAGCTCATGGATCGTCTTCGCATAATGCAGTCTTGTTATACAGAGTGCTCTAGATTGGCAGGCTTTTGACGCACGCAAATCCTAAAGAAATCGATCCGTGGTTATTAAACATAGTTTCGAAGTAATGAACCTACTTACACAGTACTTAAACGATTATACATTCAATAACAGTACTAAGTGAGGCACAATCTCTACAAACCACTTCCTCGGTTTTCTGGTAAAGAATTCCTCTTTTGAATTGAATGGAACGCTTCACGGTGTTTGCTAGTTAATATATTATTACACGATACATTGTGCCGTGTCTATACATAGAACTAGCAACAATGTAATGGGGAAGATAGCAATCTCCGGTAAAGCGAATCGTTCGCCGCATACCTCGTCATAAACGGACATTCCGATGCTACAGGGCCGAGGCACGATCCAGATACCCGAAACGTTACGCTAGATAAATGAGCCGGTTGATCTACAAAAGGATTTGTTAACTTGCGAAAATTGCATGGTGCAGAGATTTCAATGCAAGAACTATTCTTACATCGTCTGAACTGTTTCCTTTGTCTTCTTTAATTTAGAGCCGGTAAGGGAAGTGGAAGGCTGTAGAATTGTATAGGGATTAGGATCTACGGAAGGAACAATGATTTAGTAGGAGTTTAGAATCTGGGGAGAGGGGGTGAAGAAACTGGACCAAGGAAGAGAAAGGAGAAGGGTCCAGGGTGTTTAGATCAAGTTCCAAGGACCAAGAAAAAGGGTCCAGAGTGGAAGGGTTAGGAAAAGAGGATGAAGGATGAAGTAATGGAATAGAAATGTATCCAAGGTCCAATTATGTCCACCAATATCCATCAATGCTGCTAAATCTCCTTCGAGATCCCGAAGAGTGCGTCCGTCCAGGCAGCTCCACCGGAACTAACAATTTTTGGTAGTTGTCCTGTATTTATGTGCTCGAACGGAAGCGCTGCAATCTTGATAGAAGGTACTTAAAATCAAAGAACTTTCGATAGAAATGAGATAGAGCGATGAAATTTTTTAAAATTAAAACTAAAACATTGTAGAATATAGGAAAAATAGGGAGATCATGGTACGAATGTTTTTTAACCTTGAAAAAATACAAGTTTAACTGTTTAACTATAATTCGATTTTTTTTAAAATCCTGAGATCGTAGAAAAATTTTAAGGCCAGATTTTGTGGTACTGGAAAACCACAATTTTCTTGAACTTGTGCAAGTTTAACGAGTTTTTTCAAGGTCAAATAGCGTTCTTACTACAATCTCTATTCATTTAAAAGAATTTCATCGCTCTATCTCATTTCTATCAAAAGTTCTTTGATTTTCACACAGAATTCTTCCGTTTGCCTCATAGTGCGGCGTTCTGTCAGTTGAAATTGTCTGACGTCTGTGTCATGGACAAAATACATTTACTCACACCATCACCTAGCCTTTTCACTCAGACACTTAGCACTTCCACACACCCTTATATTATATTAGTTTAATACAAAATATCACTTCAGTGCAATGCGACTGCAAAATTTCAAGCGGTGCGCCGCAGTCCCGGAGACCCGTGAATGTAATGGTGAAATGATCTTCACTTCAGGCGAAGATAGATTCGTGATGTTCGCAGTTAGAGAACGACCGGATACAGTTAGTCGGAGCATAAAGTAAGTAATCAAGTTACACGTAGGTTTCGGTGGTCCGGCGATGTCCGACCACAGCGTATTGCCGGTGGCCAGAAATTGATTGCAAAACGATTCCCAGGGTTAACGACAACTGTGCCGAGAGCCGGTCACGTTTACTTGGCAAATAAAAACGTGTCGGCTCTACGTCGGTCTCGTTGTCAACGAAATCAAATCGACTTGATGTGATTTATATTGCAACCGGGTTGCGATCCGGGTTGAAATAGAAGGAGGGAGAGGAGGGATAGGGAGCGCTCGCGATTCCGAGAAAAAATACCCGCGGAGAACTCGCGGCCGCGTAATGCAATCCATTCGCATTATGTAAATGGCACGAATCGAACAGAGCTGAATAAAATCGACGAAAGATATCTTATTCCACCCTACTTCAGTCACGTAATATATCTCGGCTCGCGGATGGTATTCGTTCGCTGGTCGAAGATATTTCGTGGCTATTCCCGGACGAAACTGATGTCGAACACAAACATGGAATAATTCATCATCCCGGGTAAACAAAACTGACTAGTCGAACTGGGCGCTGCCTTACGTAAGAAATCCGAGGGCGGAGTAATGCGAGCAGGTCTCGCATTTTCTCAAACATCCAGCGAAATATTAAACATCTCTAGAGAGAGGGAGTAGAAAGCCGTTGAATTTTTCGCGGAAACGCGAAATCCGCGCCCGGTTGTGTCACGTGGGTAAAAATCAAACAAGAGAGAAAAGGAGATTAGATTTCGCCTGTTTTGTTTGACATCGACGATACGATGTTTTGCTCGGTGGAGGATCGATTTGAAAAGTGAAGCGCGAAGTACGTTTTTCAAAAATATAAATAAATTTGCATCGGCGTTTATTAAAACCGTGCTGGGACAACGCGTGCTTTTTTCCACGAGCTAGCACGCCGCGGGACAATGAACGCCGATTATCTGATTATTTTTGCACGATGTAATGCGAAACAATTGTACACAGCAGCGATGCAAATCGCGAATATCGAAATTCCAATCGAAGGCATTGATTAACGAATTTGTAATTCCTATGGGCGAAACAAATTTTGAAGAATAGCTGCAAATCGCAATCGTTTTTCGGAATACGTACAATGCTGTAGAATCATTTTTCGATTGATTCGCTGCATACAATTTATTTATCGGATGTTTCCTTCCGCGAGTTATACGATATCAACGTTTCTATCGAAAAAGATTAATTAAAAATACGACGTGAAATATATGCAGTCAGTCCATAAAAAGTGTTTCCTTTGTTCCTGTTAGCCGATGCTCTCCATTCACGCCAATCATCAGCTTTCTATTCAAATTCTAGCCAACAGTCTCCGGCTTGAACTCTTCACCCATCCGGATTTAAAGTGGTAATGCTCCACAATATCCGGAAAAATCTCCTGAAACTCGTTCGTACTATAAAAACGGAAACCAGTCGCTTAATGGTGTAATACTGGCTGGGGATATTAATGTGTCCGATATGCTTGGTTTCAAACAGAACCTGATTCCATGCATAATACATTTATTCCGTTAATAACACATCACGCGTGAATGATTCACTGCTGCCGATTCAGATTATCGCCTTAGGACTGCTCGAAACGACTGAAACGCACGAGCAATCGGTGCTTTCGGGAGACATCGTAAACGAAAACCGAATTGCCTCTCATGAAATTTCGATATTTCCTGATATTTTTCCACTAAATTCCGTCCGGCTTAAAGATATTTTGGTGGTATTTCACTAGTGTAAAAAATAGTGGATTATTGTTGAAATGTATCTTGGTTACCGTTATCTGAAATATCACGTTTCATTTAATATTATTTTCTGTTTATGCGGTATGCAATATTGTTATAGTAATTTACTAGTGTAGAAAATAGTGGAATGACTAATTTGAGATGTTTTAGCATTTAATATTATTTCCTGTTTATGCAGTATGGATCCTCCCCCCTAAATTCGACTGAAATGCAAATTAGTGCGCTTTTGAAGCTTTCGATGGAATTAACGTGTCAACGATTTTGATAACTCCGCGAAATTGACGCCGCAGAAAACACGTCGATGCTCGACTAAATTTAAAATGAGCCAGTTACGTCCGTCATGTATAAATAACTGTATCATTTGGATATGCACTTTATTTTCAAAGGAAATTACACCGAGCATCGGTGTACACATTAGCACTTTCATAATTCATCCCGTGTTAATCCCTTCGGAGCTGAATATTTTCGAAAAATTAATCGCGCGTGAAGTGTTTCGATGATTTTTAACATGTTACGTAAACGTACATGTAATATGAAAATATCGCATCGGGGCAATGATATTCAGGAACAAGGGGATCGATTCGAAATGTAGGTTTATAAAACTCTGAATTCATTAAGCATGCATGCACGCGCAAATTGATCGTTCTAATAGATGAATCCGTTGGACGTGTGAACACGACCATAGCGTCCACGGCGAGTCATCTGATCTTAAACTTGCTTCAACAGTTTCCGCTTCAGTTGAGTGGAGATCACTTCAACGGGCCCCTCAACATTTAATTATGACTTCATAGTTCTTACCACTCTTATCGGTGACGTGATCTCTAGCACGTGAGACGCTCCTTCGTACTTCTGTGCGATTCGCTGAAAGTACAGTTTTCCACTCATTCTGCTTTTGTTTAAATCTGTTTGTACATTTTTACTTGAGAATCCTCGGTTACATCCTTGATAGAAATTGATGTACGAAAGGTATCGCAGAAGTAACATTGACCTTGAATTTCCAGGTGGAAACGTCATCAATTTTCTTTACTGTTTCATGTTCTATGCGAAACGTCACATTTCAGACCATTTTACTTCCCCCAAAAAATTTCAGTTACATCCTCGTAATCTTTTTACATCTTCTTCGCCCGGTGGCTTACTTTCACTATCGCCATAAAATTCCTTCTTTGTAGTGTTTTTTTTCACAAGACTACTGTACAGTTGCTGATAAGGCCAACACGAACCTCTTCACTTTTCCTCTTCACTGCTTAATCACTTTCTCCGAGTTTTCCAGCGTGCTCTCGCCACCATTTTCTTCGCCCGCTATCTCGTTTTCAACTACTTGCTTTCTTCCCTCCCTTCTTCTTTTTGTCGAGACAGGCATTTGATGTTTGCTTGCTTTCTACAGTGTTCACAATCGTCGTACTTTTCTTATATTTATATTAGTTTCACATGCTTAATTTCTTATCGTAAATATATAATTTTTTTATAGAAAGTAGCTGAGATCAACATCTTACATTTCTCACAAAGACCATTACTTGGTTTTAAAATGTAAGCTCTGACATAATCCTTTAATCCCTCAAACATGGTCGCTTTTGGGCTATTTTGTGGAAGGTGCGGACATGGCATTTTCAGTTACATGAAAAATAAATTTAGTAGAAAGGAGTCAACCGTATGTGTACTCAAATCTGAGTGTACTCAATAGTTATCTCGAAAGTCAATTGTAGTCAGTTTTAAAACGACGCCCAATGGATTTAATCTCGTAGTAGTTACTTTTCTTTTTATTTGTCGAAATTAATATATTACAAAATTGCTTCCAATTAAATTGATCGAACCGGTGCGCCAAAAAGTTCAATTCGTAGTAGATGTTGATTTTCACGATCAGCCCGCATAGTGTAAACTGCTCGGCATGACCGCGGAAGACCTTCTCCTAGGAGACCTTGAGGACGTTCACATGTACGTTACTAAATCCCGGCCGATTATTGGCCATCCAACGTAATCGCTCTTGCAACAGCTCGTAAAACTACTGAATCTATCATTTGCCCCGTAAAACGTGGTTGCCAGTCGGTGTTCGTGTAGCAGAGTTTTTCACTGTGAGGCGGCTGGCGCGCATGCACTATAGAACCCCGAAGACGGTTAATTCGACGATTTCCCCTGAAGAGAACTAAGCAATCGGCGAGGCACAGAAACACGGATCGCAAATTGAGTACTGCATCCTGGGGGAATCTGCTTGCCTTTTTTCACGGATAGTTAACTAGCTATATTCCGCTCCCAGCAGAATCTATACATATTTAGAGGCTTGTGCCTTGTCACTTAGGCTTACGTGCCCTCCTGAGGCTGTTCGAACTATGTTAGCCTCTGTAATACTCGATCGCTAAAAGCTGCTATCCCTTGGCCGCGGCAATACATTCTGAACTTACAAATTAATACTCTGGTACCAGCTGATCTCTAAAAAGACATCAGCGAAATGTATCCGCTTCGAAATCAATGCTCGTTTACGCTGCAAGTTTGATGCAACTGGGCTCTAGATAGAACCAATTTGATATCTCAATTTGAAGGTATAGGTCTTCAGTAAAATAAAATCTCTATTTAAGGATCACTGAAGATCATACTGATCAGAGGTATTTCGGGAAAAGAGACAATTCGCGTGGTTCACGCTGCGTTCAGGCGTGATAGCGGCGTCGTTGCGTAACCTGTGCGTAAGTCAGGCCTCCGCAGGACATCCTGGTGTTCCTGTGGCCGCTTCCCACATGGTGAAAAACATCGAGCGCATTACGGGCGCCTAGGCAGTGAGAGCATCGCCGGCTGAATGGTAGTTCGCTGCCTCCTGTATGTACTTACGTACGTACGTACGTAGATCCGTCGCTACGTTAGTAACATAGCGAACGTAGGTACATACGTGCGGCCTGTGCTCAGCACCGAAGAAGGTTCGTTGACCGCGGTGAGACTTCTCTCTTCCTTCATCCCCTCACCCTCTCGCGCCGGTTCTGCTCTCGCTCTCTCATCCTCTCTTTCTCTCTTCCACCCGGTTTATCGCTCTATCTGTCACTCCGTCTCTTTCCGTCGCCGTCCACCGACCGTGCTAGCATCCTTTTCCCACTTCAGGGGACTCCACTACGACCTTGGCGATTCAATGCCCGCACCAGATAAATCCTCTTTCCAGATAATAGATTATTTCATACGTGTAACTAGTCGTTGGTAGCGGCCTCTTCCTCTTCCTCTCCCCCTCCCGGACCCCGGCCTCCAGCCATCCTCTTCGACTACCCTCTTTCGCTTTCTACCTTTCTACCGCTCTTCCTATACCAGCACCTAAACGCCTCTCCTCCTCCTCCTCCTCCTCCTCTTCAGCTGGCGCTCTGCTTCCTGATAACTCGCTCGGCGATGCGCGCGCGAACCACCGACTGATGCCCGCACCCTGTCCTTGACAGTTATACAGAGTGGATCGGAAATTGTGTTACCGGTCCGAGCGTAATCGCCCGCGATGCTCCGGGATGAAGGGGAATTTTCGGGACAGCGATTGCCAAGCAGAATTCGATAGGTTCGGGTTTTTTCAAAAATAAATATAACTGCCTCTGGATATTTGTTTCGTACGGCCTTCCAAGGGTTGATCGTTTGAGAGGTTCGATCGGTGATTATTCAATTTGTCCGACCCTCCAAAATTATTATATTCTCTCTTAGGTTGCCACACAAAAATTCGTTTACCTTATTAATTTTACCTTATTCGCTCTGTAAGATAGAGTTTGAAAGTACCATTGTGTCGGTTGGCGGAGAACAAAATTAAGTTGAGAAAGTTAAAAGGGGGCGGCAGATCCTATTTAAACGATACTTTATTAATGTTAATTTTAATTTAGTTGTTTGCTCTCGCTGAGTTTCACCATGTGGCACATAAAAGAGGTGAATTTTGTGCTGAATTTTCCAGGATATCGATTTCGCAGCATTTGATCAGTTTCACACGGAGGAGCAAATTAAGTTGGGAAGCGAGGGAGCAGGGTTAAAAAGGGCCAGCGGATTACCAGTGGCATTACCGAATGGCACGCCAGCAAACACGTCTGTTTACTCCGGAGCTCGGTCTCAGGGTGCAGTCTCGTACATATTGCGAAATACCCTGAACACGCGTCTGCGAAGTGCCTGGCAGCGCTTCCTGCGGCCCTTCCTTCCCTTCTTCGTTCCCTCTGTTCCTCTTCGAGTACCTATCCGGTTTGTTCACCACCTTTCCTCGCGTCGAATCGGACCTCTTCTAACCCTGCAGCGTGCTTCTGACGTATCGGGACAGTAAGCTCCCAGGCTAAATAACAAGTGGCCGGATTTACCTATCCGCCTCCACCTTGTCATTTTCTTTGTCATATCCACGGGTTTTTCTCGATATACGTTCGCGTCTTCGATCTACAACACCGGACCCGGTAATTAGGCGACCCATCCAAGGCAGAACTGCGTGATTCTGCAAGAACCCGGCCACCTCGAACGCAACACCTACGGCAAGATACTCGAGCGAAGCATTCCCCGTGCTCGAACAAGCACACGCACGCCGAAGAATGGCCGTAGAAAATCGCTCGCCGCATTCGTTCGCAACGTCATGATGATACGGTGAATTTGTCCGGGGTTTGTGAATTGTTATCGATAACAAATACTTGTTACCAGATGCTGCTGTCGGGGATGAACTCGTCCGGCGATTTCCATCGGACGAGTATACGCTGCGACCTTCTTTTTCTGATAGGAAATTGTGTGGATGAGTGGCCACTGTGATTTAGTAGCTATCTTTATGGCTGCAAAAAGTGTTTGGTTTAGATAAATGCCTGTTGACCGTCTGATGCGATTATGTTGTTCGAGGCGGACTGGAATTGTACACTGGCCTATGAAGTTGTAAGACATGGTCAGACATCAAGTTGCTAGGAAATTGTAAGATATTTTTCCGAGCATCGTTTTTGCACATTAACACGTTGGCTGTTGATCTATTGTCTGAAAAAATTGTCTCGTAGGCAGTTATATATTCTTTCTAATAATTGTATTTCTAATTATTGTTTTGTTTAAGAAACTATATTAATAAAATTATTTGATAAATCGCTAACAATTAAAATTGAGATCGGAGAAAATTACATGGTCTTAAAATAAATATATAAATGAAACGGTTATTTCGCAAGGTTTTTTTGGCCGGTATCCAGCTACCTAGTAATCTTGTAGGCTAGCAAAAGGGTTAATCAGTTTAATAAGGTTTCATTGGCTCACAGCTTGTTCGTCCAATGCGATCGAGTTAGATCGCGATAATGAAGCGTAGTGTTTGAAGTCGTATAAATACGAGATGATTAGATCTTCCATAATACTTTCGTGGTGTACGCACCATGGCCGCGCACAGTCCAGTCGTTCAAGGAATAGAAGGAACACCAGCAATAACATCGATTTATAATCTTGTTAGTGTGTAACGCCCGAAGCCAGCGGCTCATAACCATTTATGTCATTACCGAGATCAGACAACTATTTCATCTCAGTACATTGAGTACGGCCCCGCGCAATATTACCAGCATATAATTGCAGTCGTTGTGTAACTTAGGATTTAATCGTACGTAAGTTCAGAATGTACCGTCTCCTTTCTCTTTCTCTCTCTCTCCTTCCGCGTATCCCACGGGATAAATCACTCTTGCCCGGCCGCGGAATAATACAATGTTGATTTAGGTTTAAACTGCGACCCGAAACCTCAAACTGCACCCGGCAGCCGAGTATGAATATTCAGCTGTTATCTTTAACTACTGATTTGACGAGCCAACCGAAACGGCCGCCCCCGTGTATCGAGCGTGTTCTATCGAAATCCTCCCTCCATCGATTCTCCAGACTATTTTTTTTCGCGTCACGGTCAAAGACAATAAGGTTAATTCGACGATCAAACAGTTTATTATCGAATGAACAGGGTCGATATCGGTAAGTAGCTTTAAAAACGTCACCGCGACGGCAACCCGGCCAGCGAGCGCTCGCACGATTTATAATCGATACACGATTCAACGGGGACAAGCCTTTCTGCGACGTAATTATAACAGTAATACCTTTATTAAAGTTCCGTTATGCTAATCCAATTCGAACGGGACGAGATGTCTCAATTTCGGTAAATAACGCCTGGCTAATGAGATTAATTAAACGAGGATATTTACCCATCGGTTGTAATTTGCTGCCCTGCGGATCTACAGTGACAGCTTTTGTTAGACGAGTGCAAAAGCTCGTGCTCAATTTACGGAAGAGGTGGGTACCTTATCGCAATTTCGCAGAAATGCTTTTTTGATGCCGTGTTAAATATCCATCGAAAGATAGAACGCCGTTGATTTAACCAGAGTCGCCAGATCAGGAGAATTGATTCGAATTCAGGGGAAAATGTTACCCCCTCTTTGAGTGTTTCGGAATAATAAAGTTAAAGAAAGAATGAAACATCTATTTGGATTCTGTTTGTAATGTACTGTTGTAATGTACTGTTCGTAAAAAATTTAGTTGCAGAAAATATTGTTTATCGACATGAATTTTATCTTCAAATCAGAAATGAATTTTCGCATTGGTTCAACATTTTCGCGAATATTCGCGATCCCCTACAGGGATCACGATCGGAGGCCCGGGAGCTAGCAACTAGTGTTGAATCAGTAAAAACGATGGCAAAACGGAAGCCGGGTAAGAAAGAAGAAAGGGAAATAGCTTTTTCCGGCTTTCGAACATCGCAGCCTTGAAAATATAGGTTGACTAGGCTGTAGCTAAAGGGTTTGAAGGAGCCGGGTAGTTGAATACTTGGGTCACGCCCAAGTATTCTTCGATAAAAGCGTCGAAGTACCTATGTACTATGACTCACGGCCTGTACGAGCCACGCCATTTTTTTGCTGTGCTGCCATTTCGCGTGCATCGACGCCGCGAGCTGGTTTTCATAACATGACAATTCCACGGGCAAACTACACCCTTTGTGGCGCGCGAAAAGCCTGGCGAATAGAAATGGCAGTGCCATCATGGGGCGCCGGAGAAATTGAGAGTGATGCCAGCCGATTTTCTTTTCTACATTTGCGGTCTTATCTTCTCGACGACTGAAGCGAGTGATCGAATTATTACAATACAGTAAAACCGTTTGTCATTAATGCTCTGCGGATTTTTATGGGAAATAAAAATTATGTATTTTAACCGGATTAAAAGCTGCAGTCTAATTATTATTATTGATATATGTATGTATAACGTATGATACAGAAATTATTGTATGTACGTTGGAGGTCCTATATTTGCAGATCTGGTTACGTTATACTTATTGCGGTTCGAAACCAAAGTCAGAACAGCGGCTCTTTGAGTCCGCATGCCGACATGACTCACGTTCAAATGTATGGACAAATTTACGAACTCGTTAGTCTAGCTTTGGACGATAGAGCATCTTATAAATATCGTTCAAAAGATATCTGCCTTTTTAATACCAAATTACCTTGCTTCCCAAAACCTACAATTATACGTATGTACTTTTCTTAATATTAGAATTAGTAAGATATTATTGTACAATTTTTTTTTCTAAAAATTCAGTGTTCGTCATTTTGTGATGTAACATTATCTATTCGATTTTATGTTACCGGTGATATTGCTAGAGAAGCAACGAGCACTCATGGTGAATTTAATAACGATAAATAATTCTAGATAGCGTTAAATATTTCTAGTAGTGTCAGTTAACATTACATCCCGGCACAGGTTCTTCGACTCTGTTGCAAATATATGCATTCCGAATAACATTACAGCACTTTGTATTCGGTGCGAAGGAGTAGAGAATAATAATTAGCTTCAGTCTAACGTAAATGCATGCTATAGAAAATATATATCAGAGCTTAAATTACGCTGCATAAACACGGTAACATACGGTGTTCACATTCGTGACCCGAAGCAATAAGGAATTCATTAAGCCTTATGCACCTCTTTCAGTGTGAACATTCCGGTTCAAAGTCGTCTGAAGGTCATATTATTCAATCCTCGTTGAAAGAGGTGCAGTCACTGAACTCTTGCCTTTGATGCACCCAGAGAAGGGACTTGAAATTCTATTTACTTTTTATCTTGTGCTACATGATAATTACTGCATACTCCCTGTACGTTGCTTCTTCGCTTTCCACCATAATATAACGAGATATGCTTTCAGTAACAATTCTCAAATCAAATTTACAAGCTGCACATAAATAACAGACTATCAGATACATTCTTCTGCAATTTCAAGATCTACATCGTCCACATGAGAAGCATGTCATTTCCGGCGAACGGAATGTTCGAACCGCGATAGCTTCGTCATAAAAAAATCATATATTAATGATTCTTTGCACATTTTGCTGCATCATGCATTTACTCTGAAATTCCCTAACTAGTCTTTCTCAGGAATGAAAATATAATATAAATCAAAGTAGTTTAATAATGGGAACACTTTACCATCATTTTTTAACGGTGGTTCCTTCTGCAGCTTTCATCCTTGTGATAACTAGAATACAATGCAGTAAAAAAAACATTGTCGACCTTGAAATTCAATGTTAATTCTCCAGCACTTTTCTTACGTCATTATCACGATATATAATTTCTATACTCCCTGTATATTTCGTCACGCATATGTGAATGGCACAACGGGTTCAGCACTTTCGTTTCTAGATTCGATCCAACTGGAAGTGATAGATTGAGAAATTTTCATAACAATTGATTTTTACGTGACACGGTCGGAACGGGGAAACGAACTTGAGCCAGTGACCCAAAGAAGGCGGCGTCTAGGCATTCCGTTCTCCTTAGAGAAGGAATCCTGTTCCTCGGAGAGAAAGAAACAGAAAGAGAGAGAAAAATAGAATATGAAAAAATAAATAAAGAAGATCGTCGGGACATCGCGTTAAAATATGAACGCGTGGAGAATCGTTACCACAAACGCAAACATCGGCTACTTACACGGAAAACATCTCTCGCGGCGGTGCTCGAGGTTAGCATTCGCTTATGTGTCTTCGCTTTGAGCAAAGTTTGCACACAGTGCAGATTCCTGCACGGCTAGCCGGTGACGGTTCTATAGCGTTCTCTCTCGTAGTTTTTCAACAGCACGGAAACGATGCAACGCCGATGCGACGCGGTGCGCCGCTTCGTTAGTACAGCGCACGAGCATGCGTTTCCGCGAAGCAGGATTCCACCGGCTAACGTCCTGTCATAATTACACATCCACCAGGGGCTTGGTGTTTTCGTTTTGATTGGCGAAGGTTGTCGCAGCACGCTCGATACCTGATGAGCAGCCCCGAGACTCGCAACCGCGATGCAACGCCGGTGCAGGCGGCGCAACGCGCGATGCAAAAAGATGCAGTGGTACACGTGACTCAGCGAGATCGTGAAACGTTGCGCCGCCAGCCACCGGACTCCCACCGATACAAGATATTGCCGTTTTATTGGCTTTCCGCGAAGATTATAGCGTGTTAATCTGTTATGGGCTTTCGCGCCTGAAGAATGCGCCACACTCAACCCCGCAACATCGTTTTATTCCCGCTTGAGAGTGTACTTTCTACGCAAAAACGAATTGAATGGCACTAATTTTAGTGCGAGTGCTCCTTAATGTGTAGCTGATGTGTGGCCTGATAGAAGAATAGAATACTATTTTTACATCCTCTGAGATATCGTCACTCATTAGTGATGCTTTTACATTTCATAGGCACACCTAATCGTTTTCTTTTGCTATTTCTTCTTCTCAAGACCGATACAGAGGATGTTGAACAATCTGTATGTTTGTCTCATACATTGGGTCGTAAAGTTTCGTATCTCGTTTTATTTATTAACAAATTGCAGAATTATATTCAACCAATTGTGCAATTAAAAAGATCTTTTTAATCTTCATTTTTATATGAAATCCTATTAATAAGCTTCTGGCAGATAATCATCCTTAAACATTTTAATTCGTAATATGAAAGGATCAAAAAGTAATTGTTGTGAAATTTTGCGGTATGGGTGTTACAAACTAATTAGTCTGTTTTTGCGGGCTATTTCGGAACGGTTTGATACGGAACTTGTTAAACAACCGTGATTGTTGCGTGGTTGTGATTGTTAAGTTAAATTATGTTCTGATTTAGCTTGGTTTTCGGATTTAGTATATCCTTCTCGATGAAGGTTAGAATATTTCGGTATTATTATATAATGGGCGCAATGCACGCTGGAATATGGGCACTTACTGCTCGATTTAGGATTATGCATATCCTTATAAATGCGTCCATAAAAGTGTCAGCGTACACCGCTGGACAGTTAGATATTTGACAACAAAATTATTCGCCACTCGCCTTAACGTTCCCGTCTTAAAATGATATGTAGCATGCGATTTTATAACTACCTAACTCCTACGTGATGTGGTACTTTTACGGTACTGTCGTTAGATCAACCATTCAGGTTACATCCTGCTTTTTCAACATTTGTACTCAACCGCTGCTTATGAAAGATTGCTATAAAGCAATCGCTATAGTAGAGCACTTTCAAAAATCAGAATACGAATGATTTGAAACACGTGCAAGTTTGTGGAATGTACTGATAATACTTTTATTTTATTTTGATTGTAATTTTTTCCTATAATTTTCTTTATTATGAAACAATCTACAAAAATTGGAATTTTTATGAAGATTCTTAGTGCATTCTGTTCGATCAATTTTAGTTGCAAATTCAAACATAATATGTTTAATCAGCAGAACTTGAAATCAATAGATGATGTTTTCACTTTAGAAAATTATGGTACTCGTTCATCTATTGTTTTCCTGCCACAACTCCGCCAACTGTTTACGATACTAGTTTCCGCTGTCAATGAAGGTAACGTTCGGAATAGGATTTTGTTCGTGGAATAACGACGGAGCCTCGTGCCGTGGCAACTCATGCGGAACCATCTTATCCATCATCTTTACCTTGTTAATCTCTGCTAAGTGACAAATGATCGTCGGATAACGAATATTCGTGTTTATGGATTGCTTCATGCAATCTCAGAGTTTCTTTACAATCTCCACAGAGATGTTGATTCAATCGACAACAATGAAGAACAGCTCTAAACGCGAACCGGTATTTGCGTTCAAATTACTTTCTCTCTCCTGAATGCATTTCTCTCTCGCCGGTTTTCGCAGTGTTGCAGCCTAGTTTCAACTTCTATGGAAAAAAGCAGCCTGTAATTTCTCACACAGTCGAACAAGAAATTCCATCAAGATCCTGCATAGCATCAGGGCGCTGCGGCATTTAGGCGAGCTCAAATGGAACGTTTAGACCGATTCGCTATGTATCGTCTTTGAATCTCGCGCGCGGAATCTGTTCGACAAAAACAATCGTGATTAATAAAGATATCCCGACGGTTCTTGAAAAGTGAATGAAACCGATGTTATTCAGACGCGTTGCACGCGTTTCTCATGCACACATTTGTGGGAACGATGCTGGAATAAATTGGTTCGAGTCTCGTCTCGGAATTGCGCTAATTCATTCATCTGATCCTCGTAGACCGTGGAACTGAATTTTTCTTCTCTCTCCGTTCGATACTGCTTAGTCGATCACTACGCATGTGTTCCGGAAAATATTGTTGCTCGAAGCTGTCGAAACGGATTATTCTACTATCAACTTCACCCTCTGATCTTGGCAATTACATCTCGATATGTCACATATTGCTTCTATGGGAAAGCGGTTTTGTTAATATTAATTATCTCTTATTTCTCGTGGTCTGTGTACTTTTATGTAAAATGATAGGTTTTTCTGAAGCATTTACATATGAAAGAAATTCTTTCTTTAATAATTTTAGTAAATCTGAAATGATATAACAGGATCCTTAAATTTTACTGTTATATTCATTCATCCCATGTTTCCATAAAATCCGCAGTCTCCTCATCAGCGAAAAACAACATAATAGTATGACACAAAAGTAGATACTGTATAATAAATTCAATAAACTAATTAGTCCATATTAAATCAATTCATACATCCGCAGAACCGTAATTGTTTTCCCTGTCCAATATTTAATTCGCCACGGGAATCAAAGTTATTAATAACAATTATTGATTCTTCGATAACGCAGATTGTATCCTTATGTTATTATTCATCCACTGAATTCGCTGAAAGAAACGACATGGAGTAAAATCTCCCCTTTACACTAAATTGATGGGATAATGCAAACACAGAAAGTTCAGCGAGGACAAGTCAAGAAAAAAGTAGACCACAGCACATATACGGTACAGTGAAAACGGATTTGATTGGAATTTAGTGCAGCGCGAGGGGCGAGATTCGCTGAAAAATAGATATGTTAGCAAACGAAACGTTTATTGCTCCCTGTGTCGTTTGTCTGTAAATATTGGCAAACGCCTGTACGGTTCACTGGCAAGTTTACCAGCTCTATCGCGAAATTTGACTATTTTACCTGGGTTGCAAGGTGTCCAAATTAGCGCTGCAAGTACACCCAAGGTTTAAAGCTAGTCTACACTATTACAGGTTACACGGAGCTGCCTGGATAGATATTCCAACATTAAATATTGCGTTACACGTGAATATGGCATGCAAAGGGCGGTTAGCCGAAAACGCTGTGAGACTACATGTGTACGGAATCTGATACCAAGTGTGTTACTCAACTACTGTCACATGTGGATTAACTTTATAATAAAATATAAGGTGTCCATTAGAAATTTTCTTTCATATTTTTAAGAAGTCAAACGAAACGCATAAATCCATACATTTCAAAGAGGAATTAATATCTTGTTTATTTAAAACATAGTACAGTCGACAACTTTCTGTCAACGCATTTCTCGTATTTTTTTACTAAAATAATTAGAGCTTAGACTATCTTCGTAGTATAATAGGAAACAATCAAAGTAAACATACACAAACCAAGCAATGTTAGTCTATCGTGTTATTTCTTCATAGTTGAGAACGGAGATTGAATTTAATGTTTGCCTTCAGAATTTGCGTGTATCTTTAAGCAGTAACAACACAATTATCAATACCTCTCAAGGAGCACTAGAACAGGATCATCTTCTTTTCAATATTTATTTCAAAGCTTCCAAGTGCAATAATGAAAGTCAAATCAGTAGTTTATTATATCAGTGAACAGTGATTTGGCAAATTGCATTTATCGATCGCAATCATGAAGTTCGGATCACTGTAACTGTAAAATAAATTGTGGTGCAAGGGGTGATACTACATTTTGAATTTATCGAAGCGCTCGGAGGTAAAAATTAATGTCCGTTTAATTGCAATCCGAGAAAATTAATACGGTGAAGTGCGATTTTATGTAGACGTTCACAGTCGAGTTATTATAAGGTATTGTCTTAGTTTCCCCGCCTAACAACAGCTGTGGTCGCGTTTCCGCTGGCGAAACTCGCTGTTACACGCTTTAAAAACGAAACGAACGCTCCTGGTTGTAAAACCGTGGTCGCTAGTTGTTTCCAGGAAGGTTACCAGCTTCTTCTTCGGTGCTTTTATCGACTTTAATTGAACCTTTGTACAGGCGCGGAGATCAACCTATTCTCCTTGTCGGTTCACTATTCCGCCTTCGTCCATTTCGGATTTCGCTGCCATTTCACTCTCGATTGATCTCAACGAAAGAGTTTATTGCCTTTATTCTGGGTAGGCATCTGGCACGCATCCTCTGCGTTGTTGCCTCTGTGCGCCACAGCGCTCCTCGTAAAAAAGATGATATCAGCTGCATTTTTTCAATGCTCCCCTACACCTTCCGAGAAAGGTGAGCGAGCGACCTTTCTTGCACACTTTCCTCAAGGGTACGCTTCGCCACTTCAAAAACCGGCGAAATATCTCGCGGAGACGCTCAGAGTCGCATTAAACAATTGACTGGCACAAATAAACTCGATAATCAAAGTCCTCATCGATGGATCTGGCTTAGTTGATAGACTGGAAGAATTTTCAGAATAAATGAATCGACTCGTCTTTCAACGAATACTTTATTTAAAAGTACATATACGGTGTCACTTGTAGTAATTTTTTAGTTAACATCTTTTCAAAAATGTCGAAATAACAGTCTCCTTCCTACAAGCTGTTTCTATATCTTTTTAAATTCTGCAGCAAAAAATCTGTACTTTGAAATAAAGTGTTCATTAGAAAAAAAGGCCCATTAATTTTTCCAGAAAGAATTCCAAAATTCACATTTTTTCAAATGCAACATGAACGTATTCTAGTCATCCTCCAAGCCATTTTAGGATCGTTCTGATAAAAATTAGATATGCTAAATGCAGTATATTTTGCAACAATTAAATTTTTTGAATGCAACGGAGAAATACCGAACGGAAACGAGTAAAGCTTTATCAAATATTTGTAGCCGCGGTTTGTTAAACATTTTATATTTATTTTGGCGAGCAGCGCATTTAATTCCCAGCCTCGGAACAACCATTTTGATCACTGTACAAACACAGAATCAAGGAAAGAGGCGTCCCCAGGTACACAGTATTCTCCAGAGGTGAAACGGAAACGCAAATGGATTGTGATGTACATTTGTTCTTTATGTAAGCCGTGGAAAAGTGACGATGAAAGCAGATTGCAGACAGCTTACTATCGTTCCGCAAATACGTTCTGCGTTTTGAGGATTTCTGTCGGAAGAATACACGAAATCGTACACTCTGCGATTGCACAATACTGTCTTATTCTATTGTTCCTCTTAGGTACAAAAATACTTCGATTATTGTACATACGCTCGTAATAACTGTGCAAACAGATTGCACGAAAATGATCGTGGTCTTCATTGTTCATCTTTTTATATGCATTATTTACGTTCCTGGACGAGAATATTACCTTCGTGCACCAGATCATCTCGGTCTATTGTCTCTCATAGAAAAATGATCGTTCTATTTGCTCGTAATAACTTTATGTGAACACGTCATTATTCATACTTTGCTTCAAATAGCATATTATCAACGGTCTTACGCGGGTATAGTATTTTCGTGTATCAAGACATCTTCACAGGAATGCCAGCTAGCTTTCATAATTTAGAAAGTGAAGCACAAGAACATAATTGCATAATTCTATACAGTTTCTTGCAAAATTGTGTGTGCACCTGATGAAGAAGTATTGAAGGAACATAGATCTTGCATATTTTCATGATGACAAACTCATTACGTCGAACATGTGTGCAATAAATAAATAACTCGATATAATAAAGTTAACGAGAAAGTCCTGGCTGAAATACCGTGCAGCCTGTTTGCTTAAAGTTATTCCGAAAAAGAGGGGTTGGTTTTTTTTCACGAAGTCGCAATCGTAGCTCGGATTCCTCGAGGAGGATCGCGAGATTTCGAGGGCTAGAGGAAAGGAGAAAGAGGGAGTCTAGTGGATCGTTTAATGTTTCCGGTAAGAAACGCGGCCTCGCCCCAACGCTTTCGACCAACTTCTCGAGACGTTAGATTATCGTATAGTTCGGTTCACTCTTCTCTCCTTTACTCCCTCTTCAAGGTTGTAGAAAAAGTTCTCCTCCGTTGGCTCGTAGCATAGCGTAGGTGGTCGGTCTCTGTGTTCCCTTACCTGTGTTTCTTTCGCGTTAGAGCCCTTCTGGCTAAACTTCCGGGTCATTAATTTACATTAGGACATTTTTCAAGAGCTCCCGACGACCGTGTACCCTTAAAATTGGCGGAGTCTTCTTTTTCCATGGCTCCTAGTCCCCCTTCTCCCTTTTACAGGGGAGAACCCTCTTGAGTTGTTTGTGCCCTCTCTTGTCGACGTCACGCCTGAATTCTTTACCATTAAATGGCACCGAGGAAAGGACAGGCCTGTGCGCGGGCTAACTTTATCGCTGCTTCTATTTTTAAACTCTCCCATCGTTGAAAAGCTTCTGCGGATTCATTTCATCCCCTTTTGTAACTCATTTTGATATTTATAGCGGAAAATAATCTACATATAGTTTCGAGCTCGTGCCTCGTACCAGACCGATGTCTGATGCGTTCTCGATTACTTCGCATTATTATTTTTAGCTGCTAAATGATTATCGTAAAGAGCCTAGCAACATCAAAATAATTTATGCCATGGTTTTCAAACATGTTACTGATATTTCATGACTTCAACAAAATTTCTGTTCACGAATTTTCATTAATGTATTATACGACTGTATTAAACATGAGAATAATTTGTAGATTTATGTTTCTATTTTTGCAGCCAAAAATCACAAAATTAAAGTAAAATACTATTTTGTTATAAAGAAATAATTTTTTTTTTTAAATTTCTGTGAGATAATAATAATTATTATTGTTATAGTATTTTCATTGCGTATTTAAAGAGGGAAAAAAGCAACAGGTACATAAAAATAGAAGGCAAAAGTTGTCATTATAAATAAGTTCGCAAACTCTGCGCAGACTAACTCTGGCGACCACGATGAAACCTGACCTTAATTATAATAATAGATTATGTAGATTACGCAGTCGAGAAAAATACACTAGGTCCCGATTGTATAATACCTGAAATGACAAAAGACATTGCACAATAACATTGCACAATAACTTGTGAATTCGGCCATACGTGCTGTATTTATTCTTCGAATTTTGTGGTATCATTAACAATAATAATCGATGCATTTGATCAAAGCAATGTAAATAAGGTTGAATAATGTTCATGATAGGAGACTCATAATTGATACACGATTTCCCAATTAGTTTAAACATACAAATTATAATATAATTTTCAGTAATTGCTGTTTCACGTGATATTCATGAGATGTGATAATGGCAGAGCGCCTTAGTTAAACTAATTGATTGTTAATTGTGCAGCGAACAGGGTTTTGATATAATAGAATGTAAATTGCGGAATAAGGCGCAGCTACCTAAAAATATTACGAAAAATATGCGAAATATAATGAACACGGTATGTTCGATGTCGTGATAAAATAAATCGAGGAAAAACCCAGTAGATTCTAACCCAGAATTATTTAGTAATTTCCTTATAATTTTATTCCTCTCATTAATTTACAAATATTTTTGCATCTCATCTAAATGAATTTTCAATAAATATTCACAACCTGGATGACAGTATAATATTTATTGTCACGTTGTTCTAAGTAGACTGCAGATTTGACGCATCTATTTCAGCAAAATAAATTTCCAGCTTCCAATGGATGTCTCAATATTAATAACTAAACCAAATATAAAAGCTTGTCACTACATGTTATCATTTTTTAAGAGCTGTGGTCTTAAAGTATAAGTTTTGTCTATACTGTTCCAACTAATCATATGTCTGTATTAAAATATCTGTGCATCTCTAATATACCACATTCTATTTTGTAATTATTATATTCTGTTTTGTACGTGGCGTATTTCGTCTTTTTTGTAATTATATTAAAATAAATCTCATATGAGATTTTCTAATTAAAAAAAGTCAAATTATATTACTTCTAGCTCATGGAAATTATTCGACAAAGATATGCAATTTTTCTTTCTCATAAAAATCCGCAGTCTACATGTAAGTATGAAATTGTCCAGGGGGTTGCGTCTCGGCGGAGTATTTCGGGTAGTGCAGTTGGCAATAGAATTCGAGTGGGCGATGTAACTCTTAATCCTTTTTAACACGTCACGTATGTTACCGAATATCCTATTATCACGCAAAACGTGTTGGTAAATGTTCTAAAACGACGATTCCCGTTTCTGCTTCAGCACACTCTAACGGGCCACTGCGGGAAGGTGATGGCGGCGAAGTTTCTTGGCGAGCCTTCAAAAGTAGTTACAGGCAGTTACGACCGTACCCTAAAAATTTGGGACCTGCGTAGCAAGGCGTGTAAGTAAGCAGCAAACAAACAGCAGCAAAACCTGAGCAAATAGAAACGTTTAACCTATCAGCACGAGCAGCACGGTTTTATTCGTTCGTACGCGCCCGGTGCCCGCACGTGGATAAACGGGGAACGCGTTTTCTGTTGCTGCACAGACAGAAAATAATGTACAGCATTAGCGGTAATCACGTCCTTCATTATTCCCATTAGTCATGCGTAATGCTAATATACTTAAGGGCGCCTCGAGATAACAATAAAAACGAGACGCGGAACGATACACGGCCATTCGTAGGTACATGGCACTGCAGACCATAAGTTTCAGGCCACCCCCGTCGGTAATAAGAAGCAAGCTTGTTTTATGGAAATTTAATCGTCTATAACATATTAAGGATGCTAAGTCGATCGGAATTTATGGGCGGAATAGAATCCTATCGGTACCGCGATTAATTGTTTAATGGTCGTCCGTTAATGAGACCACACAAATGTGGCAAAAGTCCCGCTGTAAGTACTACTCCCGAAGCCAATGTTATATGTTTGCTTGCCTCCCATGCTTAGTAGTACTATCAAATCTGAATCATTTTCACCTGTACTTTTATTCGATTTTCAATCAGACGATTTATTGCTGTTCATAAAGTACCTGTTACCAGACTCAGTGATCATAATAAACCTGCATTTGAAATTGTGCATATAAACGTTAGAGTAAATTAATAGTGTTGTACAAAGAAGATTAACTTCGAGGAAAATGAAGCTATTATTGAATTCTGATTTTAATTCAGAGAATATATTGCGTTTCATAAGACGTCTGTTACCGGGGAAAGTGATCGTAATGATAGTATTTGGTTTATTAGAACATCCACGCGAACGTTAAAGTAATTTAATAATGTTTTACAGGTGAGATAAACTTCAAGGGAAATGAATCATGCCTCGTTAAACTGGCGCGACTTTGATGCAAGTAGAATCAGTGTGTAATGCACAGACAGTCGTATGGTAGTAAAATTCACTGATACGTACACAGCTCGTTTATCAAACTGCATATCTTAATAGTTTATTTGCTTTGTAATAAATGGTAGTACGTTTCCTGACATTTTATATTTTCAACTTTTACTAAACATATTTGAATTCTACTATGCAAAACAGTGTTTTATTACACGTATGGATGAAATATGTTTGCAATTATCTAATGAACGCGAGTACATAAAAGTTCCATTTATTACCTACTGGATAAAATGTAACAAATGATCCATTTTTTCTGCAAAATTTTTTTTTCTTCAATTGGAATGTACAGAAGTAAAACAGAAAATTATTTTGCATTTTTGGAAGGGTTGGAAATAATGTAACAATATTTTATGCATTTTTAATATTAATTTTCCTGTTCTTCTTGAGACAGTTGCAAAACGCCAGAGCGAGAAGCAACGTCGATTCCACGGGGATTCGTTATTTCCACGAAACTTAAGGCCCCCTAACGAGGAGGATCGACTAAAAATGATCTTAGGTCGCGTCGTCGCTTTGTGGGATTAATTAAGCCGATAAGGTTCTTATCAGGAGTTAGCGGAATCTCTCCTAACTTGCTTCAATCTGCACTTTTCCCTTGCGCGAAGAGTTTTTGGTCGCAAACATTGACACTGCTAATAGATGACGCTATTCGATAAAGGAGGTCTTGATAAGAATAATTGGTAACTCAGTAGGGAATGTGTCTGCCTTCGCGTTCACCAGATGAGATCACAAGAGAACATTGTGCAAAAATGCTGTAATCTACATTGGCAAGCTTAATTAGACACAGAAAAATTATACAAGTTCTTTTTACGAGTTTTGTACGAATTTTGTTCAATCAAAAAAATTACTATCATTTCAAACTTTCATTAAAAACTTTATACTGATATGTTAACACAGATGCTCTTTAATTAATAGAATATCAAATATCAAATGAAAAATTTTGGAACTTATTTAAATGATTAGAATACGAAATAATTTTTTACCATACGTCAGAGAAATGGGACTTTTTACCACTAACGTTGCAGAAGTAGACTTCTCAAGATTTCAAATGCTATGCAGTTCTGAAACAGTGCATCCATTGAAAGTTTGGCCGTATCCTTTCAAAGGGGTTTCCGCTGGCATTGCAATTAGCTTTATCAGAGCTGCCCGGAAGAACTTATACTCGCCGCACGACTCGCGGTAGTCATCTATTTAAACAGATCGATGGACAAGCGCTTCATCAGTCAGTGTAGAAGATCGAGACAGAGAGAGAGGGAGAGAAAAAAATGGCGATCGGTACAAGATCCGAGTGTACGCGGCTGGTAAACTTCGACGTCCGGTTTCTGTTCGCGAACGTATCAATCAAAGACAAAATAGAAGTAATCAGTAGCAAAACAACGGACAGCCTTGTACAGTTTGTACATACGGTGCTTTCTACCAACCTGCTATCTATTCGAAGGCGACTGTTACCAGCCCGGATCAGACTTCAGTACGGGTTCGCCCGTTTCACCAGTCATCATTCGCATCTGCATAGGAACAGCTTCGTGAAGAAATCCTGCAGGAAGCAAACCTTCAAACTGATTCCGATATACTGGGCGAGGCTAATCAAATTCCCTGACTGAATACACAGTCTCCGTTTGCTAATTCATAGGAAGATTTTCCAGTGGATCTGCTTAACCGTCTGCCCTCCAATTTTCCGGCCCGACTTATGGTAGAAATCTCGAATAGGAGCTACTGAAACATTATGTTGCACGTTTCTTCTAAATGCAAACGCAATTATATTCTTTCGGTATCAATAGACAATGGATAATTTTTGTAGAAAAAGGAAATGCTGTTGATATATTTAAAAATTTTGTTGCACTGCTACATGAGAGTCCTCCTTTAAATGTAGACAATCAGAATATTAACGCTGCTCTCAGAGATTTCGTTAATGTCTGCCTACGGCTCATTATTTTTAATTGTAAATGTAATTATACCTTCGCGTTTCCTACTCGCACCAGATATTATCATTGGACTCCGGATTTTACACATTTAGGAAATGTCCTATTGTCTAGGATTCTAATTAGGCATTTGTTTCCCTAAATTACACCGCGTTTAGAGTCTGATTGCCATCTTCTAATGTTAGGATTCTGGTACACGTAGAGTGTTTTGATATCATCGCATTTTGCGAACAATGTAGACATAAAGGAACATTGTTTTATGACGTTCAATCTCGGTTTCTTTTAAAACAATCTCAGTACACCATTAATTTGACATAGACGACGAATTAGAGTCCAGCGTAATAGGTATTTCACCCCCAATCTGAAGGTTGGTTTCCGCCCCATCGAAGCAAATGGTAGCACACACTAAATATTTTTCTGAAGCGTTATAGTACAGCAAAAGCCACTGAGCAGATTAATTCTATAATTTAGAGTGGAGTTGCGAACGCAATTTTCCAAAATATTTCCCGAGAGATATATGGATCTTAAAGTTTAAAGCTTGAGGAAATTAGGCCTCGGGGCACATTTTCGTGGCTGGGTCCGGCGTAATAGGAGTATCCTAAAAAGATGATAACTTGCTGGCACGTGAAAGTAGCTATTACCGGGGTGAACTAAGGACAACGTATGGCTCTTTCGGCAAATACGGGTGGCATTAAGGGACCCGAAAAGTAAATTGGACGTGGCAGGGTCAGGAAAGTGACCGGCTGATATGAACCAAACGAACGAAAGGTCTCTAGTTATCCGGTTTGTAAATGTATGCTGGATTTACATTCGATTCGTATGAACCGCTGACTAATCTCGTGAAACCATATCATTCGAAGGACCGCTCCAGATATCGATTTACACTCTGGACAACGCCGCTATAGAATCCTGAAGTACGATCCAACTAGGGTGGAATTCTATTGACACAGGATTCACAGCTGCGAGCTGCATTCGACGACAATGTACCGGTTGTATTAATTCGCAATAATGGTCGAGAGCACCATCTTAAATTATCTGGAACGTGTACTTCTCGGTTGAACAACGAATGTGCACTGCAAATCAAATTTCGCTGCACAGAGGATAATTGTATCAGTGACTGTTTTGCGACGATATTGGGTAAAGAATATATGGTTTGTGAGAAGGTGGTAGTACGAGACAATAGCTGCCAATATCCTGCAAACATTGATTTTCTAAATACTTTATACAATGAACTTTTTTTTTTTTATATTTTATTTTATTTTGTTTGGTATATATTAATCGTACATGAGTTATTATTCTCACTGTCCGTCACTTTATTCGATTCTTCTTTATCTACAATATTTTATTACCACGGGTCCTTCAACAGATTTAGAAATTACTTTTTAAAGGAATACTCATTACGATAACTTTTACCTTTTCGGTTTGGTTTCATTCAATAAATTATTCCGATTTTAATGGACTTTTTGAAAGTTGTAAAATTAATTTTATGCATTTGTGACAACAATAAGTAGCTTCACGCAAAATCAATACAATCACTGGATCAATACGGTCAATTTTATGAGAAGCTTTTTAACATATATTTCGCCGAACAGATTTTTCGAGAGCGCTGAATTATTTCAGACAGGCAGCGCACATTTTTCCCTCAGCTTGCAGAAATTGCAGTAAATTCTGGTATAATAAAAATGTTGTGCGAGCTTGTGCATGTCCCTTCTATTATTATATAAAGCTTTCCGAGTATTTGTAACCTTTTAAATCTTTCGAGCATAGTATGCGTGTAATAAACTTTCACGTTGGGTCAAAATGATCCAGGACCCATCCGCTTCGTCGTTATTCGACCGGAAACCCTCGAGTTATCGTAACGAATTTATAATACAGGGTGTTTGTGTTATTATTAGCCAGTGTTTTCCTCGTAAATTGTGAGTTAGCAAATACGAAAGGGGAAAATATTTTGCTGTGCTTCGATTTGCATCTTCTGCATTAGTCTGAAAATTAAAATATTGATAATTACATTTTTTTAATTATGGTACGACTTAGCAAACAATCCGAAGAAAAATAAAATCGTTTTAATTTCTTTCAACCAAAGTCATGAATGAAAAAATTAGCAAAAAATCATTATGTCGAATTGTTAGCAAACTTGTCCTTCATGATTAGATCGCGAAAATGAAAACAATCCGAAAACCACCCCTCTGATCCAGGAACAGTAAAAAATCTATTCATTAAATAAACTATCGATCTCTGCTGTCAACTCGATTTCGTTCAAGGCCACTGTTGTCCCCATGACTCAGCAACACCCTTCACTTTCGTTCTCTGTCCCCCCTGACTCTAAAAGCTTCACATCAATCACTGCGAACGCAAAGGCAATATGTTGCTTCGACTTACAAATGCAAAACATTGTTGCCGTGTATGAAATTCTTCATTGAAATCTCTGTCGCCAATCTAATGAGGAACTATAAGCAGCATGGGGGCCAAACAATGTCCCATCGTTTACTATTCGACGGTGTGTGTTGCGGGGCAACGCTCTTTATCTTCTAAATATAGCGTTGCGCGTTGACACCGTGGGAGAGAAGGCGCTTCATTGCCCCATTCATGGTCGGGAAAGTGACCTTGAACAGTGAATTGAATTTGCGTTCACCACGGTGTCAGGAAGCGCACGGTATTTGTTCCTGAAATCTTGATTCCCGTCAGTCAGGTGCGCAAACCGCCAGGTACCCCCTACAGCTTTTACGATCACACTAAATTTCTTCCGTCAGATATACGGTCGTGCCTCAGAGATTCGCGATGATATGTTGGCTAAATTTATCCACGCTATTAAACACACCCCGTAGGAAATACTTTTACGAGGAAACGTCTAAGAACATCTAAAACCCATAAATCTTCCGCTATCCGGGCAACAATTTCGTTTTTTTCCGGCTAGTGTTTACACCACTTCTGCTTAACTACTTCGCTCCCTTCTTTGGATGTAATTAGTTTCGAGATGTTTGGGAATTAAGACGCTGCCGCAAAACACCGAAGTATGTTCGGTAAATTGTTTGCGAAAGATTTAGAACTCTGGAGAGACAACCCTTTTAATACTCGGTTGATTATAGTGTGTCAAGTAATTAGTGGGCCGGATATTTATTAACTATTTACTAAGTAATAAAATCAGGGAAATAGTTTCTTGATTAAAATTGTGGTGACAATGAATGAATTGTATTTGACAAATTTATGTACGCTGTATTGAAATACAGTAAAATTTTTCTATAAGAAAACTCCTCGGGTCCGTGCTGTTTCTTAGATCGTGAACTGCGGCCTCACACTATTCGACTGTCAATTTTATGCTCCTTTGACAAAAATAAATAGATGCCATTCATTTGTTATTTTGCGGAAAGAATATTACAAACGAAATTTTTTAAACGCACGCGAGGTAGACGTACATTCAGTCGTGAGTTCATTTCTGCACGCGAACAAATGTTCTTAAAGTGATTCATTTCAGCAACTTGCCCCAAGCGGATGCAAACACTCCGCAAACTATATGCGGAGAGGTGAAATGTGATTTGTCTACTAACTTGAAATTTTCTTTTTCTTCTACGCTCTTCCCTTCTTCTGCACACATACTGGGTTCACCGAATTCAAATCTGTTCGCGAAAAGTGCTTAAACATTGAAAACATTTTACAATCTTCAAAGAATAGGTTCAGTTCCGAAATAAATTCTTTTAATGTTTTCATAATCGTTTGGAAGAAAGAGTGAGTAAATTTCAATTTGCGAAATTACAACATTTTAAGTGTAGACTATTTTTTGCAAATCGGAAAATTAGTGGTTAAATGCTCTTCGAAGTCATTGTAAATTCGAGTTAATTCCCTCGAGTTAATTCGAGTTAATTCCCGGGGGGAGGGGGGCCAAGGTTGTTACACAAAGACCCAACCCCGGACATCCATTTCGGTTTTGGGCTTTTACGCTTTTGTTGTGTGCATGGTCCCGCGGCAAAATAGTGAAAACCAAGCCGCACAGCTATCTGGGAAAGGCGGACGCCGGTGTACAAAAGTTTTGCGCAAATAAATCTCGCTACGCAAGGAGCGGACAATAGAGACCGCCGTCGCTGAAAGCGCGTTTAAGCGTGAATTATTGTTTATCTAGAACGCTTTAAGACAAAAAGGATGCTTAAAGTGGATCGTCTATTTTCTATCGGTGCATTATCCCTTTCGAAACCCCTCCACTTCAACGGTGCTTCAGGTATATTAAAACATCGGCTGCAAAACACCCTGATATTTTTTAATTAATTTTCTGCACCTCCTTGGCTTATGAACAGCTTATTACTTACGAGAGAAATAATTTCAGACTTCGGAAAAATATTAAAATAGATTACTTCATCCAGAATGCTTTCTTTTGTCTTACATCTTCCATAATAAAATATTGCTAATGACCCATTTTTATTTTCCACTTTAAATTAACAATTCATGTTTTGCAAATGCAATGTCACATTTTAAATAAATATAAGCTACACACGGAAAAAGACAAAATGTTGCAGAAGAGTGGAAGTTTTGAAAGTTGTCAATTTAGTTCGGGTGTAGCAATATTGAATGTCACTAACTCAGCGGAGCTCTAAGTATTGTGTTCAAGGTTGGATCGCCTCTCACGAGAGAATAAAGAATGACCATCGAGCGGGTGCATTACTCTCACAGAATTTCGCCGGTGATTAATGACTCCGGTGTATCGCACCCACAGTTAAGTAATTTCTGTTCCCCGTCAGAAAGTTAAGTATCCCAGGATCCACTGCTAACAATAAGTGTTGGTAACTGAATTCATTTAGCCTGTCTCTGGTACGTTAGCTCTACCCAAGAGCGGTCGGTTGTCGTGGATAATGCCTCGTATTCCGCCGGCATTATCATTAGGATTCAACCGCGTAATCATCGTTAACGTTTGCAAATAAGCTCGGCGAGTTTGGAATATTTATTCATTACCTCATTGCGAGGAAATCTCGTATACAGTTTCGCTCTTAAAAGGACTCCCTGCAAATGACACTTGATCGTGCTTTCGACTTTTAAGACGGCCGCTCGCGCGCGCGCAACGTGATTATAAATCTGAATTCTTTGTGCGCTGAGCAACACGGAGTCGTAAATGGCGGACGTCTTCTCTTTTCTGTCAGCTAACTTTATTGCGTACTCATCTAGCAAGATGAAACTGTTTGCTCGAAATATTATAGGAACTTTCTAAACAAGCGAAGTGCGTAAACTGGGACCAAAACTTATCTTGCTAGTTCTTATGAACTTCATTGTTACGTTTAGAACATAGATATATTTGGAGCCAGTTTAAGTAGATAATTTTCAGTATTATTCTTGGCAATTATTTTTTGACTAAGTGATTCTTCTTAGATCGTACAGTTTCCTTTTTCTTAGATCGAATACTTACTGTATTTCTTTTCTCGGTAATTTTAATGAGTTGAAAGTAGTATAACAGGATTTTCGAATTCCATACATGTTTTCACCGTGATGCGTTTGATCTACCCTCTGCCATAAATGCATATAATCCACAGTCTATTCATTATAGTCTTCGGCAACCAAATGTATTGGCAGAAAGCATAGGTTAAACGAATTAGAAATTCCAGATTGGTTCGTCGTTGCAAGCCCCGCAGGAATGACTGATACATAGCAGAGGGTTTGTTCGTGGAAGAAGAAACGATCCAATTAGATTTGCAATTCCCTTTAATTCCGCTGTAAAAGATTGTACGGCACGCACGGAACCTCTGAACCTACTTATAATTAAATCAGCCTTTAATCCACGGAGCGGACGACGGTTGTTCATCGAAGATCTGCAATTTAACCGGTTCGCGTTTCTAATATGAAAGTATTACCGGAGTTGTATTAGCATTTTCTCGACAGACCACGCGGTAACCGGGTGACGTGAAAACATGATTTCCAAGGGCGTAAATTACGTTTGGAATCCTGCTTATTGCGCCGCGCGGAAATCTATGAAAACGACCGGTCTGGGAGCCACAATGCGAAACCGGAAACCACCCCCGTCTTGTAAACGTACTTTTAATAACAGCGTTAACTGGCGCGGCGCAACATTGCCTACGTACCTATACTCCACTCGTATTTCAAAGCGCGATGAAATTGCATGATCCGGTTTCTTTGTTACTTTCCTTCGGCGTGCAGTCGTTGTGTATCGATGTTTCTGAGGGTTCCGCGAGGGCGTTATTGAACAATGGATAAATACGTAACAGGATAGCTTGTTTTTCCACGGCGCCGGTAAGCTGATCATGTTGTAATGCCTCGAATTTACATTCTATGGTTCGTAGGGTCGTTCTTCGGCACATACGTCTTATAATGATGACGTCAATCAACCTTCGAACCTTCACATGCAACGCATACTCAAGAAAATAGAAGATAAATCGAATACATTAAATATTTATCAAATTATAAATAATTATCATTATTCAGAGTGTTTCAAAATTATATGTGCAGATCTGTTAAAAAAATTACATCGCAAACTTGACATTCTACTTAAAAAAAAATTGTACATGAGAAAATATATAAAAAAATTTCTTCCTTTCCGAGAAATTTGAGTTGGACAATTCTGCTGTTTTTCGAAGATATCGCAAACTATGCACAAAGCTTTAAATAACGAAAACCATGTTTCGTTAAATTCTTACAACATCACGTCGAATAAAATCGTTTTGTGACTTCGCAACTGGAAAAAACAAAGCCGATAGAATACATTGCAAATATATACATACGTTCCGGCAAGCGTAGAAATTCGAAAAATATTTTAAAAAAGAGAGGTTCAACATTTTTATTTACCGAACTGTTACAACAGCGTCGGTAAAATCGTTAAATCCCGTATCGGAGGTATCTTGTCGCGATGAAAACATTTCGGTGATCGTTTAGAGATTCCCGGGGAGCAACTGTTGGTTCTGCGACAAGCCAACTATAAACAACATTAGCTAATTCGTTCGGAGTCGTGCGGAACCCTTTGTACGCCCGCGAATTTTCTGCCGGTTTGTACGCGGCAGCTTCACTTTGTCGCCCTGGCAGTCTCGGTGAAATCAAACGTGATTTACCGGCCAATCAATTAGCTTGTCGAATTTACCGCAACGATACGTCGTAGGTTATTGATATCGCTTGAGGCACCGAGCTACCTATGAGGATGGAATTACTCGCCCCCATTACTTCGTGGCGATGCATCATACTCCCGTTGACTTAGGTGTACCGACGTAAGCAGATTTTATGTGAATGCCGTGGCCCGCGTACCGATTCAATTTTCTGACCGGTGGGAACTGCATTGTTGCGATACGGACATTTTCCGAATGCACATATTGGGATCCATCGGTGCAGATGCAACCGATAGCTGAGTGAAAGTGGTTGACAATTAATCAAATGGTGGTCGACAATTAAACAAATACCATGAATATCTTTTACGATACTCGCAAACTTTAAAGATCGGTTTTTCATTAGTTAATTCTTTAAAAAATCTAAAGAAATTCATTACCTTCGAGCACCCTAAATTTTCGGAATGATTTTGACAATTAATTAGTTGGAATATTTTTCATTATATGTACATATGTGGAGTATAAATGCAGTATAAATATTTTGTTGCAGGCACAGAAACAAAATTTGCAGGCTCCAGTTGCAACGATCTGGTGACTTCCGACGGTGCAGGCTCGACGATAATTAGCGGCCATTATGATCAGAGAATCAGATTCTGGGACACCAGAGTAGATTCGAGTTCAAACGATATTCTGCTCGAGGGGAAGGTCACGTCGCTGGATTTATCTCGTGGTAAATGTTACATATACTACGAATCTTCTATTTAATTTATAAAAATCGTCACTCTATTTCAATCAATTCAATAATTCAGCAAAAATCTGCTCTACAATTTATCTTTTTCAAAAGCTTGAACAAAATTAAGCTTGCACACTCGCGACCGGCACAGAAATTCCCATGACACATTTTTGTTGAAAAATAGAGGTTCAAATATAAATACATACAATCGCTGTCCAAAATTAATTTTCAAAAGAAGTGGAAAATAGCGAGTTCAGTTTGAATTGGGTGAAAGAATTATTTGAACAATCGTTCTGTACATATTATTTGAATTTTATGGACGTGATCATGGAAACCTAACGAAATATGCGCCGTTTAAACAAATTTTCTGTAGAATTTATCCTTCGCGTCTTTTATAAAAATCGACATAACATTGCCATTAATTCATCAATTCAGCAAAAACGTGCTGTCCTTCGTCATTTAATTTTTTAAAACCTACACGTTGGACAAAAGCGAACTTAAAAATTCACAATCGGCGCAGAAATTCATTCATTCATTCAATCGTTGCAGTATGAAATAATTTTCGAGAGACCTCGAAAATATGAAATGTAGTGAAGGTATTACAAAAATCATTGACACAGCAAAGTGTATACCTGAATTTCATTGGATTGATGAAAAAAACTTACAAAAATATTTCACATGATTCATGAACCATGTAATCGAACATTTTTTAAAATATTAAGAACTCTCAGTTTGCTAAATCCTATATTAATAATATTATGCTAATGCAATTATTGATATATTAGAAACAATTTGTTCGCCTTTCTAAGAATAAAATCATGATATTGCAACTGACTATGAGTTGATATATTAGATATATTGATATATTAGATATATTGATGTATTAAAAATAATTTGTTCACTTTTCTAAGAATAAAATGATGATATTGCAACTGACTATGAGACATGGTCCTGACGTTGCCAATATGGCCACGTTCGCCCCGAAAGGGTTAATGCAGATAACGCGGAGATAGATTACAAGGGAAACGATATCTAGCCGGTTGAAAAGTTGAACGCGATTACACCGCGCGGGGAGCGCTCTAATGCTTTCCCTTTATCATTGGCAGTAATACATTATGTATACTTCCATTAAAGTATAATATTCCATTCCTCGGGAAACGTGTCCGCTAGATTCCAGAATACCTTCGGCGAACGCCTCCTCATAAGATTTATACGGGCCGAAAAGGAATTACTTACTTAGTGGGATTCGTCTCGGTGCATTTCAAGGCGGTGCACCGGAGCTCCGGTTTTTTTCCCGGCTGGCACTCTGTTCAAATAACGGAAATTCGTGGAAACTTCCTCGCAACGTGATCGGAATACTATAAAGGAGAGGGGAACGTAATCAACGATTGCTTATTATCTTTATGCGGGCACGTACGCGAATTGTATGGCTAACCGTATTAGCGCGACCAATTTCGATATCGGCGACATGCAAATTCAAGTAGCGACACCTGCTTGTTTTCAGATACAAATTACCTTTTGAGCTGTGTCAGGGATGACACGCTGAAACTTATTGACCTGCGGATGAAGAAGATCATTGGATCGTTTAGGTAAGTCTTGGGAATGATCCTACTGCAAACTCGTCTTAATGTCTGAGTGTGTTTTTATGAATGGATTTACTACTTTAAAGGCTATGCAATTGAACTGGGCAAACAATATGTAAAATCAAGTGAAATTTAATTGTAAACAAAACGTGCGTACCAAGATCGTATGTATTATTAGCTGAATTCATTCATTCGCCTTGAAGATAATTTATTCTTCTTGTACTACATTCTAGATCATGTTACTATATCGTTCACTAAGAAACAATAATGAAACAATTTTTCCAAAATTATATTTTTGTGTACCTGTTTTGTTCTATTCGATAAAAAAGTCTGATAAAATCTTTATCAAATTTTACGGTTGGGATAATCTTCTATGTAGACTATGAATAATTCATATAAATTCATAAAATCTTGTAATAACTACGTACAGCAGAGGGAGAAGGTTGAGCTCGTTCGAGCAGCTATTAACAATGTTAAACATTGTTTTATTTCCCCCTGAGAGGAATCACCATTTGCGTTTACTATAAGGTAAAGGTATCATAGCTCGGAGCTAATCGGATTCGTGTAGGTGTGATGCGATGACTAACCCAACCGCTTATAAGTAACATCGGGACTGTAATAGTTGCAACAAATGCGATGTCTGCGTGTTACCAGTGTTCTGTGTGTCTGGATGTTGACTGATTGATTGTTACCTGTCGCTTGTGTGTCTAGATGATGACTGTTTGATGGCTACGTGTGTTCTTGTTGACTGTGTGTATGAATTGCTTGGCTGTTGCCCGGTCTGTGTGTTCGTGTTTCTGTTGATGTTTGTAGGTTAGTGGTGGTAGTGATGGCGTGGGAGTGGTCGTGTATATGAACAGGGAACACTTGGACAGAAATTTCGTGTACATAATTCGCAAATTATATGGTATCAATGTTTTAGTACCTAATTGGTTACGATGCCTCGTGGGGTCCGAAAACTTCAGAAAATCTTTCAGCGCAAGATTCAATGAAACTCGGTGCAATTTTATTGTATTTTCAAGTCCACAATTTATTTTCCGTGAAGTGGTTTGACATATTGAGTAGTCTGTGAATAATATTCACTGTTAATATTTTTAAGATTTCACTGAAATGTTATCGACTTAATCGAAAAATTTTTAGAATATACTCTGAAGGCAAATATTTTTAGTAAATTATTTTGTAAATGTATTTTTGGACCTTTTTAATTACATAGAAATTTTTTTCAATTGGGAGGAAAACTGATCGACGACCATATTTTACCACGTTTTTTTAGACTTAATTCGCCGAAGCTATCTCAATGGAGGGGATTTCATTTAGTTGAAATTTGCCTATAAAAGTGCAAGTTTGCATAAACTTCCGCAGGGTAGTCATAAATAAGGTCTCGAAGACAAGATTCGATCACACATGATGCGCAGCTGTCTGAGAACCCCAGTTTATGGTGTCTTGAGGTTGTATTAGCGTACTGGAGGTGCGATGGTCGTGGCAACCCTAGATTACCTGCGCTGATTCTCGACAATTTTCATTCCCCAGTTCGAAGCACTAGCATAATTCTCTACCATTTCTCAAGCCTTTTATAAATTTAATTTTATCCTAATTCGCAGTTTCGGGAAGCAGGCGATCTTCTATCTTTTTTGTATGAGTGTGCAATTTTGATAAAAATTTAGAAGAATGAATTATGTAAGTTTCGGTGATAATCGTGTAATAAAGGTTTTAACTTGTTTTTCTTTGTTTTTCAGTGCTGACGGCTTCAAAGTTGGTTTCGATTGGACACGAGCCACCTTTAGTCCTGACGGTCAATACATTTCGGTTGGCTCTTCGGACGGATCTGTTTTCATTTGGTCTGTCCTCACAAATATGATCGAAACCGTGCTGAAAAATCATTCGTAAGTAACTTCTCTGCATCATCGATCAACAGTTTACCTAGTGCATGATATTATTCGAATACGTTCTGAGAATGCAAGTGATTGTGTCTTGCATGGTAGCTGAACCAAAGATATATTTGTCAAAATAAATTCTAGCAAAATAATTGTAGCAATGAATCGTCTCTGGTCATCGCACAGTTTAATATCAATATCACACACCCCTTATAGGAAATATATTTCACATATTCATAAATAATTATTAAATCACACTTATTGCAAGATCAAACTCTTATTCATTCATTCAACTGAAATATTTCATACGATACAGTATATGTTCTATAAAATAAAACTGTATTTGTTCGTTTCTACGTTTCATGGAATTAGCCAAATGCCCGAAAAACTTTTTATTCATACAACGTGCACGGCCGCGCTATAAAAATTTAACACTGTGTATTTTCGGGGCCAAATATCACTTTTTACGCCGCCAGCAACAAAAATCGTAATCTTTATTTTGATATCAAATAGATACCGATTGGAATGTGCAATAACGATATTAAGCCCTTAGCCGTTATAAAATCCATGCAAGCTAGCGAACCTGTTCAAGTTTATTTGACATTTTATGGGTTGTGTCGCCAATAACGGCGAAACTTATTAAAATATGAAATTTCGGTCTTGATATCGAGACGGCCATCTCCACAGAAGATCTTCCATACTGTCGAAATAAGTATTCGTGACGTGGTAAAAATAGCTAAAACGCCTTCGGGAATCGTTGAAGAAATTGTTAACGTCATTTGTTAACTTCTCACATCAGTGACTCGCAAATATTTTTCTGAATAATGTATATACTGCAGTGAAACATTTTTTATTCGAAGATGAAGAAAATATTTCGATGCTTCCTAGATGATCCAAATATGTTTATTCAATATTGATCCTATTGTAAATGTTAGTTTATGCAATTGTAGTTAAGCAACTCCCTTTCAATTCGTCATTAGTAATAGTATAATAACGTGCGCAGATCCAGCTACTAGCCATGTAGTTTCAGTTAACATAATAGTGGAGCATTTGTGCAATCCGTATGAACTGTTAGTATAATTTTGAATCACAGCGGCGAGTGAACAAATAAATCGTATTTGCCGGAGATAATTTGCTCTGTCAACAAAACAGTTCTATGTAAATTACTTTGTAGAATCAATGTTGAGCACATAGAATACCATTACTTTGTAAGCGGCAAGTATGATATTGGTTTCGATTAATGAGGCCTTTTATGCAGAGATCCCATTAAACGCTATGAAATTAACTAGCTATATGCTGTACCAATCAATTGCATTTTTCCGATTCTCTCGAGGAAAATAAGGGTTCCCGGTAGCTCCGCTCGAGATCGAGAGCAACAGCATAGCGTGAGCGGAGACGGTACATTATTTAATGGTATTATAAAGAATCACGCGTCTATTTCGCGAGAATCCAATAGATTGTTATCGGTAATAAATTCCGTTACGCAATTTACTACAAAATTGCCGACGAGCTTCGGTGGCCGGACGAGTCTTTAAATTATAGAAATTTTTACAATGTGCACACGGCGCGAATCCTCGCATTGGACTGGCTGCGTTCGCAACTAAATAAGTGGGTATTAAAACCGCGTTAACATGAAATTAAAAGTCATTCCGCGGCGATCACTCTATCGTGTGTTATTAAACCATGCCGGCATCCTGTCAGCCGCCTCTAATTTTCTCGCTAATCATTCCCTGTGATAACGACCAATCCACTCTCGAGTTGGATGATCGCTAAAGTCGTTCGCACTACCGCCAAAGCGTACGCAATTCTGGCAGGCACCTTCGAGTGCTTTGCATACCCTGCTAACACGAAGACTTCGCCAAGTGTCCTTTGGCCCACCGCGTTCCGGACGCATGCGCCCCGATCATGTACTTTGCTAAAGCAAGGACACGAGGTCCAGAAAAATATTTCGCCGTGACCCGATTTCCCTCGTCCAAGTCGCGGACCATATATCTACGGACATACAGGACCGTTCCACGTAAATCGGGTATACGTAATATTTTCATACACTCGCATTATGCATATACGATGCATCGCGATATCGAAAGTTTATACGGCAACCCGGTCGACTTCGCCTCCTGGCTGGCCTCGTTTCAGATGAACATGAGAGAAATGTTATTCACTTAACCCCTTTGATTTTGATGAATCCTTTTACTGTAAGTAGTGTTGCGTCGTGATGTTCGAGGGACACTCGCGGATGATGCGCGGACGTATTTCCACTCAAGGTTGTAATGCTTGAGCCTAATTATTACTATCCGCCAAATTAATCTTAGGTACCTAGTTCCATGGTTCATGTGATAGCAAAGACAACGTTTTATCTGTTTGATTCGAAGGGAATACATTAAATCGGATTACATTAAAGGAAGCGTTTCGTCCCGGACCTGCTAATGGACTCGTCAATTCTAGCAGGTCCTGTCTTAGACGCTAGCGTGCGCAAGGGGTCTCGAATGATACCGCGGAATTTAGCGCTGTTGTCTTAATCGCTGGACAACGTAATACTACGACGCAAAGTCTCGAAACTCGTACTGTATAATTGACAGTACAACGGCCGGTGCGTTGTACCTGTTTATTTGCGGATTCAATAATATCGCATGTCCGGAAGTTAGGAAAGAACTGTCGGAATTTGACTTCTTGTCCATTCGCGATGAGGAAGAAAACACACTGCTTGATTCCTGCCGAAAGTTGCAGTTACCAATCAGCATCCTCAAGAATGTTTTGGTTCTCTCTCCAATGGCTCTGAAGGAGGCCTTTTTTCATTTTTCTCCCTGTAAAGCTATTAAAAAATCACAACGGTTTGATATTTCAATCTGCTCTGCGTAGTCTAAAATATAAACTTCTAAAAACTAAGTATAAAGACCTAATCAAAAAACCTTTCTAGTCGTGGGAGCGGACGAACGACAAGAAAAGATAGCCTAATCTAATAAAGGCTCTGAAGGAGGCCTACTTCTGAGAAAGAATGAGGCGAGACTCGTGAAGGATACGTTCCGTCACTGGTCACCGTACTTATCGGTCGAAACAGGATCCTTTTCCGAGGCCGAATTTATGGCACTCTTTAAACTTGCAATATACAAAAAAATAGATATCTGGCAATGTCCAGAATGGTCGCCGGATGACCCTAATTGACTAAATCTTTGAGGAAGATTCCACGAGAAAGAAACCACGTGTCTTGTTTCTGCGCGATGGAACAAATAGAACTACACTCTTATCAATAACGTACCAAACCCAAAGCACATCGCTCAACGAAATTAGAATTTCGATCATCCCGAACCCTCTCCCTTCTCCAAACTGCCACCTAAAAAAAGAAAAAGTCCTGAAACGCCGACGTACAGGAGGAGGAACACAGAAAGTTCGGAAAAAGGATCGCAGAGGTCGGGTGTCTGAGGTGGGCATGCGTTGATCGGTTCCACTGGAATCCTGGCTCACAGTGGTTCCCTCGATCTCGCTGGTAATTACCAGTAGCACTTTTTGAAGCAACTGCAACATTACAAAGTCGAAAATACACGTTGAACAAATGAAATGTTCAAGTCATACAGACATTAGTCCCACTGTTCTAAAAAATACGACCACAGGTGACGGCGTGTGATGCACGGGTCTCTGGTCGATCCGTTCTACAATTATCCATAGCCCGTTCCCCTCCTCGTCCGTTTGGAGATACGATGGGGGCCACTTCGTCGTCCTCGGCCTCCTCGAGTTTCCCAAGGACGCGGGAGATCTTCGGTGGTGGTTTCTATGGGAGAGCCCAGCGGGCGGTTGTAGTGCGGCGTGCACCTAAGTACCGGTCGTATCGAAAAATAGCTTAAGCACCGGTCACGTAAAAGCTGGTCCGGTAAGCTGGTCCGGTGAGTTGGTCTGCGTGCGTGATTTCGCCGCGTGTATGCGCACGTTTCACTGTTATTACTTTCACCGAGAGAGAGAGAACTCAGAGAGCATAGCAGACCGATGGCAGTCGAAGCAGAGCCTAACAGAGGCTAGCGGAGCCTTGGCATAGAGCCTTTGCAGAGCGTTGCAGAGCGTTGCAGAGCGTCGGCAGCCAGGACAGCGTTACCAGGCAGGGCTCTCGTGGCCAGCGTCATCTTTCGTCGTCATCTCTCCTAGTCGTCCTCATCACCTTCATTCTCTGTCGTTCTCCTTCGACTTCTTGTGATCATCGGTGCACGAGCTCTCTCGGATCGTGTAATTCGTACGTTGCAGCGGCGTGTACGCGCGCACTCAGGAATCCCCGGGACTAACTTAACAAGCACCTCGCCCTTTCGCCCTCTTTTTCCAGTGGTATCGCCCCGGCCTCTGTCATGCTCCTGCACTGGCATACTGCATCGTAACACATAGCCGTATACATGGATACATGTACACCGTCATAGAAAGAGCAGCCGCGCGCGATTTCGTATTTAATGCGCGCTCTCGAAAGCCTGATACACGTAGCCACATCCATCACGGATAAAGCGTGAGATTCGGTCGTTTCGTGAAATCCTATAATGCAAACTGATGGAATGGATGTGTAACGGCGGGTTAGTCGCCGGCGTTAACAGATTATAGTGCGTGATCTTCTTCTTATTTGTTTGGCGCCGTGTTCTACGCCCCGGTTACACCGGGATTCCGCTTATCCGAATCTAACCGATGGGATGGATGTTAGGTTGTTACCCGGGGAATCGTTATTCCTCGTCGATTATGGATACGAGATGCAGCCTCGCGATCTTCGTACATCATGGGAAACGGACTGTGCTATGATCTACGGGGACGAAAGTCTGATACGTTCCTATTTCCTTTTTATCTCTCTAATACTTTATGGGAAAGTGACGAATTGACAATAGTGCTATAATATATAAATAAATAATTATACATAATAATGTATACAATGAGATACGTAAATAATGTATCTTAAAGTCATTTAATTATTTAGCTATTCGTAGAAATTCATAAAGTATTTAAAATTTATAAAAGTTTCACAAGCATAGGATGAATACGATTAAAATAATATATAAATAAATAATTATACATAATAACGTATACAATAAGATGCATAAATAATGTATCTTAAAGTAATTTCATTATTTAGTAATCCGTAGAAATTCATAAAATATTTAAACTTTACAAAAGGATCATAAGCATAAGATTAATAAGATTAAAATAACAATGGTGATACGATTAAAAAACATGTAAATGTTTTTTTTGGAAACATATTTTAAAGTCATTAAGCACAGTAAACTTTTCACTTCAAATCGCATGCACGATTTAGTACATAATCACTTGTAATCTATTCACGAGCTCTGCTCTTCAAAAGTAGCTTAACATTTATTTGTTACATTTTACCGACAGTAGAATTTCCTCCAAACACTCTGAGAGATTGTGGAAGGTGATTAAAAGATATGAATAATTAAAGTAACTAGCAGCGTCATCGCAAATGAATATTTGTTCGCGCGAGCGCTATATTAATTACTTAAAATAACTCGTGTATAATTTAAAGTATTCCGATGTAACATGAAAGACATTCGACGCTGAATATAAGTGAACTTCGTTCGTTTCCGTTCCGCTTCGTTAGAAACGAGGGCGTATTGATACTACCGAAAAGTTTACCGGAACTTTGTAAACATTTTTACTCCTCATTTGCGTTCACGTAAAAACACATCGACGAGAGAAATATTTTTTGCCGTTGGGAGAATTTATTTAACGTCCATGTAGAATGTAGGATAACTACACCGAGCACAAAACTGGCATACATTGTTTTATAATAATTATAAGTTTGAATGTATTTAGATTTCGCAACTTTCATAAAAATGTGTGGGCTTGAATATAGAAATTTATTGAATAATTTCAATGCCTTACATCAAGAGTTGAAAAGAATGATTGTCACAAAACCGTAGAAATGTCGTCTCATGAAAAAATGAATTATAGATACGAGATAAATTGAGTACGTTGCTTTTCATAAATAAGTGCATTAGCGTGCACTTCAAGACAGCGATCTTAATAAAGTAGATTAATCAGAAGCATCCAATTAAAGTGCCACTTACAATGTATCCTCGAGTTTCATTGTTTCGAACAATTCTAATTAACGGCACTTCTCAAGCTGATTATCTAATGTTATATTTTATTACGAGCATCAATAGAATGTCTTCAATTCTAATACAAACGAAGAAGTTATTCAATATTTATTGCAACATTGTGTATCAAATTGGTTAAATTGACGTCGACAACAATCCCCCTTGATGTCTATATAACTGAACCGCTATACTAAACCGTTTTAACGGAACATCGGTCGTAATTAGTGTACGGATCATTATGCAAATTTCTATTTTCATAGGTTGTAGCACAAAAATCGCAACATGGGAAGAAATTTTTTCACCGGCTAAAAAATTTCGTACAGAAGAAAGATGATACCGTTAATTCTAAATTAATCCGAACGTTTCTATATTTAAATATTTCAATTACAAATTCACCTAGAAGGAGGCTAATAAACTTGCGGAATTTATTCGCACGACTCTGCAATTTAAATGACATTTACTTCTGCGTAACTCCAAACTGTCGCATGCATTAGCAACTAAACAACGTTACCGTCTTTATTGTTCTGTCTCCGTACTTTTAAATTTACGCGCCCATCGCCGGCTGTAATTATATACTACGCTACCGTTAACATCGCATCTGCGTTCTGTTATCAAAAGTCAATTCGCATCGTGCTTCGCTTCTTCGCGAGAGCTGATAATGCGCATTGTTAACTCATTCAATGAAAATTGTTTCACTTACCTTTACATAATACGCTGACTTTTGCTGCGTGTTCATTAAGGAAATGATTGTGTTCTTCCTACAGTATTATCTCTCAACTAACGCTATAATTTGTTAATGTTATAATATTAGCCTGCTTATCCTGCTTTGTTGTGTCCCTGCTGTTTGACAATCTCACTTGTAAATTCCACAGAGGAATGTAACATTATTTCCAATTATAATTTCTGGCTCGCCTCGAATTCTCATTAAGTAAGCACACGAGTAAATGGTTAAATTGACATGCGTTTGCAGAAAATGTTCACTCACAAAAATCATGAAATCCAATAATTAATCCGCGATACGCGTTGCTGTTTACATAGAATTTTCCATGTGCTAAAATGTTATCTGAAGGTTCAGAAAGCGTCGTGCTCTTTTTAGTATTATTAGTGCGATTAAACCGTGATTATATCCAATCTAATACTTGACAAACAAAATGATTTAACTGCAGCCTGAATTTTCACAAAAAGACTTTCAAAGCAAAAGGAGGAATGATTGTTATTGCAGCTTAGACTGTGCATTAAAATATTATTCTCTCTCTCTCTCTCAATAATAAACTACCAGCTATTACTTTACATAACAATAAGAGATAACATAATTAATAGTATCAAATTGTTATTTGCATTTTAAATCTTGGTGGGTCTCATTGTCCCTTAATATGCTTCGCAGCACGATCGATATGATAAAAATTTAATTGATCGTGACCGATGGCCACGATCATTGCGCTGCCTTTCATTGACGGATAAGCCAATGTACTAAACATCTGATTAAGAATATAGAAGTGTTTTAAAATTGTATGTCGTGACCACTTTGTAGTAATTCCGGACCAAAAAATTTCTTTTCTTCAAGGTCATATTTTTTAGTTTATATGTATATGTGCTTACGGGTAGTCCCAAAATGGTATAAATGTGGAGGGGATGATTTTACATGAAGAGAACATGCCAGTACTGACCCAGCTAGTTACCGTTTTTACCAAGACAGAATGCGGAAAAGGTGAAACGTGTTTCAAGCCCACAAAGGGTTTTTCCCACGGGCACGCCACGGGTCTACGAATAAAAGCTATCATTCGCGATACATTGATTTGTGCAACTTGTTATTAATAAATAAATGCGTGGCAAGGCGCGCTAACCGAGCCGGTTATTATTCTTTTCTGCCGGTAACTGACAGGTAACAGCATCTCATAAATATTACTACGCCATATTTCAGTCACGCACGCATTTATGGCGATTTTGTCTTGTACTTTACGAGCCAACGACTTTGCCGCAGATCCTTCGGGGTGTATGACTGAACCCCCAAGGAAGTAGTTCGATTAATATATTTCATGAGGTTCCGCTCGGCTACCGCGTTTTCACCGGCGCGGTCGCGAAAAACACTTTCCTGACACTTTCGAGCGCACACTCGTCGATCCGAAACGTAAAATGCACAATACACGACTTTTAGCATGACCCTCGCACGTAGTTGCACGATAAATTCCTCCCATTTCTTATCTACACTTTAATTCGACGACCTGCAACGTTTGTGGCATCATATTTTCAATGAATATATCGAATTACAACACGGAGAGGAATCTACTGTTTTATGATGTTTAATTAAAACAGGAAATGTGCATTATTCTGTTTCTCGAATTGTTTCGTCTAGAAGCGTGGGAAATAGACAGCTTTCGTTATTTTTGTGTGTTAAAAACAGTTATACTATAAATGCTTGCATTTGTCATTCACGTTTTAATACAATAACTCGTTCATTATGTCATGTTCAAGCACAGGTCATCGAATTTTAACATGCTCGGAAGAAAATCGAATATTTTATAGTACAGTAAAGGCTTGAAGGAAGAAAAATCCTCAGGACCTCGGCGGGCATACGCTAAAAATTTTGATGTTTTTATACAATGTTGATAAATTTTTTTCAATTATTTATTATATTAAAATGTTCTATGTTAGATTCTGAAACAAGCAAGTGGAAAACTTTTATACCGTCTAAAACATTCTCCACTCCAAGCTTATGCTTTTTTAAAAAAATATTTGCACGTATTCATTCTAGAAGAATTATGACCGAATAATGTGTAAGTACTTTTTGTTGGAAACGAGGAGGGTCCCGTAATAATTGGGACAATGGAGTTGTGTTAGGAGTCTACCATAAAAAACGAATAAAACGTCCGGAAAATTATCGTCACGTTTGATAGTGGCATATTTCGAGTCTCCATGCCTGTACAGTTTATAGCCACTGTGAAGAAAGGAAGTAGGTGGTTGCATTGAGCTAAGTCTACGAAGAACTATGAACCTATCAAGAACAGACCATCCGGAAAGATCTATCAACTGTGTTTAGGGTCACTAAATAACTCGTAAAATATATTCTTCGCACTTTGGTGATCCTCTGTGATCGATGGAGTGATCGGTAACAATGAATTCCTACGAGTGACGAAGCCATTAGAAACGTGTTAGAATATTAATAGTGTATCATAAGTGATACAGTAGTGATGCAGTTAACAAATCTGGTATATAGTGAACTAAGAAGGTATTTCCTTACTATGTTTATTTTTCTGAAAATACTGTTTTAATTCTTTAAAATATTTTTCCTTAAATAAAAAACAAAAATTGATCTTCTTTCAATTTTTCATCCCAATTTTTAAAAAATCATGCAGTGAAAACATTCGAGATATTCGAAAATTTTTAAATATTCAAAAAGAAATATTGAAAATCTATAAATCATCCTTGACATTCAGCATCGACGACAGCGTTCTCCGGAAGGAGGAATAGAAATCCTTATTTTCCATTACTTTCCATTACTGCCTGTCTGTTGCAACATAAAATATTTATCCTTCGAAAGCAACTCGCGATCCGTACGCGGTCACGTTCGCCGACGACATCTTGTACTTTTTCCCCGGTTCTTCCGCTGGACAATGAATAGTAAGAGCCGTTGAGACCAATCTTTCTGCAATCCGTTTTTGCTAAACGCTTTGATGCTTCATCCTCGGATACATGCCACCAGTCACTTCTTCATTCGATCGGAAGATTGAAGTTACCGTTAGAGAACTTCAGAAACAAGCACCGATACTTCGTCACGTAGGAAATGCGTGTTCCGTTATAGTTCGCAGACATTGTTTCCTGTTTTAAATGTTTGACATACCGAGTCGCAAATAAATTGTGTCGGGACATGGCGTTGTTCTTTTGATTGATGGTGTTGCGACGATTCCGACGGGTTTCTCTGCGGAATTCGCAGTGCTCGTGGACGGGGAGCACTTGTTAGCTGGACTTTCACTTAATAATAACTGCCTTATAGCTCAGTTGAGAACCACTAGCTTGACACTTCTTTCGTTGTAACTCTTTTTGAAAAACATTTCTTTGTAGTGTTTGTACAATTTTATTGATTTTTTAATAACATTCTAATGAACCAAATTGGACAGATAAAGATAAAAATAAGAAGATAAATTTTTATCGTTCTGTACGAAATTTCTGGATTACTTTCAGGTTCGTTTAGAAATATTGATAATTTTGAAAAACATTCAAAGTTTCTTGGTAGTGTTTCTACAATTTTATTGATTTTTTAACAACATTCTAATGAACCGAATTGGACAGATGATCGAAGAAAATAAATAAATTTTTATCGTTCTGTACGAACCTTTTGGATTACTTTCAGGTTCGTTTAGAATTATTGATAATTTTGCATTTTAAAATGGGTTTTTAAATATCGGAAATCTCGTGATCTACTCTGCGAAGGGGTTACGGGACGAGTGATCGAGAACGAGGATTCGAGAAATCTCGAGAGTCTCCACGATGTTCGTATAAGAGTATGACAAAAGACTATAAGGAGCTCCTATAAGAGGAAAGTCCTTCTGGTCTTCGAGACCAGAGAGTTCCGCGAGTTCAACAAGTGCAGAGAATTCAGACAATTCGATACGCGCCGATGCAAGATCGAGAAAAATAAAAGATTCACAACCCGGGATCCGTGTAATCGATCGATCATTTCAACACTTTCTCCCGGAAAGATCATACACGCTCATCCTCTACAAAACACAATTTCATTGCTTTCTAATAATAACCACTAATGAGAATCGAAAGTTTCGTAATAAAATATAAAAATAATATTCTGCAATTTACACCTCCTTTCAGTATATGTAAATGCGGTATTAAATCTAAATTATGCTAATAAACGGCGCCGTTGAAGATTCTTAAAATGGAGGTGACTAATTGTTATGGCGCTCATGTAGCTATTAATAACGCTTGATTAAGGATCGAGAGTAGTATCTTTCAGCTTATGTAAGTAATGTGATGGACGTAATAATAATTTTTATAGTGTAATAAAGTGGGACATATAAAAGGACATGTACTAAAGACCTTGTGCGTTAAGTCAATTTTTTGATTCTGTTAGCTATTATTATTACATAACACATAATCCCGAATGATAGAGCAATTGAGACCGGTATGCGAGTAGTTTTATGACAGTATTTTCCGTTTAAATACCTTTAGAAAATGATTATTGCATACCACGGTTTAATACAGTTTCTGTTACTTGTAGAGGAGTCGTTTCGACGATTTGCTTAAAAAAATTGTTATATTAGAAGTTCGAGATTATGATCGCAAACGCCTAACGTTTCACAAGATTTGCCTTGGAGAGTAATTGTCTCGAGGTTCCGGAATTTCCGGCATGGAAATCGACTTAAGATCGTTTGCATGATGCAGCAACATTCACGAGCAATAAAAGTAACATCCGACCGACGATATTACCGAAGCCAATAATCAAGATAACGAAGGGAAAACTAATAGTAAATATAGTGTATTAGAAATCACTGGGGGTTTCATAGTAAAGGGATACCTATCGGGTAAACTCTCCTCGAAATAAGAAACGCGAGCATCTGTATGCATATTATCGTCGCGACTGCTATAAATACCAGTAATAAAAACTAATTATATACCCGTCCCGAAGATAAGCCTCCTATAAAACGCGGTACATCAACACAGATTATCATTATTGCCCAGAATGAGATTATTTCCGCCACGCACAGAATGCACTAAACATAGTCGGGGCACTATCAATCGTTCTAGTTGTAATTCCAGTCGTTTCACGAAATCAAAAGCCGATTTAAACGAGGCTTAAAAAGATCAAAGACCGCTTAACACTTTTCACATTCCTTCGAATATATTCCTTGCGTTCGGTTTCTTGCGTTCAAGAGGACTTGGATATTTTTCAAATATCGCGTAATATTTTAATAAAATTTAATTGCGTTCCTCGGAAGGAAAGTTGTTCCGATGGTGACCCTGACAACGCGTTTGAAGGTCATTGAGGATGACTTTATTGGCATAGTACCTCAACTAAAATCATTCGTTCAACGATGGTATCGATTTAGAAAATCGATGAATAGAGAAAGTGTGTATAATTTATTAATCTTAATAAGAGAATAATAATTATTACACTACTGATCAGTGACTCAATTAGCACAGTTACGGTCGGGAGTGTGATATCAACGATGCGTCGGGGCAACAAGACAACGACGACAGTCAGTGACTTCTAGAACTGGACCACCTTCGACTATACACCACGTGATTGCCCCGGCCCGAGACTCACGATCAACAGTTAATATTGGGTTACGTGTTAAGCACGAGTGGCCGGGACCACGGGGCTGACCGGGATTACTGGGTCGTTCTAATTGTACCAATATAATGTACTACCGGTGGCCTGAATATGGGAATAGTCTTTGCATTCATTGCTCTCTTATTTAGAGGCGCGGGCCTCTAATAAGCGAGCTGCCGATGATGCTAAAATGGGCGGTAGCGAGACGGGGCAACGATTTACGGCGATGTTTTACGGCCGCGTCGAGTAAATATTTACAGACATCGTAAACACAACAACAGCAATTAGTTGATGTATTCATAAATTTCGTAAGATTATTATTACGCTGCCCGATGAAATATAACCGTGTCCTAATGATCGTAACGTGCGAGAGCCAAGGGTGCACTGTGACCCAGGCACCCGTATATTTCTGCGAACTCATCCAACACACGGCCGGTTTCGCGCGCGAATCTACGCCTGATGATGTTTCAGCGGAAAAAACTGCACGTCGAAGAACCTGCACGCGCCGCACAAGCCGCGTTTAAAATCCTATTACCCTCGCGCTTGATGCCGAGATCTGTCGGAATCAATTTGCTTAGAAAGCGTCAGCGTTCAATTATGCTCACAATGTTTTATAATTGCGATAAACACTGATAACATCGCGCCACGCACATGAAAATGTTCTGCAGCCTGTGGTCATGGAATTGGGATCATTTCAATCCTCCATATAAAATACTGCACCATTGTTTTTCCAGCTTTTGACCATTACACAATTTTGTAGTATTTGGTCATTGGGTTGGGATCATTTCATTTTTCTATCTAAAACACACGTGGAAACGTTATGCAGCTCTTCACCATTAAAATGAGACAACTGAATTCCTATTAAACTCATTCCTGCCATTTTTAAAAAGCAACACACTCGTGTTTAATGCTCGAGTAATTTAACTCGTATCATTTTTAAACTCTTTTTACCATTGCGTATTTTTCAACGTGGTCGAGAGCTACCGTATACTTCTCATACTAAGAATAAAAGAAGCAGAAGACTGCTCGTAAATCCTAAATAAACAATTCGCGTATATAAAGTGCATAATCACGTGTACAGTAAAATAATTTTTGATCGCGGTTGTGCACGCAAGAATTACGTACCCTTATAAATACAATTATTTCGAAATTACGCGTACAACATAAAATCGCGATGTATTTGTGCTCGCCGATGCTCCCGATGCTATAAAATCCTTAATTAATTCGCCGATGCCTGAACGCTGCTTATAAATTCTTGATAAACGAAAGTAAAGTTTATTTTGCTCACGAGCAATCGAAATATCGCTCCTTTCATTAGTGGCAGAACCTGCATACCAACATCCGGTATCGTTGATCTACAATCCATTTTTAACAAACTTATGATACTGTTTCCACCGATGGAACACGTTTCCCATGAGCCTCACCAGAGCACACCAGTTTTTGATCGGGTTTGCGTTAAGGGAATCGTATACGAAATTATAGCAATTAGGTTGGATACGTGCGTGATTCGATTGCAATTGAATTTCAACGTATTTTAACGCGGTTTCCTCGAAAAGATTATTTTCATATTACAATCCACATCAGCGCAATTGCGCGTCTCCGATTTAAAAATAAAACAGAAGTGGTTACATTTTTATTGATCATTTCATCACTGAACACTCAACATTCATCACTGAATCACATCACTGAACATTCACTGAACATAATTATACGATAAATAAAAAAGCATTAAAGTAAATGAGGATGTAAATATAAATTTTCAAGCTGCACAAGTTTTCTTTTCGTAAAATACTCGATAGTAAGCTTCTTGGTATTTCAATGAAAGGCTCTAAACTTTAATGAACATCCACAAAATTTGTTCTTTATTTTTCTCGGAAGGAAGCGTAGCACGTCACGGATCGGTTACATCCAATTGCATCGGATGTAACGTGAAACCGATTTTCGCATCGCGCTCTTGCAAATACTGCATGGTGCACATCGACTGGATCGGAAGGATCATCGCTAGATCGTTGAAAACGAACTGATTTAACTAAACGAAATCCGTTGCGTCTGTACAGTTACATTTATTACAACTATGTTACCCGTTGCTCCATATCAATGCGATCGAATGCTTTAGTGCTTATTACAAATGTGTAGTTGATGCGAATAATGCGTAGAACCCGTTGCTCTTAAAACAAGATTCCACTGATGTCTATGTATAGAAGAAATCGAGAAAGATTTATCGCTTCCGACGATGGTTTTTAAATATACTAATTGGATTTCTTCTGAGAAAAGAAAATAGGGGTTTAGTTTACCCTGATGTCGGTAACCGTGCGTCTATTTACCATAATTCATTTAATACTATTTAATAATGCTAGGCTTCCTTGGAAATATTTTAGAATGGTCTGATTTAGTAGTGTAAATATTTTAGACACTATCGTTTAATTCATAATTCCAAGATATAGGTAGAAGATCTTAAAATTTAAATTTAAAAATTATTTGGTTATTCATAAAACCACATTAAAACATCATTTTTCTACAAACATTCTGAGTTTCGAGAGTTGAGAGGTTGCTTCAGCCAGCATATAAATATCCGCAGTCCAGGAATTATATTTTAGTTTCGTTATTTATTGACGTGCAATACACACCGATTCTATTAATACTAAGGATATTATTCGATTAAAAATAAGCAAAGAAGTGAGGATCCATCTCTCTTTCTGCAGCCGTAAGACGATAAATCCGTCTTAACTCGTTTAAAGTCTTAACCAATACCGGAATATTTAATTCTTATAAGTAACTTCCTGCCGGTAGAGACTTTCTCCCTTCCCAATGAGCCATTATCTTCTTTCCCAGTGGGAAGAGCTATGACCTTATTGGAAGCAGACGACAGCTTGGCAATATTGCGGACTTTCCTCCAGATTTCAAATTCGCGGCTCGACTTTCGACGATCGTTAACCCTCCAAGTGGTTGAATGCTAACTCCTGTCACCCCTCCGGGAAATCGAGATTTATGACATGTCCTGCTGATGATTAAGTCATGCCTAGACTGCGGATTTCAGTCATTTGTAACAAAAGTTAGTGGGTTACGTGTAAAACAGTATAAACATTTTTGTGGAACTTGAAAATACTGGATTATTTCCAAATTATTACAATTATTGAAAAAAGAAGTAAGTGTCCCTGTAGCTCCTTTAAAATGAAATCAACCAAATAGAAAAAACCAAATAGAATTTTAGTTTTAGTTTCAATGTTTGTCAGACATGTATTGGGGGAGACAGTATGTCCTGTGTGTCTCTTTGGTTAATGAGATTAGTAGTACTGAGTTATTTCATAAGTAATTCGGGTTGTTCGGTGAGCATTCTTATTGACTTTTGATCAGCAATAATTCGAAAAATCTCTTCAACGAATTTTTCAGGTATCCAGAAACAAAATTCGTCTATAGAAGGATGTTCACACGTTCCAGGTAACAATAAACGATCTTTTTACACTCGAATCTCTGTAAAATCAAGACACGCCAGAAATATTTGACAGAATTTTCGTCAGCATAATATCTCTTCGAAAACTATTGCTTTATTGTATAGACGCACATTCAGATATCAAATGAAAGTAATTCGTGTTATGGAATACAAATTGAAATATCAAGATGTACGACATTGATCCCAACCAAATGCGTCACGCTGAATAGCTCAGCCCAAAAAATGCATTTTTAAATCTAGACAAATTCTCCAAGCATGCCAGATGGAAAATAAGCCATCGGACAACGGCTTACACTTTAGCAAATACAATGAGGGTAGTATTTGACGTAAGCTCGCGAGCTTCAGCCACACCGTAGTCGAAAGGCAGCTACATACACAGAGCAGATAAGCGGCGCTCGTGACGAGTGCCATTATTTCAAGCTCGGCTGGCAGAAAAACCGCATTACTCGCGGGACGATCCAATAGTTGTGTGTCAGACTGTACTTTATATTCCAAAGCACCGGTATATATTTTACGGGTTGCCCTTTCTGTTTACCCCTAGACGTCCATAGGAAATCAATAGGCGCCGCTTTAAAGGCTCTAAACTGTGCATGTTAATATTCCCCGATTGAACTGCGGAGAACGGTAATGAAAATTCAACGCCGCTTCCCGCCGAAGGAGAGGAGGATCGAAAAGGCGAACGTAAACACGTCAGGTGGAAAAGATTAGGTTATACCGATTCGATGGTATTCGGGGGAGAGGGGCGTGTAGACGTGTATGTACACATGCACGGGGACGTGGAGATACGGACATCCTCGAGAAGAAACCAATCTCCTTGGCATCCCCTGATGAGTATCAGACCCGATTTCATTGTCGCCCGAACGTAACGAAGCATCGCAGGAGATCAATTGCTCCGTGGCGGCGGGTGCTTTCGCCTAACTCGATTTCGTTTCTACGGCAATGATCGGCCGGTCCGGCACGATATTATGTCATTTATCTTCGTCGCGTCTTCGGTAGTCAATGCCGGGGAGGCTTTGGCCTCTTTATCTGTTTTTCCTATTCCGGTTACCCTTGTGCCAGGAGACGTCGCGCCGGTTGCCACGGATATACATGTCAGACCGACCCCCTGCCTGCCTGCTTGCTTGCCTGCCTTCTTCTTCAACCCTCGTTGCTTTCCGCTAACCTCTCCTGAATCTCGTCGAGACTCTCCACCTACAGCTGCGGGGATGCTCTTCGCTGCTAGATGAAACCGCCAAAAAATTTCTTTCCTGCTACGTGATTCTCGATTGTTTGCAGTCCGACACGAAATATTCATTAACGTATGCTTTCGTTTTATAATCGAAATATTTCCCCCGAAATTAGAAGACGAACGTGATACACTACTTTCAGCTCTATTCCGACACAAGTACTGTCTTCCAACCTGTATAAGATGCTTCCTATGTGGTCCAGATATTAAAGGTCTGCTAATCATTTTCGATTTTATTAAGCCTTGTGCACTAAAAATTTAATTTCGTTGAATCAATTTTTTTAATACAAAATTACTGTTAATTATGCTAATGGAATTCATGTATTGAATATGCTATATAAACCACATCTGGTTTAAAGCATTAAATAAATAAATACTTCCTGTATTATACAAGGTGGTGAAGAAAAGTCCCATACTTGTGGGCTCATAGTTTAAAAAACAAAAGTTGATTTTACTGGGAGAGCATTGCTTTTAGAATTTATGTTGATTCGACATTTTTTATTCCTCAAGTATCTTCTTTTTTCTCACCCTGCACGGAAAGCTTTAATTTCCAGATCGCTTCTCTTAAACTCATTCAAATCTAGTTATTGCGGTGTGTTTAGCTACTCTAGTTAAAATCTTGGAAAATATCATTCCTCCTACGTAATTCCCATCCATTTGCGATGCATCGCAAGATATCGATAAATAAATGGTTTAGTTGTGATACATGAATCGTGTTGTAATGCTGACCTATCCCATAAAACTCGATAAACCCTTCTATCGCAGTAGGGGGTGGGTTTAGCTTCCAGCTGAAACCTTCGAAAATTGATTTCCCTGAACCTAATCCTCATCTATCTTCAATCTATTATAAAATAACAATAAACAAGTAGTTCAGCTACGATATATGAATCGTTGTTCTGCTATCCATCCCTCTCCAAAATCCATCTAGTATGAATTCAATGAGTCTGCATGACACTATTTGATTCATAAAACTTTTATTTACTGGTATAACCAGTAAAAAATTCTACCAGTAACAATTCATGTTAATCATTTCACAACGTAGCCAAAGTGTACCAAGCATTAAAATTACAGCTTCTAAATGACCCAACTGGGAGATATAATAGAATACCGTACCACACAGGAATGTCGGATCACACAGTGATCTCCGCGAGCGGCAAACTTTACAATAGTGCAACAAAGTTTCTTTGCATTCGCATAGTAAACCGCTGTTATAGTCCTCGTGAAATCCTAACAATGTTTTGCAAGCGAAAATGTCAGGTTCCCGAGGATCTTCCGGGCTCGTGCGGAGGGTGAGAAAGGGAGAAAGAGAGAGGTAGAGAGAGAACTTGCTGTTTAGCACGTTTCGTTTGCCTGGAAGGTAACTTATCTATATTAATACTTAATAGACACCGTAAATTCATCAGCATATAGATCGCGAATGATCTGCGCTCGCTTATCTCCGTGGATCGGCGGTACTCTAGGCGAACTATAAATCGATAAAAGTGATGTAGCTTTTGCACCCGAAGTGTCGCCCACGGGTTTCTTTTCAATTTATAATTCACCTTAATTTCGGTCTGTACGAAAGGGAAGGATAGACGGCACCGTTTCGTCCTTATCTTTATTACATAGATACAGATAATTTCTATGATATTCAATACAATATCCTCGTATTACGTTCCCTATCAGATTAGCATAAATCTCTCTCCTGTTGATGCGCGTCGCCGCGCATAATAATTAACTGGGAAATCTTATTACCCCACAGATTTATCTACGTTTCATATTAACCTCGAATGTATTTTATGCTTCTTACTTTATATTACATAAAGTGTTTCCCTATCGTTAAAAATACTGCGGTTTTATATCCAAAGGCCAACGATGTAGGATACCGTAACAGCGTTGCTCAACCTTGCTTTGCGATTCAACAAATTTGTTTGAAAGGATACTACAGCTCATATATTCATTAAATAATATTGTTAAGAATCAGTAAAATGATGCACATTTGACAATAATTTCTGTATATGGATTATTACATACGTACACTGCCACGCGTTTAAAATATATGTATGAAGTGTATTCACGTACTCAGGATTTCCGTAAATTCTATAAACTCGTTCCTGAAAAAGTAGGCCAACATCTCATTTTACAATCGCATGTCTAAAAGCCGCGAGAACAGGTATTGTTACTTACATTATGGTAAATTTCATTCTTCGTAGAGCTGCCCCACAAAATTTAAGTTTACGCACGGTACTCCGCAGATTTCACTGTTTTTCGTACTTTCCAGTCTTCGCAGTGCTGTCCCACAATATTGTTATTTACGTACGTATTTCGCAGATTTTACTTGTTCCGGACTTTCCCGGTTTTGTAGTGTTGCCCCACAAAATTTACACTCGCTTACATTAAAATACGGACGTATCTGTGTAATGTTTTAATTTAGTATATTCCGTTTAGTGGATTTCATCAAACTTTTACTAAACTCCTCATTATCAAATGATTATAATTGATTAAAATTAAAATTGCCAAGTCTCCAGGAAGTGTGCACCCCTTTCAAATGTTTCTGTTTCGCGTACTTCGAACGCAGTGGAGTCACTAGCCTATATTTAATGTCTTTTTAAAAATAAAATTTACTACAGCAACAATGAAGTGCCTTCTTTAATCTGCCACGCAATCGCGGGACGCTACCGGACATCGCCAAGAGTATGGTAGCTGGCCAGCAAAAGCAACGACCTGTCACAGGCGTCGCTTCTTTACGGTGACATTGGGTTGCGGGTAGGTTTCGCGTCATTTGCTGTGCGAACGACGGCAATCTAATCATTGCAGGTATTGTCAGGCCTGGATCCCATGAAATCCGTGGAGTCACCGTGGCGACTGTATGTCAATGAGCGCGCCATTAGGCGCCACTGTTCGTGGTCGACCAAGCATTCAGATATGCGTGTCGCTCGCGGCCACATAGATTGATGACAGAGATCCACGATTGTCTCGATAGCCGGCGCAATTCCTTGCAGAATTGTCACGACTCCCACGCGCCGCTCTATGAATTGCTACCCGCGATCGTTCACTTCCGCGACTCGTTCCGCCCGTAGTGTTCACGAATACGTTCATTTATTTAGCTCGATACCAGTCGCGACACGGCCAGGCTTACTGCAGATTCCCGCTGTCGTTTTCTTGATTGCAACCCGCATTCACCATAAGCGCGGCCCGCCACTAGCTTAGTCGTCTTATCTCGGGATACACCAGCATACACCGGATATTATTCAATACAACGATAGCAGACCGAACTTTGATAAAGTGCAAGCTTGAAAGTGTTGCAATCTTACGAGTCTGGAATCAGATTGTGGTTGGATGGTCCTTTTATCGGTTTGGACCGGACTCAACATGAGTTCCAGTCGATAAATATTTCTTGACTCGTTCGTCACTAGGTGTAATTGTGTAAAATAAAATGACCTGTTGTGTCTTCAGTTTTGTATTACATCAAATAATTGAGAGGACACTTTGATTTTGAAACGGTTAAATCTATGAAGGAATGGTCTAACACAAAGTCCATTGCCAAGACGGAATGTTAATTTGGTTCTCTTGAAAATGATCTAGATGCAGATCGAAACGTTGAGAAATAATATTGTGCTAATTTGCAAATAGTGTTTATATAAAATTCGCAGTTTATTCACAATAATTTTATGGCTCTTGGCTCGTACGTGTAATTATGTAAAATCAGACAACCTGTTGTGTCTTCACAGTTTTTTTATTACATCAAAGAATGCATAAAGTTCGCAGTTTATTCATAATAATTTTTAAGTAGCGGTCGTTGTAAGTAAACTTAATAAAATAACCAAAAATGATAACAGTGGGCAATCATGTTTAAAGAAATATATTACTGATTGTATAGAAAACATTTTACAAAAAAATGTTCCTTAAAAACGTTTCCTAAGAAGCATGTTTCAGTACACTTTACTACTGGTCGGTCTGTTTGAACAAAGGGGTGTCCGATCAAAACTGCAGACTCGTAATCTTTGCAGGACAGACGTACAATAAGCAAATCCATAAAGATACCATTCATTTCGTCCGCTTCGAGCGATGTCTAACCTTATCCGAGCACAGATCCAAGACGATTAGGAATGATTGTTTTAATTATCTCGAGCGGGAACGAATAAACAAGGTGCACTTACGCGACAGAATGAGCGACGCTGATTTACCAAAGCTTTTCTTTTCTTAAGCGATCTTCTTGCGACGGTCTCCTCTCCCGTTAAAATTCTTACGCTCCTTATAATCTATAGTCCGGAGGTGAAACTGGAAATCCACTGTTGTTTTTCTCACGAGTTTTAGTTTGTAACTTCTTTCTCTTTTTGGCCGGTCTGGACGAAGCGTTGAAATCACGTCCATACTTACCTAACATTGCTAAAAACAATACAGAAAAATTCTCGTAACAAGTTCAAATGCTACCTTCATTGATTGTGCAGTTCAATTATTTTTTGTTCAACACGTAACATTTGTATGCAAAACTGAGGAAGACAAATAGAAGATTCAAACGGATCGAGTCATTCAAAGAAAATCCTAATTTTCCGGTGAACGACGGTGTCGGCTCAGAAGTATGGGAAAGATTGAGCGTTGGGGTGTCTTCTCGAACAATAATACATCCAGTGTACACACAATATCCTAACAGTCTTGTGTACACACGTTTCCCACACATTTGCCGACGCTTCGAAGACAAATACCGTGCGCGCGGAAAAGTGCCGAAAGAAGGAACGAGGCTGATAAATAGCGGTGTGTCGGAAAAACCGGATCTCCGGTTGAGGGAGGGGTGGGGGGAATGTAAATAGCCGGTGATAATTAGATGAGCAGAGCGGGCGAGAAATCTGGATAAAATTGTTGACGAAACTTCGATCGCGCCAGGGTACAAAGCAAACAGTTCAAGCGCGATGAATGATGGGGGAAAACGGGGAAACGGAGCCACGGGGGCTGAACCGGTGGCCGACGAGTGACCGACATGCCGGCCCCGAGTACGTAAACTTTGTTTCTGACAAAAAGCTCCGGTTTATATAGAATGGGAACAACAACCGGGTGCTGGGGAAAAAGTATTCAGCGGGAACAAGCGTCGCGACGACCGCCCGTCGAGAACGGCGACCGCTGTCGCCGCCACAGGCATCGCTACCAACCATGACAACGACCATATTTTTCAAAGTGTCCCGGCTCCGTATCCGGGGATACCTTTGCGAGAGAGCTACCTACGCGGGCCCCGGTGTGTATATTGCCGCCGTGATAAAGGAGACCTATCCGTTTTTGCCGAAGGAGCCCGTGGAAATAAGCTTTTTCGAACGCCGTTGCTTTTTCTCTCTCCTTCTTTTTCCTCCCTTTCTCCGTCTTCTTTGTTTCGCTTTTCCTTTCATTGCATCGCGTTCTACGAGCCCGATTTTTTTCTTCATCGACCACGGGAACGTCTCCAAATCGACTAATATTTTAACATTTTCTCTCTCCAAAATTATAAACTGTAGAAGTTTCTTATTTTTTTGGTACACAAATTCTGTTGTGCAACCATTATCGACGTGCAGTGTTTGTATCAACCATTAGATCGTAAAGAGTGAAACAGTTTGTAGCTTTTAATACAAAAAGAAATTTTTATATTACTTCTCTGAGATTTCTCTGTTGGACAAAATAATTCGTCGAAAAGATTCGGTGTAGGTGGGTTCATGTAATAAACAAAGGATCCCGAATATGTTACTCGCGGAGGTTTCATTGCGAAAACATCTATTTATTAGAGTGCGCAATTGTGTATGCGCATAGCTAACAATATACCTCGACTTTGCGAGGACTCCTCTGTCTTTGTACAAATGGGTGACTGTGTGTCGAAACGATAAGGGTGGCGCTATATTAAAAGCAATTTTAGATGCGCCGCTTGAAAACCGTCCAATAGAGGACTTGATCCTTTACGAGGAGTACATGAGAGAAGGGAGAGGAGGGGGCAAAGTCAAGTGCCGCATAAACTTTTTAATCATATTTTTATGAATCTAATTTTTCTTTAGCACGTCGTTCCACTCTCTCGTTGTACTTGACCTTTATAGTATTCCAAAAATATACAGCTGGTTTATGTTCGTTTCGCGCGAGCGCGATCTCTCTCCGCGAAGTTTTACTCGAGACTCGAAAGGTACGTCATTTCAGCGCGTTTGTCCTCGCATAGAAACACCCTTTTACGATTCCATGGAACCCTGTGAATCACCCCCGGGAATTCAAGGTTTTATGGACCTTTTGCTATACAAGCGAAGCCGCTTGGACCAGAAAATTACGTGCCGCCTGTGTATTTCCACATTCAAATGGAATCTTTAGCGGAAACGATTCGGCAGCCATCTCGTGTAACCAGTGGCCCGGTGACCATGAATGCTTTGATATCTCCACATTGATGACAATAATCGTCTCTGTACTTCGTCACCGCGATAACGCTGTTGAATCGTTCGAACGAAAACTGCTTAGACCGAGCTTGCGAAACAAAAGGATCTCTACAATCTGACCGGGAAGTTTGATCATTGAACTTCTGTAACTTCCTGTAAAAATGGGTTACGATGTTTTAACTCTGCTCATTTCAAACACTGAAGTTTCTGTGTTTCTGCATCCTCGAAGTAGCAGTATAGTTTCAATTAAGGCACCCTTAACGGGCCTGCTTTTACTATGAAGTTGACTTCTTTCGTTTGAAATTTTACAAATTCGAACGACTCTAAGGAATATAAATTTATGATTTCGGCGCAAGGTTCGATCAATTTTACACAAGCAGCAAATGTGCAATTATTTATAAATATATGTGGATCATTTTCATAAAGAACATATATTGCGTCTAAAAATAATGCAGAATTATAATATGGCAAATAAAATTAAAAAGCCAGGTCAATCAACAAAATTAATGTACTTACTTGCTGCGTAACAAAAAGAGAAAAAAGGAAAGAAGGACTCTACGGAATTTAAGAAATTGTTAAGCTATCGAGAGTTTGTACATGTTTCATATACAGTGTTTTTTTTTAACGTGCGTATTATACAATAAATAAGAAGAAGATCTCGTTGCATATGTCCAGTAGTTACTTAAAAAAAAATCAAACTAGGCCTGTTTCACTCGTTGAGAAGTTTCGTGTATTCCGCATGTTTGGCGCAGCTGATCGAGCGCCGAGTAAAGTGCGAACCAGAGAAGCCTAATTGATCTGTTGCATGGTCTGTTTCAGGGCGGTGGTGACGGCGGTGTCATGGCATCCTCAAGGCACCTATCTGGCATCGGTGGACCGAGCAAAAACGGTGACTGTGTGGGGCGATCATGTTTGATAGGATGAGTGATCCCGAAACGGACGATTGTTTCGCGCGCGGAGGTTGACGCGTTCTTTTGTGCCGGGGTGGACGTTTACGGAGCTGAGGCAAAAACTCGGGGAGAGAGAGGAGAAATAAAATAATACAAAAAAGCATAGAAACACACTCGCAGAAGTATCGACGCCACAAAGGACAGGCCGACGCAGGATAATGAAAATCAGCGGCCGGTCGGGGCTCCACCGGCTTGCGAAAGACACCGTGTCGTGGATTCGTACACGGTAGGGGTCTATTGTACATAAAACCGCGCCGTTCTCGCCCCTAAAGGCTGTCGGAAACTCCTTTCACGTAGGGCGACCGCCCCGACCATCCCCGCACATCCGTGAAATTCAACAAACTTGTTGTTTAGTTAGCGTTTTTTTTTTTAGATTCACTATAGACACGATCGTTCCACTTGTAAGAGACTGTTCCCGCGTTCCAATCGTCTGTGCCGGGAGACTCGATCGTCCCTGTTCTGCTCGGAAAATATACGAAACGGTTTTTTTACTCGCTACTTCGTTCGATTTTTGTCAAACGCACTGTTCTTTTTATACATTTCTGTCAATCCTCGCGTGTATGCGAGCGACCCGGTGCAGGGTCTAGTCTCGGTGCTCAATCGGTCTCGAAATCAAATGCAATCCCAGCCCGAAACTGCACATCCATACAATCTTTAAAAACGACCGTTTGATTAAACCCTGGGCACACGAAGCTGTTTTGATTGCATAATTCGAACATTTTATCTGATCCAGAATAATTTTCGTTGCACATGGTCTTTTCTCATTTGGCGGTACAATCGGAAGGGAGGTGATTCTACGTAAAGAAATGAGTAGAAATTAGAGAATAAGTTGTTTTTATACAAGGACTTTGTTTTCGAGAAAATTGAGTTTAAAAATTCGGTAGACGCGCGTGCTATTGAATAGGAATCGTCCGGAGCGTCTGCTCATGACCTACCCATTCTACTTCTTGAAAATGCTAAGCACGTGGACTTGGCGGATTTTCGAAGTCAATTCTTTCGAGAACAAAGCGTTGTATGAAAAATTTTTATTTTTTATTCTCTACTTATTTTTTCACGTAGAATCACCTCCTTTCGCATTGTACCACCCTGAATAATATAATTGATCTCGTATGGTACCATTTAATTTTATTTTCCTACTGTAGAAATTATTTTGCATTACAACATAGTCATTTGCAATGATGCCTCAGTTGGATCAGTCTTGTACTAAGGGTTAAAATTAGATTAAACCATATTTTCTTGAGATGGTGATCACAAACAGTTCGATCCGATAAAAAAATTTATACAATTCTTGCCAAAAGCTATTATTCAAAATTTTCATTCAAATATTCTAATGTTTGGGTAGAGAGTGCTCTAAGGTACGAGAAACATTACCAGGCTGTAAAATATGCAACTTGTTGATACATACTAGATTAACTGTTATATTTCTACGATGAAAAAAGATATAGCTAGAAATAAAGGTTTCGAATGAATCCGAACAATGTAAGAGGGATCAAACAGATTTGTATTCGTCGAACAGAGTTCCCTTTTCTCTATGGTTTGATGTACGTTTGCAACAAATGACAGGACGCGCACAATATTATTCATCATTTTTCTGGTAGGTGAATCCTCGAAAAGTCTCAAAAAGTTTTTGCGCGAGGCTACGATTTGATTTCGTGGCAGCCGACGATCAAAGCAACAGCGATGTCGAGTCTTCTCGTTCGTCGTAAGTCTGATAGAAATAAAATGGATTCTAAGTGTACTCTTTAAGCGATGAACCACAATAAAAATAATAATACCGAGTGAACTGCATTGTACAAAGTTTATTTGGTTCGGTGTATCGAATGACCTCTTAACGTTGTGCCGAGCGTCGTTTCCGCTGTATCCTATCTAGACTGCAGACTTTTCTACAAAATAACAATTGTCTATACAAAATCCGCAGTTTAATGATAGGATACATTACAATCGTTTGCTCTGTATGGGCTGTTCGATGTTAAGCAATCATCAGTGTGCGCTACACTGCCAGTGTTTGTTAACAACGCCGAGTGGATCGGTTCCTGCAAACTCTCAAGCTCTTCCCTGCAGATTCTGTTCGAGAGACGCTGGACAAATTGTGCAATAATTTCCTAATATCAATAATAATCTTTCACCATTGAAATTATTTAACATCTCCACTGAAACTGTTTGTCTTATCTAAATCGTAAGCACTGATCAAGAATCGTGAACTAATTAGTCATTGCGGATTTAATCTTATCTCAGCACCTCCAGCTGTGTTGCTATTAATTCGCGCAATAAAATTCGACGTCGGGAAGCTCGGAATTAAACAGCGGAAGTGTGTAAAAATTTTAGAGAAGCCGCGGATTTTAATATCCCTTTTTCGCGGATCCTTATTCGAGAAAAAAATTTTATTGTCTTTGGAACCGGGAAATTCGTTTTTGTATTGTAATTTTATTAACGAGGAAGTCCTTAAACCGAGAATTTAAAAAATTACGAAACTGTGGACTCTAGTGATATGTAGGTAACTATTAAGGGTGAAATCGATCATAAAAAATTCGACAAGTTCTCGATTTTTTAAATTCCATAAAAATTGATAAATGTTTTACTAGATGTTAGTTAAAACTTTTTAATGGATTATGTAGTTTTTTATATCTAGTTTTTCTTCGTGATATCAAAGTCTTTTCATCAAGGGCAACCAAAGCGTATCAAGGATCTTTCAAGGCCAACTGAAGCTCATGATATTATAGGTTGATACGATGCGACAATAAAAAAAGGTGCATTGACTTTGAAAGAACACACAATTGTATTGATTCTTAATCTTTCTCAAACAAAGAAACACATGTGAAGGAGCAAAATGTGCTGCGTTTTGAGTGGTTATTCGGCCTGAAACACGCTCTCTCCAGCTTCCCCTAAATTTCTCCTTGAAAATTGGATTTCCAGAAGCTCGTTGTTACCAGTTTGGAGTTTTGCAGGTATCGTTTCGCTGTATTCACAGTGGAATTCGAACGACGCTGTGTACACTGTGTTTCGGCGGCTTGCGTTGAACATTGTAATAGAATACTCTTTCTTCGACCGTACCTTTTCGTGTGTTACTCGCGCTTTACTAGTTCTTGAACCTGAAAAACAGTTCGCCACACCGCGGTACAGCACAATAATTAGCGATTGCTAATCTCGACCAGCGATGGGCGGAGCGTCGTGTAAGCTTTTGTAAACGGAACACGTATAAAATACCGGATACGTAAATAAATTGTCGAATACCTCGGCATTTTGTATTCGATCTTGAGGTGTATACGAAAAATGAATTGCAAGTTGATATTTTTTAGAAACGCTCTTTGCTCATCGCTGGATCCCAACGTCTAGAGGTAAGATCGAAAATGGTTCTAAAACGTGATCCACGCGGAGATTCGCTGGTAGCGATCGCCAGCGACACACAAAACAAACAAAAATATGCCAATTTATATAGCTTTTCATATTTTTGATACGAACTTAAGTTAAACCGTTAATTCGGATACTCTGCACGCATTCGCGATAATAGTGCAGGACACGGTCCGACTGTCGACGATAGGTTCGTTTAGTTTGATTGGCTCGCGCACGAGTGAACCGTCGAAGTCTCGTTTCGTGAAAGTTCGTTGTAAACTGTTATGGAGAAGTAATCCGTTGATGTAACTCTGTTCTAAACTGTATGTGGTAATGGTGTACGTGTACGGGATCTTCGCGATTAACATTTGTTTATCATAGAGGGAATGATAACGCCGTAACGAATGATATTGTTAATATATAAGTTTTACGCAGGATTAAAATATGGATTCGTTAATTGTCGTCGTGATTGTTCGCAATCGATTTTTACGATGTTTAATCGGTCCCTTAAAAACACATCATTACGATGTGGAACAATAATGCAGAAAGGATTTCTGATATTATTTGTTCCATTTCGTTGTTTTGTTTGGTATACTGTTTTTGGCATATTAAAAAAAAAACGATTTATTGTTTGCGTCCAATTTACGTAATTACTTTAACATTGTGCACGTCGCACAATTATAATCTTGCATTATTGTATCCTTAATATTCATTTCAACAGGAACGTTGTATACACTGATCGCACATGTAAATATGTATTAAACGTTTCCTTCTTGTATTTTTTAAAATATTATGTGTATTCATTTAATAGCCCCATCATTCACAAAATATGAAAGTATTCAGACTTCAACAAGTTTAACATTTCAATTTTTATTTCAGCCAATAAGCTATTTCAATTGTACTGAACTTTTAATACAGTAGAATCTCGATTAGCCAAATATATATAATTCTTAAAAGATTCATGTACAGCTCAGTGTGTTGTATAAATTAATCATGATTTAGCATACTAACTACGTAATTGTTTCGTTATCCAAACATACAGATTCTCTTGATTAGTTTGAATAATCGTGGTTCCACTAAATTATACGATTTTGTAAAATGATATAGGAACGTCGAGATTCACCGAAACACATCAATTATTTCAATGGCAATAATAATTATATCTAACGTTTCATACTATTTTTGCAAACGACGAATACGCTTGTAATCAGGTGTGTTGAGGTCCGTCGGAAGTTTCGCTGAAAGTTCCCACGACCCAATTATTTCGCGTTTCTTTAATGGAAAATACGGTACGTATAGAAACCTAGAAACATTCTATGCATGTTTTTCATTTTTACGGAATCCTTTTTCAACCTGGCATTGTCGTTGCAGGTAAAAAGTTTCTTTGTTGCGGCCGAAGGACATGCTTCCACAGAACAGGTTGTTATTCGAAGATTTTTCTGGGGAACTTGCAAAGATCTGAGAACGCCGCAAACGGTCTCTCTTAAAAATCCCGAATACACCATCCCCGTTCCGAGAATGTCTCGATTCACCATGAAGCGAAAGGCTGTTTCATAGTAAAGAAACAAACCACGCTGTACTTTATCTTTTGTTCCCCTTTCCGCGGGTTTTCAAAGCAAACAACAAACATTCTAAATAAGTCATCGTCTAAAATCGACATTTTCCTCGAGCCGTTCACTGCCCGACGAATATTCTTTACAGCCACAAGCGTTTCCCGACATTTTTCGTTCTACATAAAACTTATCACAAAATTCCCTGTTGAAATATGCTTTACATTTTTATTACGAAATACTCAACAATTTTTAAGTTAATAAAGTTATTAGCTGCCATTAGTTCCCAAACAAAATCAATAGCTCTAACCAATTTAAACCAAAAAAATTAACTGTAACTTTTCCTGCTCAAGCATATAAATTAGTCCAACAGTTCCTGCACGATGCTCGCGAGTTAAAAATTATTGTCCTGAATGAAACATCAAGTGCGGCCCAGTTTATATTCCAAACTATGAATATCCCAATTTCTCGAACACTGTATTTAATGTTACAAGTTCCTGTCAACCTAACTGTATCATCGGAAGGTAATTTATTTTAGCAGAACTTGAATTAATTAATAGAACAAAATTGATCAATTGTTTGCTGTTTCCGTAATATTCCGATGAAAACGCGATCACAGCGACACGTAGAACACACGCGATTCCATTAAACAATCTACATTAGAATAGCACGCATCAATGAACCGTTCACAGCTGCCACAATAGCGATCTGACTATTACATGTGACGTCTGAAAACATATTTATTCGCGTTCCATTGTTTTGTTTACTATTAACAACACCGCTGCGTGTATGCGTGTACATGTATATACAACAATTACATAGCTCCCTCCCATCATTCGACATCTGATTGCTAGTTGACACACAACGACAGTTTTATTTGCAGGAAAAATCAATTCCTTTCGGTTGACGGTGCAATTCTACCGTTCACGGGTACCAAACAAGACGCCTTGTTGACTGTTGCGACTGTTGTGCTAGCTTATACATACGACTGAAGTAATATCGCAGTATTTAACTTCGATACTAACACCTTCTCGACAGCGCTGATTAGCCTGTCTTAATGCGAAAGGTAAAGAACGCTTGCAGTGGATGCAAACTCAAACTTAAACGCTTGAATATACTTGCTTTCTTTAATGGTATCGACTAACGTCGCAATATTAAATTTAATATTCGACTTAGATTTTTTTATGGCACGTTGGAATTGTTTCTGGTATACGAACGTACGGTAATAAATCACTTGATGCGATTGGGAGCTGAGTAGTCACACCTGCTACCCCCTTAAAGTCTATTATTATTATAATATTATAATTCTATAACATCTATAACATCACAAAAATTCGCTGACTCTACACATGATTATGGTGAAGACTTCAAGTATTATTTGTTGGAATTATTTAGGAAACAATTTTTATTTTGCATTAACAACCGCAGTCCACATACTCACGGTGCGGTGTACAAAATTCGCCATGTCTCCTAAACGAAGACAGATAGATCACACGTTTACCCGAACTTTTCTCATGGTTTACAGTCGCACAATGACCTCCGAAAGTGTGTCGCGCGATGTTCCGCGACACACGACTATAAATTCAGTCAAACAGCAAACCTCGATACACTCGAGCGATACACGCCGTGATACTGTTGGCTCCTTTTTCTGTAGTTGCGCAAGTTTATAATATATATCGGGCATAGTAAGGCATAATAAGTCGGCAACATAGAGAGTTGCCTCCTCGTGAGCCGTATACGTACATGTATCCAGGATCCCCCTCGCAGTATTCGACTACATATAGCCGCGGCGTGTATCTGACAGTACCTAATGTGCTTTCAAAAGCGCTCATTAGTCACTGAAATGCGGTCGCGAAGTGACAACTCGCACGTGGAATATTATACGGTCGAAGAACTTCCGTTATGCCGTATCGCGCGAGCGTTGCACATCCTCTTCGCGCATGCACCGAGCTCGCGTCTCTCTGTTTCTAACTTTCGCATTATACGCCCTTTGTCCGCGATTCGACAGTTTCGACAGTTTCGCAATGGAACGTGAGAATGCGGCGAAGCGGCCAGGGAACCCGCTTGCAAACGACGTTAAAGTTCGATCGAACGGCCGCATCTGGGCCACCGAAATTTTTCTCTTTCGAGCACGTCGACCGCCGTATCCTGCAAGCACGCCACCCTAGCCGGTACACGTGTGCACCCTTGTGTACCATCCCCGCACGAGCACACGTGCGCTACACCCCTGTGGTCTACCGGATAAACAACGCGATCAATTACTACTTTAGAAAAGGCTAGACACTGTGATGAAAAAAGGTCAGATCCCTTTTATCAGTAACGTTCTTTACTTTATAAGAACTATCTAAACTATCGATATGAATCTAGGACGAAATAATAATCTAGGACGAAACACCTCCTTTCTTTTCCTCCTATCAAAAACATTTGAATAGCTAACGTGGTTCTTGAACCGGGAGATTCAAATCCGAATCCAGCGTTTAGTATTCCTACAAAATAATTATTTGTTATGTAGAAAAATGATCGAACCGTGGCGCCGAGAATAAATTTCATAATATCTAATTAATTAAGTATCGATATGAATTGTAGGAACTAATGGCATGTTTACTCTAACAAAAAATTGTCAAATATCTGATACTTTTATACGTAGGATAATAAAAGATATCGATTGATTTAACAAAAGGAACATTGGGTGCATCAAATTATTTTTACATTATTACTTACGATTGACGGATATAGTTGGACGACTACTTTTAGGCGTCAACCTTTTTTCACTATTGTTTCCCATTTGCTTTTAAAAATTGATAAGAAAATTATTTAGAATTTGTCGAGAACGCTTTTGCGAAAACCATAGGTGGAAATCAACAAAACCTGTTTCCGCTGCACAATTTAGATACTGTATCGGGAAAACACAAAGAAAAAGGAATGTACAAAAGGTACGCAAAAAAATCAGCTGCCGAATGTTTGGTTACACAGAATCGTATATCCAGAAACGTATTGTGGCAACCGGATACGTCTCTCTTCTGTTTTCGCCATGCGATAAATTGTGTAAATATTACTCGGGTTTCAAGGAGATGAATATCGTTCCATTCTTACTTGAAACCGTGTGCTTTCAGAATGTCAAAGAACTAAACACCGCGAGATCTTTTTATTAAGAAAGAAAAATTGCTGTGGGCAATGAATTTCACAAAGGAAAATAAAATATAGGTACTGTAGAGTTTTACACAAAAATTTTGATCTGCGTGTATTCAAAGTGAGTTTCATCTAGGACAAATAAGATTAACGAATAATAAACAATTAAAAAAAAACAAGTAAAACCATCAACAGACTAATAATAAAAATGCAATCTTTGGAACCAACCTGATATTTGATATTGAATTTATTGAAAGTGTGTTCATAATTTCTACGAAATATTGTCCAGGGCAAATTGAAAAGAAACAGCTTGGAATGCAACGGGCAAGCATAATCAAAAGCATCAGTGCACTCGGGAGGATTAGTTGTCGATGAATTCGTCGTCGGTCCCCGCGTGCAGTAAATTTGACAGCTTGAGAATTAATTTGCGTCAGCTCGAACAATTTTCGGGTGGGCGAAACTAGTTGTCCCCGAACTTTTCTCTCTCTACTATTACTAAATGGGTCCGGTTTATGAGGGTAACAGCTGGGACACGTTGATAGTGGCCATTCACTGGCCGTACGCGGTCATCTGCGGATGGTTCCCGACCGGTTGTACCCTGAACTTAGATTGTTGGGAAATTTAGTGAACCCTGGAGTCGATGAAGCTTCCCATGAAGAACTTCGGGCAAATGTTGACGAAATCTGCTGTCTTTGAGAGTAGAGATCCCCTCACACATACACCGTTCAGAAACTCCACTTTATTCTAAACTATGTAGACGTATTCCGATCAAGGTTACTATCGTCGCAGGCTGAGGATAAATCCCCGCATAGTTCGGGATCAAAAAGAAGATAACTTTGGAAAATGCTGAGGACGATTCCCTTACGAGGCATTTCCATCTTTCATGAAACGATGGTGATGCCTGATGGACCAAACTTTGCTATACTGTTTAGAAATAGCGCAAAAATTGTACTGGCCGATCTTTAATCGAAAATATCATTTTATCAAATTCGTTGATAAACATGTTTTTCGAGAGGATTATCCATTGCGAAAATTGATCTGGTCTTGACTTTTTACTGGAGAAGTTTTGGAACTGAAGCTTAAGAAATGGACAGAGAATTTGTTAGATTTAGCACCCTAAATAGAGTAAATAACTTAAGCCGTGATTCGGAGGGATTTTCACCGAAAATTCAGGTGGTCTCAGTCACCTGCAGCAAAAGGCAACGGATGCTCCCGGTAAGCTTGGCAGACACGTCAGTCATCAGGCAAGTAGGAGCCTCAGTTTAAGCGTGATATTTGCCTGCTGATGCAGAATCGACTTCTGCAAGATCGCGGATGCTTTCGTGTTCTGTCAGATGGAAATACAAACTGCTCCGGCCGATATTTTGACTGAGCGTGTACCTTTGAATGTACACGGCGAAAGGATTTTCTGGATTTGCCGAAAAAAATTCGCGAGGTAAGTTGTGAACGGTGCGGCTCGCCGTGGGATTTCCGGGATATTTAATTCTCGGCAACGTACATGAAATTCACGTACTAAATATTCTCACAAACATATAATTATTAATATTAATCTTCGACAGTTAATCTTTTGTAAAAATGTCAATTGGAACATTTGAATCTTGCGATAATCAAACGATTTACTAATTATATCAATTAATGATTAATCAAGAAGAGTTCAATTACATTCGTATTTTTAATTGGCTTTCACATTTTCAGGTACGGTAGTTCATTATTAATTATCCAGAATTAATAACGGGAAATAAATTTGAATCGCGAATTTTCTGGTGACGTATCTGAACAAAATATAAATAAGTGAATGAAAATATTCGGAATATAGTCCCTTGAATTTACAACTAATTTTTTAATTATGCCAAACGCTTTCACAGCTTCCACGGGATTTTTCTCAATAATAGAGAGAAGATTGAATCAGTGCATAAGATAAAGAGCTGATATTGATTCCTTATGAAAGAAAGAAAGAATTAATCCACAATCTTTTATTAAACAATAGAAAAATTATGGAGCAGTATTTCCTTTTCACAGTAGTACCGATCGAACTGAAAACGCGGTTATGACGAACAATGGACACCGATTCAACGATCGTTTTATTGGATATCAAGTCGTGTCTGCTTTGATTCCATTTAATCGCTAATCACGACTTTCTTTTTTAGTCTTCGACAGCAGCGAGCATGGTAATACGATTATTGGGGATTGACGAAGCGTGATTTTAGGGACGAGACAATATTTTCAATGTAAAGAAGAAATATTGCTGTATCATTTCCACGTTTCTTTGAATAAATCCACTGTTGTTTGACAAAATTGAAACACCGTATGCACAGTGTATAAATCGTGCTGGGAGGCAAGAAATATTTTATGTCGAATTCGGAACACTCGCATGAGCTTGTTCATCTGGTCTTAATCAATGCAACTGTCCGTTGTTTCCGTCTGATTGGTCGTGATCAACAAGTTTTTTTCATGAATCGATCTGCGTAAAAATTCCTTTCTAAAATTTTTTGAGTAAAAGGTACAAGAACATTGTAATTTATTTTTACAGGCTTTTAGTAATCATTCAATTTATTTTACTACTTCAAAGGACTGAAAGTATTAGCAATAAGCAAGTGACAAAATTGTCTGAGAAATTTGAACATAAATGATGAACTCAATAAATACATAACAAAATTGTTTCGGAAGATTGGATATAAAATGTTCACAGGGGCAGGAAAAAAATAAAAGAGCAACGAGTGACTGTAAAACAAAGAATTCAACGAACATGGAACCAGCAAACAAAGAAACGGTGAGAACTGCGGAAAACGAGGTGAAAGTAGCAAGGTAATAATCCGACAAGTGTATTCACGACTTATATGAGGGCGCGAGGTGTTGTGAGGGATGTGGCCGCCAAATGTGTACGAATATAAACCGGGTTCCAACGATACCCTGAAAAAGAGGTCTGGAAAGGATATATTATACACCTGGAGGATCCGTGGATGTGTGCACTCGAAGATATACAGGAAGTACCAGACAATGCAACTGGCTGTGTATATAGCGCTGACCTATCACCATGTGTTGCAGCTAATTAGGAAGATAAATTACGTGAGAAGTGCTGAAAGTTTAAAGCTCCGAGCTGCTGAAATCGTACTGATATTTGATTTCAATTTTTCAAGAGCAAAGTATTTACATTTTAATAATGAGTATTAAATATTATTTGAATTTGATAGATATTACTTATAATTATAGACTGTGAAATTCCTTTCTCTCTTCAAACAATTTCAATAATTCTGGAATTAGAAATAGGTATTTTTTTAAATTTCATCTAGTCACTTTTGTTGCAAATACATAAAAACCGCTGTCTATTTTTAAACTGAGGGAACGAAGGGTATTTTTATATTTTCAATAAACATTCTTTGGACGGCGCGTCGTTCGGTTTGGAAAGAATCAGAATAAAACCTTTTTGCTCCATTTGAAAAATTGCAACGCTATCCTTTGACAGAGAAATCTCTGTTGAATTTAATTTCGAAAAAACGTACTGGCTGAACAAAAGACGGAAACACTTTGTAGCACTTTATTTAGCCCATCCTGAGGGCGAGGTATTATTTTAATGAATTGAAGAGAAGTCGCTGGCTCCGTGGCGTTACCAGGACCGTTCTATTATGTTCGTCTTACAAATTTTCTCACCATAATTTCTGCTCGGAATCCCTCTAGATATTAGACGTCGTATGTGATTATTGTACTCCGGCTGGGCCAAGTAAATGCATAGGACGTGTTGGACCAGTTGCGTTGCCTGCAAGCCATTTGGACTCTGACACTCCAATTCAACAGACTAATAAAATTTCCGTAACACTTCGCTTAACGTTTAATCATTTATTAAACCGTGAATAAATTTTTCCCGGGACGACAAAGGCTCTTGGAACGGTATATAGCTGCTCTTCTGTAATAATTGAGGTCCCATAAATCTAGACTTGGACTATCTCTTAATCAGAGGTCTTAGCGGAACTCCACGAAATTGGGATCAGGCTTTCCAAGTTGCCTTTTCTATATGTATACCGTCGATTTATTAACTTCAGGATCGTGCTGCTCTCATAAATCAAGCTTGCAACTACAACCCTTAGTTTATGCAGTTGCATAAGTGCATTATTATATCTTTGAGAAAAATCATTTTAGTAATTCATCGAAAATTAAGGGACAGTTTCAATACGAATTATTCGAAGTAAATAGTAAGTAATTGATATTGTTTTTTTTTCATTTTTGTACGCTGTATTATTGTCTTTCTTTTTAGTAAATCTGTTCGCAGTTTACGTGAAACTCTTAGGGGATGAATGTAGCCATATTGAGTAAAAATCATTTATTTAATTAAGTACCACCAAATAAATAGCCATTTTTCTTTTCTGCCAATATTTAAGACTTATGTATGGTCAACTATCCTAACAAAATTGTCAACCATAATTTTTCCTCCCTTTTAGCGAAACAATTAACATTAAATATTCAACCCTTTAATTAATAATGTCATGTGGGATACAATTTATTTAATCAACGAAACAATGTTTCACATTTTTCTGTTTCCTCCGGTGCTGAAAGCAGTGATATATGATTCTCAGAGGAAGAGATTTTTAATATTTAATAAAATCTTCATTCGCAAAGGGTTAATAACATGACAATGCAGCCGAGGTGATGTCAAGCATAATGGCCTATAGCCATGTCCTTTACGCACAGAGCTTCTTACGAGGCTTTGCCTCCCGTGGTATCATATATTGTAGCTGCATAAAGCGTGCGGAGATAACGTAGCATCTAATTACAGAAGAAACTTCTCTAGACAAAGTGAATGAATAAACCGTGTCGAAGTAAGAGAAAGCTCACGAGCTGCCGTGCCGGCTCTGCTATTGTCAACATTGACCTATAGCGAAATGTCGTGTCGCACGATATTTAGGATAATGTGAAGACACTTTTGCGAAATAGCTGTTGATTATAATATCTGAAGAATACACAGTTAACAGAAAAATTATCTTTTCGATCCATTGTTGGTCACTGAAACGTACAAATTTTCATTATAAAATTTTAAGAAAATACAATTAACAGAAAAATGATCTTCTCCACCCCTTGCGGTGTTTTTCACTGAATGTGTTCGTCAAATTTGAAAGAAATACGCATCTGTAAATTTCTTTGAATATATAGAGGAAACGATATAAAAAATTGAATATTTTTCGTTGAATATTCGGTTCATTAAATTAGTGAATATAAAATTGAAATTAAAAGTCACCGAGTTAAAGCAGTTGTACAATGTGTTATACAAACGTTTCTAACTACGTTGCCCTAAACGCTGGCGCAGTCGTAAAAGAAATGATATCCAGGAAGAGATTACACGGTTATTTTACCCGAAGTTGTCGCTTTTTATTGCCGTGCACCACCGTACACTTGTCCTAAATATAGCTCCGTTAGTACCGTGAATTTTTGTGAACCACTTGGTGAAAATATTGTCGGGAGTGAACAGATTAACAGCAGGTGAAAGAGAACTCGGTTTTTTCACCCTGCGAAATGAAAATGTTAAAACATTTCTGCGAGACAATTGCAGTTTTATCAATAATTTGTTACCGTTTGTAGCAATGCAATTACAATCCGCATTATTTATTTATGTGCTAAATTATGCAAACCATAAAAGAGTAGACAACCCTCTTACTTCGCTATGCATGTTGAGACGACGTCGGAAGGGTTAAGGGATAATTGTAAATGAGGTATCAGACAGTATTATTAAAAGGCAACCCTACAAATTCAAGAAGCATCAAAATAACTTCAGATTATACTTGATAATTAGGAAGAATCCATATAAAATATAAAAAGGTAGACAAGTAAGGACTTACCACCCCTGTTCTGGAAACAGTTAAGTAGTAGTGGGGTACCAGCCAGAATTGTTAACAGACAACCCTTCGAATTCAGAAAAATAATGTACGGAATAAAAATCATAAAACAGTAGACACCCTTCATACCACCCCTTTATCTTCCGGAACATACGGTGAGACTTAAGAAATAATATCATGGTGGGTATCAGAGATCATCATCAGCAGATAACTCTACTAAACAAACTCATTGAAGTAATAATAAGATCATAACCAATATAAATGAAAGCTTTCACACCCCATAAATCACCACTAGTCACCCTCTCTCAATATAACCAAAACATGATTACCCATAGGGTAGCAGACATAATCAGGTTACAACCACGCAAATTCAGAAAGGCCCATGAAAACGTCAATGCACCCCATACAAATCACCATCGACCCTTTCTCTACCCAACAGTCTTAAGAAATAATTATACAGAGGGTATCAGACAGCATTGTAACTGGACAGCCCTACAAATTCCGGAAAGAGCATCAAACCGATCCGTCGTAATCCTCATAGAACTTAGCTCCCATTGTGGTCAAGGATGAGAACGAGCTCCGCTTAGAAAGAGAGAGGATCCATAGTGTAGTCCAGCTCATTGGATCCTGGATCCAGGACGCGTGGCGATGGTACCATCGCCATCAGCATCAAACCAGCAACAGCAGCAACATCCCCTATCTCGAAGGAGCTTAATACCCGTGTACAGTCGGATCCCAGCCACTCTGTTTCAGAGCGTGGCATACATCCCACTCGAGGATACCGATATTGAAACGTAAAAAAGATTCAATCAGTCGCGAAGTTTCAGCGCCAATCAATCACCCCTTCCCCAAGAGCTATCTAGCTTTAGGACGCAAAAGCTCTCTCGCTTGCGCGCAGCCCGCACTGGGGCGGGTGATCGCGACGACGACGCTAAAATGGCCGAGGGGGCGAAACGAAGGGGGCTGGAGAGGAGAGGGGATGAAGAAGAGAACGAGGCGACAGGGCGAGGAGGAGGGGGGAGGGGTCAACGGGGGAGGTGCACCGGAATCGGGGGGAGTGGGAGGAAGACCGAGGGGGAATCGCGAAGGGGGGATGGAGAGGGGCCAAGAGGCGAAAGAGGGGTGGAAATGGGGGCCGCGAGGGGGGTGGAAGGGGGAAGAGAAACGAGCTTTCGGGTTGCACGACCGAGTCGACGCACTGGAAGCTCTCCGTGCTTGCGGCGGGAGCCTCAGTAGCCGCTTGTACGTCGACCGGAAGAGCTCTTTGTCGTCACGTCGTCCTGAGACGCGCAGCGCGCCATCGCCGACGAAAGAGAGATCGTCGGTGATCGAATTTTATCTCTTCGGCATTCTCCTTCGTTTTCTTTTTTTTCGGCAACCGCACACACCCTCGACGTGTGTCCCTTTAATTTCTGTTGGTGCGCGCGCGCTGTCTCTCTCTCTCTCTTTTTCTTGAAAAGAGAGAACGAGACCCCTTCGCGCAACAGCCCTCTCTGAACCCCCGTTCGCCAAAAAGGATTCTCGCGACAACCGGGGGACGTCGAAAGAGACCGGACACCAATTTTCCAGTGAAGTGTTTCCTCCTCGTTCTATACTTTGTCTCTTGCTTTGTTCGGGTTTTCCTTTTTTTTCGTTTTGGTTCGCCTCCTTCCGTCGTCGGTTTCGCCCTGGTGAATGGATCAACGAGCAGGTGCGACGACCGAGCGGAACCGGATGTCTTAACATGAACCCGGAGCTGTGATCCGTGACGCCGGACGCGTATATGAGTGTGTAACTACGGGAAACTAACCGCGGAGACATCATGAGAAGTGTCGCAAGACATCGGGAAGCGCGTCCTACCCTCTCCGCGACGATCTTCATCGTGCTCGCCGTGTTCGTGACCGGTAAGGACCTGACGTCCTACAGGATTGTATCAGTGACCATGTTCCATTTGGTTTCCATGCTTTTTATGTTGATGGAACAAGTGTAAAGGGGAGATTGGGGCTTTTGGGGCCGAAACGGCGAAATTTATGGGAAAGATGATCTAGGATATTGCTCCCAGAGCAATCTAATTTAAAGTACAAGTTGGAGGAGTGTTTGTTGCGATTTTAGGATACTATTTAGCACCTAGGGTCCTTACATCTGTTTCTTTAAATTTCCTACCGATTTGATCCGTTCGCTACTGATTAAGTAAGAGTTGTGGAAGGATTAGGGGTTTTGTTACCAGGCAGGGAAAGTTTACGGGAAAGATGATCGAGGATTATTTTAGGATCAATCTACTCCCAAGTGAAGGCTACGGGAACCATGATACCGATTTTAGGGTGGTGTTTGGCCACTAGGGTCCTCTTACCTGTTTCTTTCAATTTCTCGACGATTTGAACCGTTTGCTACTGATTAAGCAAGTGTTGTGGAGGGATTGAGGGTTTCGGGTTTATGGGAAAGATGATCGAGGATCTGGAAGTTAGAAAAGTTTTTATACCAATGTTAAGGTGGTGTTGATCCTCTCTGGGTTCGTTACAACTCTTCCTTTCAGTTCTTCGTTAATTCTATGCCTTCGCTGACGATGAAACAAGTGTTCAATAGAAACCAGGAATCTGGCGACGCGACAGCGAAAGTTCATGAGAAATGGTCAAGAATAGTTGCGGGATCGAACTAATTCGAAGTGCAAGCTACAGGAGTTTCGCTACCATTTTTAGGATCATAAGGTCACATTTTCTCTTAGGGTCGTTGCACCTGTCTCTTTTAATTTTTTCAACAATTCAAACCGTTTGCTCTTGACTGAACAAGTGTTCGGAAGAAATCTTGAATCTCGAGACCTGGCAAAAGAAGCTTATGGAGAAGAAGGTCAAGGGTAGTTTTGAAAACTCCATATTGCTTTTAAGATTGCACTGATCTCCTACAGTCTTTACAACCATTTCTTTAGTTTTCGTCGATTTGATGCGTTTACTCCTGATTGAACAAGTGTTCCGGAACAATCGGGGATTTCTGGTCTCGGATAAAAAAATGATCGAAGTGGAAATTACTGGAGCATTGATATACCAATTTTTGGTTTGGAATCGTCACATTTATTTCTTTTAATCTTTCATCGATTCAAAGCATTTTCCAGATATTCTGGATTTCGGGAGGGGAAACTTATGGTAAACATGACTGAGGATAGCTGTGGAAACCATCAAGTTTAAAGTGGAAGATAGCAAACTCTTGATGCCGAATTTAGGATCGTGCTGATCCCCTAAAGCCGTCACACCTATATCTTTTTAGTATCTCGGTGATTCAACGCGTTTACTCTTAATTGGACAAGTGTTTCGAAGAAAATCGGGGTTCCGAGCCACAGTAGAGAAATTTTATGGGAAAGACTATTGAGATTTTTTAGAATGGTGTTCATCTTCTACAATCGTGTATTTCTTTAGAGTCACATACGAGTCGTATCTAATTATTTTCATAATTCCAAAAATTCAATGAGCTTCTTCCCGGTTAAATAAATGAAATGACTAGGGATAGTTGTAGGAGCAAGTTAGCTCAACGTGAAGGCTACCGGAGCCATGATGCACCTTTTCAGGATGATGCTTATCTCCTAGAGTCGTGATACGTCTATTCATGTTCGTTTCTCCAACAATTCAATGCGTTTGCTCCCGATTACACAAGTGTCCTGGACAGATTGAAGATCTCGAGAGCCCACAGCGAAGTTTTATGTGATAAATGATCGCAGACAGTCGGAAGAGCAATCTACACCAAAGTGAACGACGCGTGATCCTCGATACAGTTTTTAGAGGGGTGTTTATCCCCTAGGGTTGTTACAACATCCAATAAATCACCGGGCATCAGTTTTATGCTTGCAGCGTATCCGAACAATTTTCCCCGTTATCTCGCCGAAGTCGTTGCACTTTTCACTGCTTCGAAAATTCCGATTGTAACAAATTACCGGCGGCGTGGCTGTCAGCCGCGATCAAGATGTCGGCGATCGTTAATGAGATTTCGAAGTGCGAAACACGGAGATTGGAACGTCGGTCGGAACAATAGAAGGGTGGTGAGAGTATCGCGTGGGAACTTCGATTCCCACCTCGCGAAATCGAATTGCCGATCCGTTCGACCCCTAGTTTCGCGCGCAGGGTGTACTTTGTACTGTGCGGGAAAAAAAGAGAGAGAAGGAGAGAGAAAACGGCAGTCGAATGGGCGAGAATTCGACTATGAAAAGAGACCCGTTTATCTTGCAGAAGTGACGCGCGCGAGTCGAGCCAGAAGCATTTTAGCGAAAAAATCTTTTCGCGAGCGCGGTTTGAGGGGTAATCTCGCTGAACAAATTGGCGCACTGAGGCTGCGAACGCTGGATTTTTTTTCGCAAATCTTTGTCCCGGGGTTTTGTCGGCGCAGCTCTCGCAGTTTTTAAATGGCAAACGAGACGATCCGTCTTGCGAGGGTGCTCGACGCCACGGTTTTCGCAAGTTGAGAAATCGCGGCGGAGAAATTGAACGCGGCACCGCGTTTTGAGTTCGATCGGGGGAAATCGAGGAACAGAAGGGTAACGGGGAGAAGAAATACACTGTGGAGCGCAGCTATAGTACTGCTACAATGTCCGAGAGTTTTGAACGTCAATTGATTTCCAAATACTATTACCATTACGTCGAAAGAGTTAAAAAGAAATATAGAATGAAAAGAGTAATTTCATTTAAAGCAAAATATAAAAATCAAACATCTGCAGAATCAGCGTAGATATGTAATGTCAATATTAAATTTTAACAGAATGGCTAAATTATAATAGAAGTTGTTAAAATGAAGAATTTTTACGCATTAATTAAAAAATAGACATCTGAAAAAAGTAGGTAGTGCTACAATTTTGCATCGATTCTAAAATGTTTCTCGCTTATATCTAGAGATACAAACAGTAACTTCAATATTTTGTATGAAGTTCGTTATTCATCGTACTTTCCCAAATCGTACACTGGATTTTTCGGGATTATTCTTCGAAAGTTGAAAAATCGGAAAAATATGGCTGGTGCTATAGTTATGTAGCGTAAAGTGAAGGGACGAGCGAAAGGGAGCCGAGTGCAGAAACGTCGTCGCGCATTATTCGATTTCGCGAAAAGCCAGCGTGCGCTCTCGGAAGTTCGAACGATCTTCCCCCGTTAAATGACCGTGCCCTCCTGGATCCTCTCGAGTGGCGACGATTGCGGACAATAAAGAAGTTTTCTACGCCGAGACGTCACGATTTCGTTCTTTTGTGCTCGAACAGAACCGCCGTCGAATAGGATTAGAATAGTTTTTATACGATCACGTCGGGACGGAAATACTGATCAGCCAGGAGCTATGTGAAACGGGTCACGTACATGCCGCTCTGGATCCTTAATGTATAAAAGATCAATATTATTGTGGCGATGGCGAAAGGACCGCGCGCGTTTTCCGACGAAAATCGTTCGAAGCTTTCGGTAATTACGGACCGGTGCGGTGGATCAAACGCTGCTGAATGCCAAACAAACAATTTTTTAACTTTGTTTGATGGAAACATGTTTATAGAATTCTTCGTTTTATCTTGAAAAATATCAAAATCATATTCGTCATTATAATTCGGCAAAGGATGATTAGATTCTACTTCCTAGAGCGATTTTGTGGTTCGCAATTGAAATTGCAGTTATTGTTGAAAGATTTACCAAAAAATTACGAGATGTTTTTTAATTTATTAGATTTATTTATTTACAAAATATCATTAGAAATGTAGTTAGTCATTTCAAACAATCTTTAATAAAAGAATTGAGAAAACTTACCAAAAACTGGACTCTAAAAGGAATTGAATTTTTATGAACTACTCTACAAAAAAAAACATAAAAACTTATTCCCCTATAAGAAGCAGACTTACGCGTTATGATACACTACAACTTTTCCTTAACATTTTATTTCATTCTCAAAGTGTATAATTCATAAAGTCTAACTTTCGCGGATAACCCGGGAATAAAAACTGTTTTACGATGCTGCAATTGTGAAACTAAAATATAAACTCGAATGCATGTTCTAAAAAAGATTCTTCAGCTAAATTTCTTCAGGAAGTGAATTCAAGAGAACAATTATCAGATAACGAAAATTTAAACGAATTCGAAACTTGCACGGCTTTGACACGCAAGCAAAAGTTCCTTTCTATCAAATATGACAGTCAAGTTGGGAACTATTAAATGACTCCAAAGAAATGGTCCCTGGGAATGTTAGAGAATTTCTCGATCGCCATCTTTGCGATCGGGTCGGACGTTCTAAAAGAAAAACTCTGAAGAAGTTACTTTTAATTTATTTCAGTAGATTTTTACCATCGGGAGCTACGAGTTAGGAATGGGAATGAATATCAAAGATGAAATTGCTTTTTCTGATTATAAGTTTTTATTCAGTTGCGACGGGACCTAATTATAATTCATATTGAATCGTTCACTAATAGTAACATTCTAAAGACTCCTTCCTTTGAGAATTTTAAGTATTACTCCTTCCTTTTTTGTTCTTTTTTGTTTTGTTTTACATTCATCAGCAAAAGCATCAAATGCAATATTCGTCGGCGATTATTAAAAATTTAAGCTTCCAATTTTATCAAAGGATACTTCGTACCAATGAAAGATATAATATTACTGATAAATACAAAGGCCAGAGTACAATTTGCGATACAAACAAAAATGACATTCCGCTAAAAGCAAACGGTGTTGCGAAACGGAATTTTTCATCGGACATTTTTGTTATTACAAAAGTCTTTGTGCTGCGTTTTATATATTTCGTTGCACTTTAATATAGAATATTCATTCATTTGTACCTTGCGTAAGAGCAGAATACTTTATTTGTCTAGAATAAAATTTGATATGAAAAAGACAGGCGCAAGTACAATAATGTTCAGAGACGGTCGAGTCGAAACGTGCTACAGTGTTTCATACATATTCATTGGGAACTATGCACAGTATGACGCGAACATACGAAGTGGTTGCATTTTTCTCTGTCGACTAACTTTTCAATAAATAATCATTTTTAACATATTTTCCACGTAGATTGCAAAGTAACCCGCGATAAAAAAGTCAGGCAGCTGACAAAATAAAACCTTCATTCACCGCTTCCAATTGCACTCTGTTAACATACGCGGACATTCACCGATGATGAATTTCATTTTATTTAAAAAATATTACTACGTGTACTTAATTCGTAGCTCTTTCTTAGTGAATATATTAATTATTTACAAATTCTGCTCATAATACAGTTGCTCGAGCCGGACTTCGTTAAGATTCGTACAAACTCAAATAGTTAAATCCCCTGCGATGAACGTTAACTCATCTATTGCAAAAATCCCCAACCAATTAAATAAGAATCTCTCTTATCTGGTAACTCTTAATGAAAGTGTTATAAGCGATAAGAATCAAAATCCCCCAAAGTTTCCCTGATTTCAGTGGATTACAGAACCAATGTATTATCGGGATAGAAGTTAAAAGGTCAATTAGTTTTAAACGCGTTTTATTCAACGAACGGTGTGCGCAAGCCTTATCTTAATCTTCAAACGAAAGGCAATTCGAATAAATAGCCTCTCAAGGAATCGAGTATTCGCCGTCTTCACCGATTCTCCATCGACTTATCGATCGTTTCGAATATGTTTTTGAAAAAGTGGTTTCCATTAGTTCAAATTTCAGTGATTTTTCTAAAGCGACGTTTCATCTAATTATATTCGTACATTCGTTATTGTTCGTTTGATATCAAAGTAAAAATGAGGAAAAGAATTCGAATTAGGAATTGTCAAATTACAAACAAAGCAAAATATATATGTAGCTTTAAAATTCAAAAACAAAATTACAAGTTTACACTAACCGAATAAAAATTGGTTCCGTTTTTTATATGTGCTAGCAGATTGATGACGTCACATTGATCAATCACAATTCATCAATCGATTGTTATAATTCTATGCAATTTCGATGCAGATTAAAACGTTGACCAGAACAGCTCAATTTCATTCCATAAAATTAATTAAATCGCAAAATTGAAAAAAATCAGCGAAATCCATCAGTGGATATGTAAATTGAATCCTTTAATACGATTCTATAGAATTCTTCTTTTGACAGATTACTCTGTGAACGATTGCATCATGCAAACATTCGTGACGAGTTTCCGATGTGTTTTTTTAAAAAAGATTTGTTTGACTATATCTGTCATTTAATCCTCGTTTAATTTCAATTATTTATGATTGCGCGACACGAATTCTTGTCCACCGTTCGCGCGTTTAACTTCTGTCACTTTTTCAAATCGTGTACACATTTTTAAATAAATTCCGCGCGATCGCTTTCGTTAAATCCACTTTCACTTCAACACAATTTCGAGGTAGCACAAGTGCAACGCTAACATAACTCGAGTGTGAGAATTGAATAAAATTGTGTTGAAACATTTTGAGCTATGAACTGAAAGATTAATAAATAGTATTCAGTAGCATTATAATTAAATGATAATTTGAATTTAATATATCTTCTAGCTTCTAAAAAAAATCCAAGTGGTATGATCCAATACTAACAACGTTATCGCCTCGTTAAAAGTGTCCAAATATTGCTGCGAGTGACTTTAAGTAGAAATCGACACTATAAAATTGTGAAAAGCGGTCATCACGTGAGGATTAAGTGACGACTATTCAGACGAACAATAAGTCAGGTTGAAACAAAGACAGGTATTATATACATAGAATTGAAGTAGCTGCTTCGAATCCGACATCTTATTCGCCGGCGGGACGATAAACGAGCGTCTGAATTTCCGTGCGAGGAAACACGTAATTGTTCCAATATATAATGCATACAGACACGGTAGACAGCTGTTAGACAGATATGCATCTCCATGTATTAAAGTATACGAGGTTATTGATGTAACCTGTGATGCATGCACGCCGTTCACTTTTATATCCGCTGGTGAACCGGCTAGAACGATTTTCGCTCGCCAGTGTATTAGGTTATTCCGCGCATTTATAGCGACGCAGTTATCGATGTTGCATAGAGTACGGAGAGCTTTGATTATCCGGCATAAAGCTTCAGATTTAAGTCAACCTCCCTACCTCCACGATAATGGATGGTTCTCGTGTGAGAAATGTTCTGCGAAAGTACGCCGTCAATATACATACTCCTCTTTCCGCTCGCAGTTGTCTACGTCATTATCACTGAAATGTTCGACACTGAATAACTATAATCTCGACATTAATTCGTCACATATTTGCGATCATGGTGAGACGAACAAACTTTACGCGTTCATGTTTGATGCAGGAAACAGATGCCAGGTATTAAACTTTTTTTTAACAATTCGCTTGATCTCTGTCGTTAGATTGCAAATTCTTATCGAATAATGTTCTGCGCAGAAATTTTGAGACACATATTTTTACCTATTTTCCCTATTTAGAAAATTCTGAAAAAATTGAACAAATATCAAATAGGTACATAAGTATACTTTTACTATAAACTATTATTTACTATTTACTATACTAACCCTAATACTAACCTAACTTTTACTTTACTATACTATATTACTTATACTAACAATTCGCCGGATCTCTGTCATTAGATTGCAAATTCTTATCGAAACATGTTCTGCAGAAATTTCGAGACAAATTTTTTTTACCTATTTTCTCTATTTAGAATATCCTGAAAAAATTGAATAAATGTCAAATAGTTATATAAGTATACTTCAATTAATTTGGATTTTTCCGTTAACAATCCTGTTTGTACAAGATTAAAATCTCGTAAAAATGCGGATTTTACGTCGATGTTTAAAAGAGCGACATCACTTATATTTTCACACTGTGAAATTCATAGTGCCGGTGTGTGTAGGTATGAATACTGTCCATGAATTTTGTCAAATTTATTGGGGAGGTGGGACAAGTTAAAAAAATAGAAACCCGCGAAAAATGAATATATTTTTTAAAATATTTTCACCGAAAAGCGGAGGAAAGCGAAGAGGCGTACCTCGCGCAGTGCGCCGATTCTGCGCGCAACTTGCGCAAAACTTCGACGGCCTAATCTTTTTCTGCCAATCTGTGGTTTCGCGGTCTGGCTCGGCCAGATTCGCGTTGGACTTTCGGGACGTCTTAATAACGCCACGTCCGTGCTCGTTGCTCGTCTCGCGGCGACTTTCAGGCGTTGTCGCAGGAGACTAGTCTGCACATGGAACTCGGATCTCCGGTAGTAAAATACGCGGCTTAATTGCTTAATTTCTCACAACTAAGCCCTCGCTCGGCGTCGAAGAACAAAGGCGCTCGCCCGTTACTTTGGCCTTCTTACTTTTATGTGCTATCAACGTTACTCGCCGCGTGACACTTTAATTATGCCGGCGTGTAAATCCAGCAAGAGTTAACCCCGGGACTGGCCCAATTGACGATTACCCTGCGTTGCGCTTCAATCTTTTCCTTTCTTCTAGTTTCTTTTTCTCTCGTTTTTTCTTTGGAATACCTTTTTGCTTCTCCCTGCGCTGCACTCTCGGCATAATTTTTAATAACGACTCTCCGCGCAAAAACACTTCAAAAGGGCTTTCTAGAATATTTTTATATATACAGGATTTGCGAAAAATGATTAAGGTGCCCTGACACTTTTTCAACAATAAGTGATGACTTGTTATTTTCTATTTCGATCTTTCTATCCTTCCGAGTATTAGATACTTATTAACACTTAAGGAGATTTTCAAAACGTACTTTAAAAATGCAATGATTTTTCAATGACGTAGCAAGTCAAACCTGAAGACTCGTTCTAGGTTACTTTGCTCAGGCTTATTCTGAAAATATTTTTATGTGGAACCTCCCCTTTACTTTCTTTAAAAGCTATCTCTAATTTAATCTCCTAAAAAATAATTAATCATCAGATGAAAAATCTAGGATATCAAAAGATGAGGGCACGGAAGGAAATTTTGGGATAATACTATTCTGAGTCCCGATATGTATTCGCAGTTCATGGATCGACCATTTCCTAGACAGTATCCATTCGTGTGGAAAACATAAACGTCATTTAAGTGGAAATCGTGAAACAGTGATGAAGACAATGTGCGATAATAACGCGCGTCGATTTAGTCCAGTAGATGGGAGTGCACCGCGATGAAATATGTTTGAGGAATTTAATATTATCGGTCAGTGATCTCCGAAATGATTCTTCTGGGAGACGGATGGTAGCTTGGAAAAAATCTTCATTTCACGTTTCGCGAGTTATCTCGGGACGGAGGATCTCTCGGAGAGCTCTCGGTTACACGACGAATTACACTGGGTGTATATGGCGTCCGGGCGCGTTGCGATGTTTGTGTTTGCCTCGATTCATCGCGAACAGTCCTGGGCGATAAGAGCGTGTCCGCCAGTAAAATTATACTCCCTCGGTCCTCATTATACGAGAATAATGTTGACGGAAGGAAGAGAATAACGAAGAAAGTTACCGTTTGCATTAAACTTTTGATAAAATGCCTCGCGGTGCTACTCCCGGAACTGAGACAAGTGATTTGTCGCGTCAAAGTGAATCCTCCGGCCGCGATGCTGCACCGCGGCCGTACAAACGATTCGTTAAGGAGGCCGCGATGTTGTTTTTACATCATAAATTCAATTGACTCGGCCATGGTCGAGGAGTTTCCGATACGAAACTTTTTGGACAAGGAGATCCTTCGAGAGAGAGAAATGAAAACGTTCGTTGCTATAATATTTCAGAATTTACACTACTTCAGTTTGGATGTATATGCAAATAAATTGGCCACAGTGTATGCAAAAAATGAAAATTTGAGTATTTGTGTCTGATCCAATGCAAATACGATAAAAGTTTTGTAAAACACAATATTATTTCATGTTAGTTACAATTATTTTAATTAATGACTAGATTGAAAAATGAATACCCCCTCAACTAAAAACGATATAATTTCAACTGTATTTAGTTATTTAATTCTGGCCTGGACAACCAGTGTTCCGATGGTCGATGACGTAGTATCATTTTAAATGATTTTAATAAACTCGGTTAGGGTTTTCAACTCGGAAGGTTTAGAAATTTTTTTGAGGGAGAAATGTTCGAATAATTGCCCGTTGCGATAACGGTTCGTACCACTAAACTCGTCGACTGAGAATCAAAGAACTAGTTAGCAGATAATGATGTTCTTATACGCGTTTTGTTCTTAATAAAGGTAAGTAATAGGGTTGCACGCCCGGTATACGTAGTACCTTCGAGTTGGATAGTAATGTTCGATAATTTGATTGAGATTGGATTCAGATAATAGAAGCTCCTTTCCACTTGAAACTTGCGCGCCGTTCTCTTCCATTTGCCGCAATTTGTTCCCGGTTTTAATACACCCCGCGATCTGCATGACACGCGTATCGATAAATCGTAATCAATGTGCCAGTGTCTAGTTTCCGTCTTGTATACAAATTCACATGCCACGATGTGAAACGCCCAATAATAATCTCAAGCTGGAAAAAGTTGTTCGATCTCATCAACTTATAACGATCTTTCTATGAACATGTGACGTAACCCTGACATAATTGTACATTTGTTTTTGTACGCAGAAATTAAATAATGTCAGACTCAGTGCATCCAAGTATTTTAATTAGTGTTTCAATTTCCGATTCTCGGAAGATTCTCGTTATTTAAACAATGATAATTTTGTAAGAAGCTCATTTTAAAACCTTGAAAATTTTTCTTAAACTTTCGTAATCCATTGTTAATTATTTTCTAGGACATTTTTGCATGATATAACAGGCAAACAAAGCGACGTAACGTTTTTGGCCAGAATTTTTTTTTTAAATTCGACAAATTGAAACGTTTGTAACAATATTGAACAATTTTCTCTGCGAATGACTCTACCACATTTTTGGAGATTGACGCTTCCAGTCTACAACGATAGCCAGGAAAACGTTGTCCAATTTTGGTGTACTTTTGCATAAAACAAAAATGAAAAATAAATTTGAAAATTTCATGATTCACATTATTGCATAGGAGACAAATTTTCCAACATCGCTAGAAGTAATGTGATCATAATATTTTATTAAAACTCTAAAAGGAGATCACACTTTAACAAGGAATAGTTTTCATACCAGCGTGTGACGTACGCTCGAGGGCATACTTCTCCTAGTTGCACTCTCGAAAGTGGAGATAACACTTATTAGTAGGTACATTGTTACAGAACAGCTCTTACGAATATATCGTCTAATAAGTTGCACTCTTGAACAGCGTAATACTCGATCACGGTGACGCGAGAAATTAATTAACCGGTTATGAATCAACTTCTACGGCCAATTATTATATAAAATCTAGTTTTGAAAGATAGTGTAACATCGACTTCAAAATGTTACACAGTATAAAAGTGTTACAAACAGACATTTTGTATGTTTCAAATTGAACCATCAGCGCCGGAAGTAGTACAACACATGAACAAAATTTGAAACATGTGACAGGCGTGAGCCCGTACAACAAAACATGCTTTTCCAAACCGTGGAATTGCGTTGACCCTGCAAACTACACAATTTTTGCATTTGTTCTCGTTATTCTATCCAAAAAAATTCATCGTTTTTTTCCTCGCATGTAGAGCTTTAAATAGAAGGTGCAATTACTGAAAAAGTTCGAATTGCAATTACTGTAAAAATAAATACAAGCAGATACATTCATAGTGGAACCTCGTTTATCCGAAATAAACAGAGAAGTATGTCTGGTCGTATAATAAAGCATTTACATAACTACAGTGCTAAATTTGCATTGATTTGTATATAAATATAAAGTAAGTTACCATGCCCAACTCAATCACTTTTGAGATACAGGAAAGACTTGATCTAAAAAAAACGGGAATTATTTATTTATTTATTGATGCTGTAAACCTAGTTTGGTTTATATAGCATGCATTATTATGACATTATGTAAAAAGAGAAAGAAAAAAAGATAGAAAAATAGAGAAGTATATAACATAGTATGTATAAAGTGGACTTATGTAGTATAAACGTTAGGCGCTAAATCCTAATAAAATAAGGGAATTGTACGGTCTAAGAAATGTTGTGTTAATAGAGACTTCAAATATCGAAGGTTTGGATAATCGAGGTCGACTTTCGACGTCGAACGCCGTGGTAATTACTAGCACAGCGAAAAATCTGAAATTTGAATCTGCAATTATAATATAGCGAATAGTGGCGCGAAACGCCGTACACAAGCTTCTTCGTGGAAAGCTGGCTGGTAGTTCTTAACTTTTCCGATGCCAGGAGGAAGAGTCTGTAAGGGTTCGTTACAGGTTTGATAAACTAATCCATCGCGAGACGAGCTCTTCTTACAATCTTCTTGGTGATGATTAATTGCTCGAACATTTCATCCGGTGGATCGAGCACCGCCGCCGTGGGCTCGTAATTTTTCCGATAAATGTATCGACGTTAACGTTACTTTCATTAAAATTCATGGCCGGGATCGAAATTTTCGATCGAACTCTTTTTGCGAACTTATTTTTGGAAACCACCCACTCCAGGGCCGAGAACACTAATCTTCTGTAGCAGACGGTTCTGACCATTAATCTTCGTCGTCCCGACTGCGCGATTTCAACGAGCAATTTTCTAATTTACTGCCGCGAAATTAATTTATTTTTTATTAAATAATGATACGGCGAAGTCTACGTGTGCTCGGTCGAACCTTCGAAAACTGAAAATAGAAGTTTGAATATATAAAATAATGGGACACGCTTTTAATATTTTCTGTGATTTCATTCGAAGTCGGAATCAATATATTGATAGCGATAGTGTTTGAAGAAAAAAGAAAGATTTTTGCCTGAAAACAATTAGGAACATTAGTGGTCTACTTTAATCTGGCTTCTGTTTAAAATCAGGATCTAAGTACATACTGTAAGAAAAAAGATAGCAAAAGAGGATTGTACCGATTGTGACAGTGTTCTAGGATTAAAATTAAAGTTTAATGTTGCGGTTAAAGTTCCACTCGATCGACACACGCTTTAATCCCGTTCTTATTGCATAAATAACATGATACACTGTACGGTCTATTAATTACTATATTCGCTGTCACGGGGGTTTCTGCTGGCGCGTACATTTTCAAGTTTCGTTTCATAAAACATGGCGAAACAAATGAAATCGTTAAGAACAATGTATCCGCGTTATAACGTAAATAAACAATGGAATGAATACGCCGGGATTATAATGTACCGTAGGAAATTCGTACCATAAATAATCACGAAAATATTAATCTTTGGATGTTCGCAGCCAACGAGACTCGTTTGCCAAAATTTAACTACGAAAATTACATTTAACTGAAATTACGCGTATTGTCATGGGAATTAAGATAATAATGTAACAAGCATTAATGCACGAAGTGAAATAATAAGCGAAAATTAAAAATAAAAAAGTTCATCAAGAAAATAAATAGCGAGCAGAATGTAAATCTCGATTTTAGAAGTAATCAGGTTCGAAAATTGCTTGAGACAAAATGAGCCTGTTTAATTATGTGAAAGGATATTTCACTGCAGTTGCTCGCAGTTTCGGTAAGATGGCGGAAATATAGACCGTGGAGGAACAAGGACTACGGATACAGAAACCGACGTGGATAGACTCGAAGCGGATAGCTGTTTGTTCTTATGGAAAAAGGAAAATGAGAAAGTGGAAAGGACCATTCTTTAGAAGTTCTCTCCTTCCTGCCTGCCTTTCTTGGATCTTCAAGCCATCACCTCCTCCCGTATCCTCTGGCGACGCGACGTTTCGGGAAACAACTTGCTTAAAACTAATTGAACATATCAACTCTATGCAAAACTTTTAGTTTTTCTTTCAACTTTCTTTTATTTATTATGAACGAACGAGGTTAGTTAACAGTCGATAATGAAAGTTATTAACTGTCGAATAATTTATTTAACAAGAAGCAAAGATCCAATATCTAAGACTAATTTGATCAATTCGAACAAACTAGTCACTGTTTCCTTTCGAAATTCGTGTACGCGGGTTGTAATGTATACTCTTGTGTAATTATTCTTTCGAATTACCGCGATAAATTCTGTAAGCAAAATTAATTTCTATAAATCTGAAGCGATTAATTGCAAGTGATAATCTCGAGTCGGTTGATATATTTTTGCCAGTAATTCAATATTATTTCCCTGTGAATAGTTTCGAATTCCATTTGGCCGACCGTGATTCGTGTTTCTTATCGTTTATGTTATTTGTATATTCGATTGAATGCCACAGAATTAATTGAACATTTTAAAGATATACAATTCAAGTTTTTTTTTCAAATGGATTAATCAGTGACTCATTTAATCATTTTTAAACAGTGAATCTTCCCGCAAAATAGAAATTAAAAATTCTTATGTTTCTTCGTAACTTTATAATAATGATTTTAATATTTTAAACTAGCCACTTTAGAATGTCGTGAACCTTGAATTTATTTTTTTCTCTACCAGGATCACTTTCTTTCGCGGATCTGGGATAATCAAATAAGTTTGAGGCAGCCGTTCCGATCTTATCGAGTAAAAATTTATCAACGTCAGTTTTTCGACGGTGGAACGGGCATGATCGGCTCGATTCTTGGTCGGCGATAAAATTCGAAATTCCCATTCATTCGGTCGCAAGACGACGGGCGTCGCGGCTCACATTTTCCCCGGCGTCAGTGGTCGCGCCATTGTATCGAGTCAATGGACTATCCATCTAGCGCAGTTGCCGATTTACCAAATTGCAAATCGATACGAAGCATTCCACAAGCCGCCGGTAATATACCTGACCGCTGCCATCACCCCGATAGCCTTCGTATGCAAAATCATGTTTAAATGTATATTCAATATTGACCGGGGCGTCGCGACGTCTCGACACTGGCTCAGATTACGACCCACCGTTTCGTACTCCTCTGCAACTACTATCTTTACAACCCTTGCGAAATTTATATTTCTGCGGATGTGCCGCAGAGGAAGCAGCCCGTAAAACTGGATTTTCCACTTTATAGAATGTAAATTAAGTGATTCTTCTTCATAAACCGTGCTTCACTATCATCGAAATTTTGCGGCCGCGATAGAATTTTATGAAATACGCGACACCTAACATTTGACAAAGTGCGACCACTAAATCTGCCAATGGATGCGTCGTTCTTTGTGCCGCGTAAAGCAAATTGAAAACTGGGAGAAACATTTTCTTTACCAATTCGAAGTACTATTTGTTTATAAAAGCAACATCAGTAATTAAATAAATACTGATTATATTACGTATGATTTATTAACACGAACGATTTAAATTCATGATCATTTTAGCAAAAATGTTGCTGTAATTGAGACTCGCACATTTACCTGACTGAATTTACTGCTAAAGGGTCGAAATAATTTCAGTGCAATAAATAGAATTTTCGTATACGCAGCATATATAATAGTTAGTCATAGTTACCAATTAAAGTGCCCAAATGTTCGCAAAACGTTCCCCGGGCGACTACAAATCCTATCGGCAACTTTTACTATTAATTATCAATATATTGCACACTTGTACAGACTATAATTGAAAATGTCATTAAGGCAATAAGTCCTTAAATGTATATTATAAATTCGGTCACGACTCGCGAAACATATATTCGCAATGCGAAAATTTAAAGCACAGTATGCCTCTTTACAAGCGTTTACCGTTGAACATTTTCGAAATGTTGTTAACACACCTAACGGAGAAGCGAAATTACTGTTTCGCAATTTATTCCGGATATACATATTGTAATTCGTCGTGTAATCTTTTAGCAAACTTCATTTTACTAACAAATAATCCATTAAAACTCTCGTAATCGCAAAATACCTGGAAACCTGCGTTCGATTGCTTTTAAAAAAATTAACAAAATCGAGATCCATTGTTTAATTGCTGAAATTAATTCGCGACTAATCGGACCAACGAATCGTCAGCAGTGTTTGTTTATAATGGCCACGTTTTCCCATCATCGGAAAAGTGTATCGGAAAATACTTGGCCATCAATTTCAAGAGCCAAAAGTTTAAAATTTGGAATTCAGTCATATACGATAATACGGCTAATCCTAATGGACGCCATTATTTTTAACTTTGATCCGCATGAAATTAAACATATTTTAAAATATGATTTTATAAATGGTAGAAAATTTCATCTTTCATATTTTGAAAGACGATTTTGTCGAAATAAGGATTTCCTAATTGGAGAAGTCAATTAATCTTGATAGTGTCGAGAATTTCCAACCTCGTAAAAGTCAATTGAGCGAAATGATAGATTTTGGGACGTGCAATATTTATTACCCTGCCCATTTCTTTTCTACCTTTTTCGTACATGACCATTGGATGAGCCCAATGGAGTGAACAGTAATCGATTTGCCTGGCCGGGACAGAGTGTAACGATAGTTCGATGTAAACGAGTGTAAACGCCTGTCCTTACTTCTTCTGGATCCTTGAAGGAAACACTTCGCCGATGAGGATTTTGCGCAAAACCCACTGGGAGGATTCGCGAGCGTAAAGGGAACAGGCTAATTTACGTTCACTGCAATCAGCCACGATCAGGGCTAATATCTTTCTCCCAGATGCCGATGAAATATCCACCTGTCACTGGGGCCAGTGTGCCAAATTACAAATCGATATTCAGAATCTCGTCTCGATGATTCCACTTCCCAGTAATATTCCTGAAAGATTCACGGAAAACCTCACCCTGAAGAGAAATTTATCACCACTCTTTGGTTCCTGATATTAATTTAGTTCTCCGATAGAAATTATGTTACCCGGCCGAACCGTAAGCGAATGATATACTGCGAACGAAACGCACACTTCATCCTACTGCATAATTCCATCGAAGTTTCCCAGTGTCCGCGACAGCGAGTGCAAAACTGAATTCTGACGTCTTTTGTAATAATCCGCTTCGAAGCACATTGTGTTATTCACACAACTTCTTTCCAATAGCAATTTCATCTATCTTCAATAGTCTCTACTTCAAAAATATACGTCAAGCAATTTTACCATATTCTCACAAAATTGTCGAAAGTTGTGTCATTCTTTTTCTGTTTCTGAAAAAATAGAAAATCAGAAGGAGCTATGCAATATTTCCATAAATACAATCTTCTGACCTGGATCGTAAAATTGTTTTATAAAAATCTAATATGCATCTAAATCATTAACGAGTACAGTTTCAGTAATCTGTATAAAATTACAGTGCTTGTAAAACAGTCGAGTGACATGATTGACTGCATGAACACCTGTCCATATGTTCATGCTCTCATTCTTTTAAAAAATCTATAAAATGCGTTCTCCACACATGGTCGACCGCCAAAATTGAATAACAAAAGTTCTGAACGTTAAATGAGGTCGTCTTATTACGAACGGTTTCGGTGATTCAAATAAAATTATAATATTTAGCACCCAGTGGATTGTGACATGATTGACTGTATTAACACCTGTCGAGTCTCCCACAATAATTGTTCATGCTCTCATTCTCATGAAAAATGCATATAATACGTTCTCCACACGTGGTTGATCGTCAAAATTGAATAACAAAAGTTGTGCACACTTGACAAGCTTGTTTTGTTACAAACTATTTCGGTGATCTAAATAAAATTGCAGTCTAGTCAATATAATTGTTCAAACACTTTTTCTCGGCACATGTGCAGAAAACGTGTCACCCCTCGGGGACAAGCAAAATTGAAAAAGTTTCAATAAAACCGCGAGGACAGGAAGGAAACGAGATGAAACATATCGAAAACGCCGAGCGATCCTAATTCAACGGGGCAGTATTATACCAAGAAGGAACCGGTTACGTCTAAATTGACTTCTCAAATGAATTCTCGGAATGATTATGTGCCTTCCGACTCCTTTACCTTTTCCTCGTCTTCCACTCTCCCGGTTTCTTCGGAATCGGCGCAGATCGATCGAGAGGGATTGTTAAATGTTAAACCACTTTTCATCGTTGCTATATACCGTCGGTTCACAGAACAGTTTCAGCTGAAAGTTCCGCAACAGTAGCCTTCGGAGATTGAAATTACTGCCATTCGTAACCATCACATGTCAAATGAAACGTAACATTTTCCGTTACACGTAGCTGCGAGATCAATTCGTCTCGCCGCGCCGATCGGATAGATACTCGACAGGGAGAGCGAGACACGAACAACATTTTTGCAATCGGAATGCTAAGTCGTTCACGTTCACGATGGAAATCTCGGAATTTAATCGCGAAATTTCAACGGGGGAAAATTGCTTTGTTGAATTGCCGTCGAATTTTCGACAACTTTCGTCTCGCCGCGTGTTCCAAGGTTTAAAGCATATTTCGCCGGGTTTTTGTAAAATGGAGCGATGGCCTAGTTTGGCCGATCTTGCTTTGCCAACTTTGCCTATTTATTTATTTTCATATCTCCACATAATAAACGCGGTACAATGCTTTCCTTTCAACGATCTTCTTATGTTAAGGACTATTCAATCGTAAATTGTTGAGATGACAACATTTTTACCATAATCAACGTCACGACTCCCAATAAGTACAATAACAATGTATTACAATAAGTACTATATAAGGGGAAAACATATTTTCAATTTTTTTTTTTAAATGAAAATAGACTTCTTTAGTTTTCTCAGTTAAAATTATCCCGTTCAACTATTATCAGTATAAACAGGTGTAGATTTGACCACTATCATCTTGCTTTTTCTCTGGCTCACATTGGATTTATTGATAATCCTGAGTGTAGCTTAGGCAATGCAACTTGTACAACGAGGAAAGGCTCAAATTAATGAATAAACTCAGCAAAATAAATTTCCAGCTTCCAATGGATGTCTCAATATTAATAGCTAAACCAAATGTAAAAGCTTGTCACTACATGTTATCATTTTTTAAGAGCTGTGGTCTTAAAGTATAAGTTTTGTCTATACTGTTCCAACTAATCATATGTCTGTATTAAAATATCTATGCATCTCTAATATACCACATTCTATTTTGTAATTATTATATTCTGTTTTGTATGTGGCGTACTTCGTCTTTTTTGTAATTATGTTGAAATAAATCTCATATGAGATTTTCTAATAAAAAAGAAAACCGTAGAACGGATCTTAGTGCACGTGGTTAACAATCTACGGCGTAGATTGTACGCGACTCCAGATAGCCATCAGCTTGGAGGTTGGTTTTCGCATCGCTGACCGATAAAGTAAAATAACCGGTCGCTTAGGCGCGGGATATCCCGAGTGATACATACATAATTAGTATGATCCCATCACGCGAAACGTCAGAATCCGCGATCAGGCATCGTGCATTACAACGAGCGGGATTAGTGAAACGTTTCGAGATTCGGATCCAGTTTCCGCGGATTATCCGGACGGAATTGCCGATCTACGCTCTCAGCTGAGCCCGGGAGATGGTTGGGGAACGGAAACGAGGATTTACGTGAGCGCACTCGATCGAATTTGTCCGGCGTCTTCGCCACGCTTCCTCGAGGAAATGTTATTTAACAGGTATCAGTTCCTCGAAACTTAGTCCACATTTCGCTGGTTGCTATCTCCCCCGCCAAATCCGAGCTTTCTCTCTCACCCTCTCTCTCTCTTTATCATTCTCTCTGTGTCTCTCTCGCTCTCTTTGTCGCTTTCATCCTCTCTCTCGTCCCCAGTCATCCCTAGGATCAGACCGAGGACTTTTAGCGTGGCTGCTGCCATCCGCGTATCGATCCTCAGCTCCTGGTGCCGAAGTTTGACACTGTAAACCGGTTTAACGAAAAATGGTTTAACTTCGAGTAGCTTGGCCCATAACGCTTTCTCCGGGGCCATTATACCGCGCCAGGCTAAGGCTGATTGTGATTTACCGCGACCCCCGGTGAACGATGCTTGATCCTGTAATTGAGTCGCCATCCACGCTGTTATCTTCGATGAAAGAATGCCCAGTATTGTATATCATCACAGGAAAATACCGAGAACGGGCTAGGGCTCAACGACGGTAACTTATCAGCCACGGTGATGCTCCTCTTCGATAGCACGCGATAACTTCGGCCATGGTATACCGGCACGATAAACAACCCTGTCATACTGTCAAATAGTCGCGGAACAGCTGAACAAACTTCAACAAACCCTCAACCCGCAGGATCCTCCACTGAAATTTAATCGCTAGTCGATCTAGGCCATAAGATGATCTTATAAATATCTATATATTTGGAGAATACTTGCGAGTGGTTGACGTAAATATTCTCGACCTGGTTAACGGGGGTGGTTCAGCGTAATTGCGGCGAATGAGTCGGTGGCTTGGTGCGCATCGCATTCAATTTAAGGCAAACATCGGCGCGTTATTGAGCGCACGGTCTGTTATATTCAGTAATCGGTTGGAAAGCATTCCATCCAGAAAGTTCAGGCGCTTTTGCTTTCAATGGGAACTTGTCGTTTAGCAAACGGAAAGGAGAAAAAGAAGAAACTGGAATGGAGGGGAGTAGCGAGAGAGAGAGAGAGAAAGAAAGGAGAAAAAGGCTCGTCGCGAAGCGTTTCGTGCTTCTTCGTTTTAATATCACCAGGAAAAATCGAAAAGGAAAACTGCCCCTTTATAATGAACCATCGCCGATGCTATACATCGCCTGGAACTTGCAACGCCTCCCTCGAAAGTTTGCCGGGGCCATTCGATGGGAAACGAATTCCAGTGACTTTACCGTTGCACCGTCTGAATGAATTTCCAATCTGGCTCGAAATCGCATTGCCCCAGACGCTCCCATTTTCCAATGGCGGGAATTCAGTGGAAAGTAAAAACATTTAGAAAGTCATCACCTTATATTAGTCCGCCACCCCCTATCGAAACCTTTGCTCGTTTATTTCCTTCTCTTTTTTTTTTTCTTCCGAAGAATACAAGAGAGAGCTTCCTCCGAGTAGGACATGGTCGAGCCGATGAAATATTGCTTTGCATATAAATGTTCGATCGCGATTTATGATCCTCGGATAAAGCGGAATGTGGCCCCGAGATCCGACTCAACTTTTGTCGTTATTACCGGAGAATTCTCCAACTTCGAATGGCTCCGACCGAGATATTTAAAATCCGATTCTTCTGAAAGATGGCCACGCGTGTCGCGGAATAGTCGTTCTTTATGGTTGCTCGAACGGGAGAACTCGACCACGTAAATTGTTATGGGTCTAAATAATATCTGTGGTGCGAGGGACAATATCTAATACCGGGAAAACGCTGCTACAAGAATAATAAACTAAAACTAAATTTCAATCGTGGGAAATAACCTGGTACAGTGACTCTTCGCGTAACAAAGTGCTTTCCAACACCAGAAATACTTTTTCCTTTTTAGCTGTTTGCTCTTCATTATACTATGAACGTTAACGACTCATAATCAGGTAAACCTGTGTCACCAGACACTCGGCACTGTATGCCAGGCTGTTTCAGTGCTGTTTCTACAATGCAAAGTTTATTATAGTGTGTCACTGGTGTTTGGAATGTGTATTGTGTGAATGGAAATATCGATAACGCAAGCGTACCATTATTGACCGAAATTGACTCCATAAACAAGCACGTTCGTAATTACAATGGGGCCTTGATTACTCTAATAATACGTAGACATGTCTCAGAAACTGCAAATATGATTTGTAGACTACGGGCGCGCGCGTGTGAAGTGCACTCATTATGAAGAACATTTGTAGAACTTCAAAATACTATTGTATTTAATACATTTTGCAATTGATGTAATAATACAGTAATACCAATATATATCAATATGTCAATTACTTATCGTATAAAAATCCACAGTCCAATAATTATTAATTTGAATCCAATGATATTGTCGTTTGCATATACTCAATGTAAATATTCAAATTTGTTTATAAACAATTGATTCGCACAGATAAAATAGTGAAAGATTAATCAACTAACAGTCACGATTCATTCTGGCAAATTATTAATACCGTCAGCAATAACGTGACAAAGGATTAAAATGATTTATCGAGTATGCAAAGCGGTACAAGACTTTTCAATTAATTCGCGCATATCTAAATCTCTGGTCGGTTAATTTCACGTTGTTAACGCAAAAGTTCGCACGCGATGTTTCGTGAAAAACTTAATGCCGTGACAGTGACTCTACGATGGAAAACACGTTCGTACGAATTTGCTTTGCTGCGAGTACGCGAACGCTTTGTGCAATTATCGCGCGTTTCCATACGTACATAAAGAAAACTAACAACGTGAAAAACACTAGAACAGTTATGCGTACTTGTATCACTTAGCGCGACTACGATCAAAGGAAGTAGGAACGTTTTCTATTTGTTTGCTGCTTCTTGTTGGTCCAGCTTCGCGTTTAACACTAAACCTGCCGGGCCTTAAAAGTAACTGGTACTTGTTCCCTTGTAAAAATGACAAGGTTGCTTTTATTTAGACTTTGTGCAGCTCCTATTACAGTATATGCTCCGGTAAAGATATCTATACAATTATTTCTTATGGAATTATTTTTATTATATCAATAATCGTAAAATAAGTAGGTTTAGTATTAATATAGTTAAAATGCCTTTGTTTATTTCTCAAAGGCTGCAAAGTAATGAAACTTTCGGTCGAATTAATGAGTGAGCATGTTATGAACATTATATGATTTAGTAGCATACAGGACAGGATTAAACATAAATTTGATTAGTCTCACAATTTTTTGTAATACAATTTTGTGTTATTATGCAAAATATAATTTTCCATGCAAACTGTGAAGATTATCTGTGATTATTATCTGTGAAGAAGTAATTAATTAATTATTAAATTGTGAAGAGTTAAAGAAACATTTATTTCTGACATTTGAACACCGAATTACGAACAATAATACATTTCATTAAATTATTTCGTTAGATATAAAAGCATAAAGATCCGCATGACAGTTCCTGACCGTTCAGTATTCGTGTCGCTTTCGGTTTTACGGTGTTTTTATAGTACCGGTTCGCGAATTAACACGATAATTTAGGTCAACGTTGATCAGCACCTGTTATCGTTGACTCTGAGAATTTTTGTCCTCGAAAGAGTGATAATTAAATTTAAAAATACCGCTAGAATAATTGCATTTTTAAAGCATTAACTTCAAATAGTACTTGTGATTCAGCTTAAAAAATAGAACCAACTGCATTTCCATAAAATATTATATAAGAAGAAACGAGATGAAATACATAACGTAATAACAAAGATAATTGCACAAGAATTGCATTGTATTGCCTTCGAACACACGCAACGGAGCTTCTGTCTGGAAAGAAATGCAAGATCAAAGAATTCATGAGCAGAAGTGTTCAGCGAAAACTTATGAAACAGGACCACGGTATTTCCTATATTTTCGCGCGAAATGATCTTTCGACCGACGTCGGAGAAGTCACGTTTAATTGAAAAACACGGTGGCCAGACAGCCCGGATAAAATAAAGAGAAATGAGGAACGAAAGCAATCGCGTTACGAGACGTAGCTGACAACCAACGTTGTCCCAATTTCACGCGCGTGGCAATTAAACGTTATTCGTCGACCGCGCGTACAGAAAATTGCTCGGTCAGGCAGCACGATGTATTGTTGTTCTTCCCTTTTTTTCCATCGCCCCTTTGCCTGCCACAATCGCTTGTGGATTCGAACACGCGGCGTCCAATGAAATCAAACATCACGTGTTTCAATTAAATCTCGAACTGCGGAACTATAATTTCTTGTTCTGAACCTTATGTTCCAGCCGGAAGCTCCGGAACTAATCGGTGAAAATTGTGAGTTTCATTATAACTGCAGATTTTCATACAAATGTTAATTGTTTGAAGGTAACGTCTGTTTTTGTACCAATTTCTGCAAGAAATAAAATATATGCATATAAAGAAGTGATGTTAATCTAACATCAATATCCATATTCAAAGAGTCCTGAAATTGATACTAATAAAAATATGTGTGACATTATTTTCTCGTATAAATATCTGTTACTGATTTGAAATTCTATCAAAAAGTATCCAATGGCCACGAAATAGCAATAACAGCAAGAGGAAAGGCCTTTGTCTCGAATTTGAAAGGGTACCGCTACGAGATTGAACATTAATTTTTCAGTAAGCGTGCATGTCCACGTTACGTTCGCATCACGAGAACAAAAGTCCGATGAAATTAATACGCCCGGAGCTTTGTTTTTATTTTTCCGTCTTACATCGACAAGCGAACTGGAAATTGGTCTACAGTTTCACGTTTGAACACATCCATGAGCACAATAATCGAAATCGAAAGCCATCCGTGTGGAATTTAATTAAATCTGTTAGCAGAGACCTGCTAGGAAAAAAGACAAATAATAATCTCATGGCCGTTGTAAATCGCTTTTTAATATTTCAACGCACCACTCGGAAACTGAGGCCACGAAACAGGAATTAAACATATGATCTTTTCATCGCGTATTGATCCAGGCCCTCCCATCGAAGATTTAAGATGCTGAATTTAAAACGGACATTTACAGACACTACTACATCCCAATTTATTAAAGTTAGTAAAAAAGGAATTGTTGGATACCTGTGTTTTGCAATTTTTATTTTGCATAAATATGCGCAGTTTAATTATAAAAATGATCTTGATTATGAAACTGGATTTATGATCCTTTAAAATGATGGCCCTCGTGTTCGAGAGGTGTAACATTTAACGAATTCGAATATTTTGGTGAAACCAGTATGAAAAGCATAATTGAATGGTCGGACGGTAAACTTGAGAAAACAGCGTGTTTGTACGCGTCACAATAGGGAGTGCACGTTCGGCCGAAGTTAATGCGATAACAATATGGCAAACTTTTTAATTGCGGTAGTGAAATTATTCCGGCTAGCAGCGAGGTTATAGAAATTAGCTGAAACGTAAAGTATAATCTACTCGAATTATCAGAACGGCGTATTTAACTTCTCTGTTTTAATATTGAGAGCACTAGAAATGAATTCTATCATGCAAACCGGATGTGAATTGCTAGAAGACAATTTGAAGCTACCTTGTAATTCAGACTGTTCAAAAGCAATTTAAATTCTCTCCCGGCAAATTCAAATTGCTTTTGCAGAATTCGCGTCGTATCGTGTTTGCATTGCATTGCCTAGTTTGTGCCGTATGCTGGCCCCTCATCCTAGAATCCATTTCCTACGTGCGAAGCATTTTACTTAATGTCAACAAAAACTCCAATCCCGTGTAATTATTCGCCCATTTTTTCTCTCGGTCACGTGGGATTGTTGCACTTTTTTATTTATTATTTCACGCGTGCACACATTATTCGCAGTTTCTTCCCCGTTTACTGTTTTAGACGAATTTGATATGTACGCCATTATGATCCGAAAGAGAACTGTACTGCCATTGGAATTCACTGTTCGTTAGCGTGGCTATAAATCGCGCGATCTTAGTTAACAGTAGTGATTAATTACCGCTATTAACGTGAAATGATAGAAACTAATTGCACGTGTTGCTTGACCACGATTAGCATTGCAGTACGCCTCGAAGAAAACTTGTTGCTCGCTGTATTGTCGATAACCTGACATAGCATGCGACTTCGGCGAAAGTAGTTAAATAAAATTTGAAGAAAATTAGTTTACAGGTTTATTGCGCTAATTAATTAGTCTTATATATTGTTGCGAAAAATCTGAGAACACTTCGTGCATAAAACACTTTGATGAAGTCTAAACAAATTTTTGTCATTATGTTTATTCGTTTTAGAAAACAAATAGCAAAATAGACCGTGAATGCTTAATAATTAATAGACTGCGGATCTTTATGCAAAATAAAAACTCTTCAAGTCGATTGTATAGAACAGAAATTAAGTAAATATGTACACCTTCTTTTGAAGTAAAAAATAATGTAATGAGTTTATATTCTTATTCATTTTTGTTGTAAATGCCTTAAATCCACAGTCTAATATTTAAAGACCTGGTGATACGAGATGGTGAGAGCGAATGTCGGATATCCGAGAGCAAGATGTCCTGTGAAGTCTGGTCTCAGAAAACTGGTGATACAAACAATAAAACGAGTCTTATACAGTTCGGGACAACAGAGTTCCTTCGTAGATGGAAGAACAATAGCACAGGTACAGTTGAATTTACTGTCGGCAGGCGTACCTACATACATTTACACACGAAAATAAATCTGCACAATTAGCACAGACAATGTATAAGTAAGAGTAGCTTCTTTGTTCACTCGAGAGCACCATTTCCGGAGTGAAATTTGTGTTTAGTTATCATAATTAAAACGCGTCAGTTAACGAGAATCGCGCACGAAAAAGAGCCATACGTGAATTAAACAGAGCATGGTTAACGAATTATTTCCATTATTATTCCATCCCGTGCAATTATCCCCGTAAGGAGAGTTCTACGCAAGATTACAAAAGAGGTTACAAAATTTACTATACCAATTATTGAACAAACAGACGAATCTTTAAAAAAGAATCCTAGAGAAATAATTACGCCACGATAATATACGATCATTACTGTTAACATAAATAACAATAAATAATATAACCCGCTAAATAATGGAATTAATATAACGCGTGTTTCTTTGGAAAAACAGAATATATTTGTTCATGTTGTAATTATCGCATTTAAGATTTCGAATGATAACGATGATAAACTATTGCATGATAAAGATATTATCTCGATAAAATATTTATTATATATCCAGCGAGACGTTTATTCTTCAGAAATACTGACTCGATACGATCATTAGCAGAGTGATACGGTAAATTAATTTCAACGATTAATTCTTTCCTCGGTGGTTCATGAATTTGAAAATTAGCGAATAATGAGAACCTGTGGCTAATTGCTAATTACAAACAAATATCATCAATTCTATATAAATAAGGAATGCTAATTATATCTATAACATATGAAACAATTACGGACTGCTAGACAATCTATCCAAAATCGTTAAAATAGTTCGAACATGAACTGCCAGAGTCCATTTAACAGGATTCCGAACTGTGTGGTATCAAAAATTCAAAGAATTTAGATTTGTTTAAGTTGTGGAATTATAAGTGCTGTTTCAAAGTGTTAAACAACGTCCAACATTGACACCGAATGCATTTTCGTTACATTCAAGCGTTACACAAAATTTCATTAAAAATACAGATTTAAAATGTACCTAAAAGTACACTTGTAACATAATGTACACAGCACAAATACTTGTAACACAATTATACAATTTGAAAGTGTTACTCGAGCTATATAAACCTTGACGAGGTTTAAGCGCGCTTAAATGAAACAAAAAAAGCTTAAAAGGATTATCCTAGAACCCCTCATGCTTTTCTCCACTTCCTAAAATAATTAAACAAAGAGAGCAATTGCTATTTACCTCGAATTTTCTGCAGTTGATGCAGAAAATGTGTATTTTCCACAACCAGATTTTGTGCATTCATGACACGATGAGTGAATGAAATTCAGAGTAGTAGAAAATTTAGAAGAATTTATTTCTGTCTCGCAGTCGACGCAGAACAGATTTATTTTCTATAGATATCGCGAGCGCGGTTATCGTTAGTGAAAAATCGCTTTAAAAAGCAGCGGATCGTATCGCCGGAAAACAAATCAGTTAAATATCTGGCAACGCGCGAGAATCACGGGAACAGAAGAAAACGAAGGAAATTGTTACACGCTCGAAAACCCGGTCGGAATGCGAGCTTAACCGTGCAGGAAGATTTGCAGAACTTTCGTTGGTTGCGTCGCGGCATTAAGCCGCGAAATGATCGAGGAAATGGACACGATTTAAAGGATGCTCGTATGCTCGTAGACGACATCAGTGGATAGTTATATGTAATGCCCCGGCGCTCGTGTACATTTTATTATAAAACTTTTTATGAGGGATCGTATAAAAGTTCCAGGTCATTCGGAGGACTCCCATCGCATCGGTTTCGGCAACTGGGTTGCTTCCTTTTTCTGCGCCTCTCCCGATTACTAGCCTCCGTCGTCGTCTCGAAACTTTAAAGATTCAACAAGCGCTTCTGAATCTTGCAATATTAACCGAAGCCAGACCGCCTCGGCTCGTGGATTCCCCATTTCCATTGGAAATTAAATATGGCCGGGAATCGTGCCGGATACGTAACCGATACCGTTCGATCGTAACACTTCCATCTGATGGATTAAAAGATCGTGTTCCGCCTTATGGCCGCCACTCGAAGTAAATCGACGCCGGTCGTCGGAATTAATGCTTTTCGTGGATTATGTACTATATTTCCATACGCGGATCGCTTTATTGAGTTCCCCTCATTTAATATGCCGCCCGGCTCCATTACCAAGCCCCCGTTACAACTTTACGTTTGGATGATTCCTAATATTACGCAGGCTTTTCGGTTTTTGCTGTCCTATTAGCTAGTTCGAAATTTTAAGTTATATTCTACCGTGAATATTATCAACGTCGAAAAGCTTTTCCGGTGTTTTCGACGTAGTCTACGTTCGCTTAAGGCGGACTTTCGCGTAAAGGAATATCGATTAATATTTTCAATTTGTTTTCTAGAAAACTATTACCTGTGGATGTTTATTATTTTATAGAAAACATGTATTCACTATTGACGAGCATATTATAGCTCTTGTGTCAATCATTAAATCCTAATTTCAAAAATATAATGTCAAGAACAGCGCACATACAATAACAAAAAATAAATAATAAATATATATTAATATTTTCCATTTGTTTTCTAGAAAGCTATTACCTGTGGATGTTTATTATTTTATAGAAAAAATGTATTCACTATTGACGAGCATATTATAGCTCTTGTGTCAATCATTAAATCCTAATTTCAAAAATATAATGTCAAGAACTGCGCACATACAATAACAAAAAATAAATAATAAATATATATTAATATTTTCCATTTGTTTTCTAGAAAGCTATTACCTGTGGATGTTTATTATTTTATAGAAAAAATGTATTTACTATTGACGAGCATATTATAGCTCTTGTGTCAATCATCAAATCCTAATTTCAAAAATATAGTGTCAAGAACAGCGCACATACAATAACAAAAAATAAATAATAAATATACATATAGAATGTACCGTATGTATTTGTTTGTAGGTTTTCGGGAGTTGGAATTTGTGATTGTCCCGTGACATTGAAAGAGCAGGAGCGGTCTGAGGAACGATTTCCTGTGCCTTTGTCCCTAGAAATGTTGGTAGACCTCCCGCATGCAAACGAATCATTAGCTCTGAGCGAATATGTACGTCTTTAACCGGCAACGATTGGCACGTACAACATTGAGGTTTGAAACGAGTTTACGGTTTAAAGCCGGGGAAGTCTGGTTCAACAACCACGGAGGTGGGAAGAATCGTAGAAAACATGAGAATATGAGTTCATTGTTGACTACGGAGACGGCAGACGTGTAAGGGGATTGCGCCTTATCCTCTCCACGCTGTCAGTATAATGTACAGCTATTGTTGCTGCACTTGCTTCCTCATAACACCGTGCGTACATCAACGAGGATGCGCATACTTCTTTTTACTGCATTCCTGCTGCGTACACTGTCACAAATAAAAGCAACGCGTCGAATCACTAATGCCTTTCCACTGCCTATTTCCAGCAATATTGAATCTTATTTTAGACGATCGGCGAACCTGATCCGTGTACGTTTCACGCAACAAAAAACACCATCCTCGACTCAGCTCCTGATATATTTGCGGAGTTTATTAATCGTTTCCATGCGAGACGATAGGAAAATTTATAGGAAGCCGGTACAAAACGGCGAGCAATCATTTGCGCTCAATTATGGGCGTCGGAAACATTGATCAAATCGTCACGTCAACTTCTTCATTATTTCGTAGAATTAAAACGCGAGAAAACATATTTTTACTGATGCAATCTGTATAAACAATCTTTTATACATTTATATTATTAATTATAGATTTAAGAATTTATTTAATACTCTGTTTCGGGGGTTTTCATGTTAGTTTACTATTTTTTGTGAGTGTTCTACACGAATTTCCGTTTTTGTTTCCCTCCGCGTCTTTAAAATGACTGTCCCCAGGGCCACGCGTTCCTTTCGAGTATATGTATTTAATTTTAAGCTGAACAGCAGCGACGCTGAATTCCAGCTGCATTCACGCGACGCTTTGTGTCATCGTGATTTAGTGTGCCGCAATGAACGTATCATTAATTAAGTAATAAATCCAGTTCATGCGAGAATTAAAAACTCTGGGTCCCACACACCGTTTATGTTTCCACAGCTCGCGGGGCTTAGCGTGAAACAGTAGCGAACTACATTTAAAACGAGTCTTCAATTAACGAAGTACATAAATTTCGCTACCACGAAATAAATAGTATTCTGCCAAGCAATTTATGCTAGATAATTCACGATACATGACGGCGCATCGATGTAATATCGATGCAATTTGTTCGGTCTGATTTGCGAGCCTTTCTTGAACTTCGTGTTTCAATGCCAATTTTATTATATCATGTAAATATATGGTAATGCTGTGTAAATCTGAAATATTTCTCTGTTGTGTGGCAAATTACGTTTACACCGGTGATATTTATGCACGTATTGCGCTCATACATTTTTAGATTAAGAAGAATTATAGATTACTGTAAAACACATTTCTTAAATTTTTGTTCAACTATATTTATCATAGTCCTCTAGCGGGTCTAGGACGAAACACCGCCTTTCTTTTAAAAAACTGATTAAAACATTTTTAATAGCTAACGTGGTTCTCGAACCTGAAAATTCAAATCCGAATCCAGCATTTAGTATCTCACAAAATGACTATGTGTTGTTGTAAATGATCGAATCTTTGCGCCGCGAATAAAAATTTGTAATATCCTGAAGATAAATTATATTTATCATAATTCAGATACAACACAATTTTGTTTCAAATCCATTTTGTTTTATTTCAAATCCATCTACCTTGGCAGAAAATAAACTGAAGCCCATCTATAAAAAAGTAATTCTGATTTAAAGTGTGTGCCATCACTTCCGGGACAGACTGTATACTGTACGTATAGGATACACATATACCTAAATGGATCTGAAAAGGTTATTCGTATTGCGAGAAATAAAGGCGTCATTCCTGCAAGTCTTACAATATGAAGAATTTTACAATTCTCGCGGAAGATGGACCTATAATGTTTATGATTTCTATTACTGGGGGTGTCGTCGGCCAGGGTAGAAGGCTTGGAGCCACCCTCGTAACCTAGTCTTCTTCGAGATATTGCCGTGGAACATCAGGCTTTACGATCCGAGGGATCGTTCCGTCGTTGTAAAGCTGATTACCAATAGCGGGAGGACGCAGGAAACAGAAGTTCCGTCAGTATCACGTGTCGTTTCGTTCGTGTAGTTCGGCGTTGGGAACGAATGTTTCCTTCCGCGAGAGCCGCGCGTAAATGCTCGGCCGCGTTGACATTCAACGCGACACGGTAACACACGTCAATCGTAAGATAAGCCCGGCGGAATTTGATGTCTCCTTCGTAATCTAGAATGCGTGCAATGTGTACACGACGGTGCACCCGGCGGCTATGCGAGGCAATGCAACGCGGTGCAACGTGGTGCAACCCGACGAAGCCCGCTTGTGTGCACGCTCGACAAGATAGTGCGACGCTCGTTGCGCGATTCCACTTACACGTTACTGCCAGTTTTTGCCGTTACATCGAATTATTTTCGCCCGTCATTCCCACGAAAACCCCCGTAGAACTTACGACCGAGAAAGAGTACACAGGGAATTCGAGATATCTCATCCGTTCGCGCGGGACTGTCGACGGAATTTCCGCGAACAATTTTCTTTTATTCCCCCCAACGCGTCGCCCGATGTCATAGACGAACATGCAAATGATACTACCGACCGGGCAAAATTGAATGGAGGAATTGCCGAACAATTCGCAGCCTCTCGCGAAAAACCCGCCTCTGGATCAAGTCCATCTCATACTTCACGCGCTTGACGGAATACATTTTTTGTACGGACATCAAACTTTAGTTTGTATTCAGAATTACGAAAAAAAATAGTAAAAGTTATTTTTTACGAATCTTTAAAAATTGTATTTTGTAGACCCATAGAAGTGGTACGCATGCTGAGAATGATATCGCAATTAATTTGTTGGTTTATGAGCAATAAGCGATTAAATATTTTTTCTAAAAATTGTGAAATAAAAAATTTTATGTTTTTCCGACGATCTTCATACGGAGATTGGAGTCGCGCGACTGATACGTCAGAGATTGAATTTTCGTGCAAACGAAGTTGTTAATTGGCGACGTTCCCCGCCGAGTAATTACTCTGACTAATACATGAATTCGCGAAACTTGTTAATTGCGTTTAAAGGTGCCTGTTTCTCACACAAATAATCAGGAAAACTCCGAAACCTCTATAAAATCAATTAACCAGTCCCTCAAGTTCTCAGCGTCTTGCATTGCGTTTTAATGAAAATGACTCACCATGAACTTTCTGAGTCACGTTTCTTAATTCACAGCGTTACCTCTAGAATGTTGCGAAACTTTTTATTTTCGTCAGTGCTTAATGTCAGATTGGTTTGGCCCACTTGGGTGTTTCAAGAACGAGTGAGTGAGCAATAAAGGTTTTCCTCTTGAAATTCTTCTTTTTTTTAATTGACGTTTTTAATCATACTTCGGTTAAGGTGTGACATTTTTCTTGTTAAATTGGCACAATGGTACGAAATTGAGTAAAACATCCAACGATTTTTCTGTAGAGTTTGATGACAGCCAAATAGTTCATCACAATTTACAAATTGATTGTTATAATTCGCTGTACTGAACAGTTTAATTCCACCAAATGAATTAAATCGCAAAATTGAATAAAAATGTATTTCCAGTTGCGATGATCAGCCGATATGTATACTGGACAATTATTTGTGCGCCAATCTAATAAAAGAATCATGTTGATTGGTATTTATTCGGGATCTGTGAAAAATGCGTTAATGTGACAGGAAGGCCGGATCGATGAAATTTTTTCAACAACGATTTGTACTTTGTTTTTCATGTTTTCTAGCTGAATGATCGACGGAAACATTACGGGCGGCTGTACAAGCTGGCTGAACGATGTATGAAGCTTCTTTCGATCGTAGCCGAGAATTAATGATTTTGTTCCACGTTCCAGAGAGAGTTGTCCACGTTTTACTGCTACGCTTGATATCTGCTCTACCGATACACCTATCCTTACTGCGCGATCAAGAAATGCTCCTTCCTGTTGTTACGTCTGTTTGTACCTTTTATTTATCGCCGCAAGTAGCATAAGCATTTACGGTTCTACTTGAAACTTTCCGGGGTTCGTCTAATCAGACGCTTAATCATCATCGCCCCCGCATTCTTTCGCGTTCCGGTACCCACGCTTCGCTTTTCTTAACACGGTGACTACCGGTCGTCGTAAAATGGATTCTTCGAGCTATTCTTAAGTTATTTTTTAATGGTGGTAACCGTTTTAGCCGAATAATTAGACGGTGGTTTTTATGCACTTATGACAATAATTTAGCAGCAACTTCGAAACTGTAACTGAAATTGTTAGCGTCTTGTAAACTGGAAGACTCGTTCAAAAGTTGGTCTGACTTGTGTTGTTTCTGATAACAATTTTGAAAATGCTAATTTTATAATTAAATTACAGTAACTTCCCTATAAAATCGGGAAGTTAATAATAACAATAGTAAATATAATGATTACAAGTACACATTTTTCACGTTTAATAATAAGAAGAATGCGAGCGTTCCACTTTGAGTATAATTAATTATGAAGTTTATCTTCCTGTCCCAGGTCTCTGAATGTAAAAACCGAAATACCATTCACAGTTTAATTACGCGTATATTTGATCTAACACCTAAAGTATAATTATAAGTAACATTCTCGAGAAAGTTATTTAAATTCCCGCTCTATGACAAACTTACCATTACAATTTAGACGGTACTAGCAGCCGATTACAAGCGGAATCAATTAAATTCAGCGATCGGATGATCTCTATCGCGAGGCAATCGCCCTTTGCTCCGGTTTAACTGAAACCTGATTCGAGAGCGGGCTTACCTTTAGAAATCTGCGCTGCGTGTTTGCGCTCGGATATGAATCGCTCTCCCGTGTATATGTACATATAGTCGATCCAAAAAGTATTTAAACGCAAAAATATCTCAATTGTGTTCTAACACGATGTAACAAGTGGGAAACGAAAAATCCACTTTTCCTAAAAACATGCTACAAATACGAACACCTCCAAGAACTTTTAAAAAATTTTCATGTAAATTAAATACAAAGGTGGGATATTTTTTATCACTATTTTATCGTGGCGTAACTTATATTACTGTATAACAACACAATCTTTAAATCGGGGGTGGTTTCAGCGAGTATAAAAATTTTTCAAAATTTTCACAAATTTTTGAATGTATGGCATTTTCGAGAAAAAACGCGTCTTCAATTTCTCGCTTGTTACATCGCGGAAAAATATTGTAGGACAAAATGAACGATAGTTTGTAAAAGAGTCAAAATTGATTGTCGTACGATTACTTTTTACGAAATTATCACAGTTTAAATGTATGCAATTTTTGGATAGGCTTTTGTACAATATCGTCGTCGCAAAGAAGTGGAAATGCCAAGAAAGAAGAAGGTACAGCAGGTGAAATTTGTCGATTCTCAGCTGTTAGGCTGCTGGGTATGAATTCGTCGATATATTGGCGGCAGTATCGCGAATTGCTCTCGAAGCTTCCGGTAACACGTTTGCCTTGCGGCGTCGTAATCCTCGGGGAAGTTCATGCTGGTCACATAGAGCTGATACGGTTTCAGTTCCCAACTGGCGAGATTTCGAAAATCATGGTCCCCGATGCTTTCTGATTTAATGAAACTACGGAATCTCTTCTTTCTCCCCACCCGTGCTCAATTCTTTTTTCCTCGTTACCGCAAGGTCAGCGTATTTTAAAGCAGACCACAGTTTTCGTCCTCTCGCAGCGTACCTGCATTTTCGCGAGAGCTCTATCTGGACATCCAGAGCTCCATTTCGATGAAAAATTCGTGTGCACCAACTATCAGGGTCCTGCAAAAATAATTGCGGTTATCGTCGGTTTTAACTTCAGCGATTTTTCTGCAGCGACTTTACATCTCATTGCATCTGCACTCGGGGACAATATTAAGTGGACACGCTTTAAAAACGTTTTTAAAATTCGACGGAACAACTTGAATCTTTCTGAGATGTTGGAAGGAAATATTTTTAAATTACTCGAAATTTTTAAGAAAATTTTGAATCACATTTCTCGTAATATTTACAGTTTTAATTATTGCTCATAGCAACTTTAATCAATTTTCATGAAACTTTGTGCATGCATGTAACGTACTCAGTTCTACTAATATATTTACAAAATTTGAGAATGTAATTTTATTTCTTCTTAAATGATGGCATTGATGCTATTTTTCAGGAAAAATATAAGATTCAGGAAGAAAAGTCTCAACTATGGTAACAATTTCGGAAATAGTAATAATGAATTGCAATGAGGTATCGATGTAATTTCTTCGCGTAACGAGCAGCAAGACTAAAATGACGGGATGCCATACGTTACACAAATATTACTCTTGCTCTCGAATCTGCCACAATTCTCGGTAGAAACTCGGATTCCAGAGGCGGCCGCAATCCCCTATCGAGCCCCGAATAGCCCAAAAGTTTCGGGCTGTCCAAAAGTTTCAGGATTCAGAGCAATCGTATGTGGCGGAGATACTTTCGGAGGCCAAGCCTCTCTCGGCCGACTTCTTGCGGCTCGACCCGAGATTTCGGGTACCCGCACACCGCTATGATATATAGTCGATTGAAATCATGCGGTAGTGTACCCGGAATCGTGTTACTTAAGTCGAGGAACCCTAAATTAAGTTGACGTGCCCGTGCCTCGAAGATTTCGCACTAACAACCGCAGAAACGGTCGATGTGTATCTCTACATCCGCTATTGTTACGCGTTAGTTACAAATAATTCGGAGTTGACAAGAGCGAATACATTATTCTTAGAACAGTAGAATAAAAACAAAAATTATTAAATCGAATATTTTGCATTAAGGTTTGCATCAAAAAATACTAATCTTTGCGTACTCCCGAATCCGCCATCTTTACAAGCTAATTACAACTGATTCCTGGTTAATAGTTAATAGCAAGCTATTATTCTGGAAGACTCGTTGGAATAAGTTTGATAAAAATAGTCGCCCGTTTCGAGGCTCTTTTGATCCTCAAACAGGCCATAGATCGCAACCGTGTTTTTTCCCCGACTTCCTCCTCCCAACAAATATTTTCAAAGACCCCTTCCACACGGTCTTTTTTTCTCATCTTTCACCGAAACAATAAAAGCCTCCACAACCGACGGTGCATCAGGGATGAGGTTTCATATAGTTGAGTTCTGAGAGAAGAAAGGGATCTCATTTCAAAGTACAAGCTCTTTACGCCTTTGGCTTTTCCGTTTTCGCTGCCGTAGGGGATCTTGCCAAGGATATGCATAATGCTTGGAAGACTTTTTACCGGGGGCCAGAGACTCTTGAGCCCTGAAATATATAAGTAATTAAGGGCCTGATTAAGATTCTACGGGTACCGTTCATTTACAGCCTGGCCGCAAACGAACGGTCGTTTAAAATGGAATTTATTTTAACGCATGATAATGGCTACAATTTTACGGAGTTCGAAATGGGAACGGCGGAACAACCAAATTATAATGTGCTTGATTAAATACTGCTTGATTAAACCCACTGACCTGAGTAACGTTGCAATTTTCCAACGCGATCGTTCACGGAATCAAAACGAAATTTAGTAAACATCAAATAAAGTATATAACATACATTATATTTGCATCATTTTCTTCAGAAGACGTTATTCCTTACAACAAAACGTAATTAAAATTGACAGCTGATTTTAAATGCTTCTATAAAATCGTTTTAAGAAAATTTATATTTTACTAGAAAACAAAACTTAAATAACCCTTTTAAAGTTTTCACAGGTGACATTTCGCCCACACATGTTTGTCATAAATATGTAAAATTCGTCCGATGATGACACACACGCTGACCCAACAGCTGCCCGCATAGTTGTTTTGTAACAACGACAACGTGGAAATTCTGCGAGCTTTTGCGAGTAGTAATTAACACGGTTGATTGAATTACAACAAATTTGCGAGGATCCGAGTGCAAAAGGGTTGCGCTCCGCGATTTTCGAACCCGATGCACTTCGGGTAAAATATCGATGCGGTCCCGCCGCGTATACATCTCGCCTAAGGAAATCTGAAACATTGTGCGCGAAAGCCAATCGTCCATGGGATTCACTGTGATTATAGAAGCTTTAGCTTTACAGGGGGAGATTCCGTGGTACCTAAATAACAGAATACGGGCTCGCCTAATCCGTAGAGTCTGTGTTTAACGTTTGCCCGTGCAATTTGACGAAGAACATTCGGCCCGAAGTGGTGTTGAAGAAAAATGATTTCGGGGATTTCGCTACGCTCGCCCCTATTATTCCAGGCGATAATTTAAGGGCAAGGGGTTGATGTATAGCTAGAGAGTTTATGCGACGCCATTGTCTCGGGCTACTGTTATTTATGGTGAGGTTTCACCTTCCAAAAACGGAAGATACGTGTTCCGCCGACCGTGATGGGAATAACAATCGTGCCCAGGCAGTAATTAAGGATTAGCAAGGTGATTAGCAAGCCACCTGCTATTTAAATCTCCCCGGGAACGATACGCTCGACGAGTATCTGTGTGTATGTGCGCGCACCAACGATTCTTCGGCCGAACAATTGATTATAGACCCTTGTAACCTATGTACAAATTCGCTGCGATTACACAGGTTGTTCCGAGTAACGGTCCCAAGTGATTTTTTAACCTTCAGTACCATAATCTCCAACTATCCTCACGTTACTCAGCTGATTCACGTTTGAAAAATTGCACGATTAAATACGGCACGAGCAAATGCGCGCGATCTCATCATTTTTATTTGTATGTGTTGCTCGGACGAAATTGTTGGGCTTTCTTTCCCTCTAGAGTTATGTAGTTTCGCGTGCAAAGAGTTGAACGAAAATTTATTTACGATTCATTGTTATACTTCATACTGTTAATACTTCACACAAAAGTTTTAAGAATTGAATGTATTATAGCTAGACTTTCAATAAAAATTGATTGTTTCAATATAAAATTGGAAACATTCGATATAACAGATTTTCAAGTATATATCAACAATAATCGACGAGTAACCGTAATTATTTCTCGCAAACGCAATGAATGCACTGGTTAGCATCAGGGGCACAGCTGTCATTAAAGATGTAATTTAACACCGCGGATGTTTAACTAATGCAGAATTTGCATGATCCTTTTTGCGTCCCAGAATAGCGCACGTTGTATATTTAGGTGCCGTGGAACAGGTTCGAATCGCGTCAGTTAAAGTATAAAGATTAATTACGTTATTACCGCGAAAGCTTGCCATGTATCATCTTATAAGTAATTACCGAGGCACTTATCACCATGAAAAAAACTCCGTTAATTAATGAGAAAATGGTGGTGTTAGTCCGCCATAACGAGTTCCACTCACGTAGGTACGTCGCACGGTGATCTGGACGAGGGACCACGATCCAACGATCGTTTAACTTGCAGCAGATTTTTCCCTGTTAAGCCGAAACGTCCACTATATGGACAAACTTGCGAGAAGCCGTCGGCGATAACTGAACCAGGTATTCGCCACGTCCTTTATCGTTGGTGCACAAACATCGACCACGTGCAAACATCATTGCATATTCATCTATGCCGCAAGTCCAACAATAAGTATGCTGGGACGAAGACGCGCAAGAAGAAATGGTACCGTTCGATATGTCCTCTAGCGTCTGCAGTTTACTTGAAATTCGCATAAAAATTATGTGACTTCCGACAGACAAATAGACTTGTTCACTTTTTAAAAATTTGACACGGTAATTCATTTATTTAATTTAGTCAGAAAATATAAAGAAATTATAATAACAGCCTGAAAAGGAGGATTTTATAAAAAAAAGTTTATATAAAATATTTTCTAAAAGACAAACAGAACAATTGATTTCTCAGCAAAATTTGGAACAACGATACCTATCCCTTCGTTTAATTGTATCATAAAAGACAGACATATTATTAAAATGATTAAAAAAAGAATTTGTGTTCAACCCCTGTTCTTTGCGATAGATTCAGACAGTTATTGTTTTGCACAGATATGTGCAGTCTAAAAATAAGAAACAGCGGTTAACATCTCTTACACAATTCGTTGTTGTATATGAAACTATACAACGTCTGACGAAAGCGGTACTTTATGCATGATTCGAGTAGATCAAGGGCCAAGGGACAAAAATTTGCATCTTTTTGTGGAACGCCAGTAAACGGCGCGATTCTCTCGAGAGATACGTATTAAAAAGTCGACGCCAATGCCGGAACTTTTCCTGTCATACCGCAGAATTTTCTTCCGGCGAAGGTAATCCCAAGGGCGACTAACGTTAACGCTGACGTTGCCAAGCTTACGCAGAAAGTTTCTTAAGCACTTGTCCGTTTAAGTTATCATAGGATAAGTACTCGCCACTTATCCCGGTTGTAAGAAGAGGGTCATGATTCCAGTTTGAAGAAAGATCGTTTCTCGCCCATTCAGACTGCGTATTAAGCATATTCAATGCTGGCCACTGGTTACCCTCAGCATCAGGCTCAATTCCTTCTTCCTGAGTACTCGAATAATTCTACGTACGCTATATTACCTCTTAAGTAGTATAGACCGTCTATCAGACAGCTTACAATTTTCATTTGTCCACGTTCCAATTTTAACAACACTTGACTGTCTCAGTACCAACATTATATTATTAAAATAATATTAATTTAATGCATATTTATATTGTAACAACTATTTGTAGTCTGAGTTAACTTTTGACATGGTCGCCATGCCTCAAATACAGTAAAGCAAAGTTGATTTTCATTTAACAATTGAATATAATGGAATAAAAAGTCAACAAATTTAATTTGTCTACTGCACTGAAGATCCATTTTCATATAATGGTCGAATGAACAATTTTATATTTGTTTAATAAACAGAATAAATTTAATATTTAAATACAAAAAATATTATTCGCGTCGAAAAGCCGGGAAGGTTGTTTTAATGTTTTTTATTTGAACCCCCTAGCGAAAATATAACGTACCGGGATTTGATAAAGTAAACACGCCTTGTGTCTTTTACAATGGATTTATAAACCAGTAAAATAAATATAGAAGGCAACCTGTTAATTCCAGAGCTGCCAGAAAAATAACGCGATTTTATTTTCCAGGCGTCCGTGGACTTAGCAATGTATCCATCGATATTCCATTGGCTGTAGCAGCTGGCACAACCGTCAATATGAGCTGCAGATACGATCTAGAGTCGGACACTTTGTACACAGTGAAGTGGTACAAGGGTCCTGAATTTTTTCGATACGTTCCAAAAGAGATGCCACCGATTGCTGTTTTCGGGGACTTGGGTGCCAAAGTTGTTGTAAGTACACACTTCTTCAAAAATACTACCTTCAAATACAGGAACTCCTTTTTCCGAATAAATTCTGTCAGAGAAACTTTTCTTCAAAAAGTATTAGAATTGGTTATCACCTTTATCACAGCGATTGTGCCCATTATAATTTCCATATGCTTTAAATTTGTTATAACAATTTTGAAATTTTGAGCCAGTCCTTTGCCAATAAAAAATTGACATCACGTGATTATTTTGATTTGCTAAAATGTTTTTTTTAAGCCACCGGCAATTGGACCGCCGGATAAAAATATTTTCGAGATTGCGCAATAATAAGCTGCACGTTTCTCAGAGAATTGTCACCAGGTTATTTCGCGCTAGAAACGTCCTCGGAGTTTCCTACTTATTAAAAGTTGCGAGGCGATCCTTTGCGAATCACGTTTTACATTCGCACCTGACGTGAAATCGTCAGGAACCGAGAGAACAGAAGAGAGTCCCTCGGATTATATTTCCCCAAGTTTCGCCCGAGCGTGGAAGTTTGTTAGTGCCATTCATGCTTCACTTTATTATATAACTATGCTCGACAAAATATGTGCCGACGTGACTTTTAAGTAATTAAAGATACGAGCGAACGGGGTAAGCGCTTCACATATGTCTCGCTTTTCATATTTTTTTCACGGAGCAAACTAATTGTCACGGACTGACTGAAATTTCGAATACTCGCTAAATTCGAATTAATTGACTTCCCTTCTGAATCATGCACTTGTAAAAAATTTTCGATAGATAATATTCGACTCATAGAAAAAGACCATTGCAGAATCATTTCCGTATATAATGTTTCATTTGCCATATTCCTTGACCGTTCATTAAATTACACGGTTTTCTGCAGTGATCCCCCATACATAGAAAAAATATTGTACAACCCCGTAATAATTTCTGCTGTTCGCGCGGGTTGAACTATTAAAACAAATTTTGCCGTCACGTATATTTCAGAAGCTCGTGCGAAATATTCGTGCCGATAAATCTCGGCGTTTACGTCAACCACATATCGAAATATGAGGGATGATTTATACGCGATCGCCATTTAGATCACTTCTTTTCGTCACGATAAAAAACAGTATTTCAGTATTCAACATAATTCGCATTATTTATTTTTTAATACACATTTTGTTAAACGAGAACAGCACGCTTGGTTTTATTGCTCGTGGGTGACGTCTCCACGTCGAGCAATGTATTTTATTGCAATTTATGGGTGCATCGAACAACGCGAATGCAATTGTCGATAATGCGGTGTACATATCTTACGCTCGCGGGCGTACATGAATGTATCATACCACCATAAGAAGAAATAACAAACGGTGGATCGATATTTCCAAAGGAATTGGCAAAAAACGGCTGATATTCGAATTCCGTCAATGCATGGTCGAACGATGCAATTTCCGTTTCTGGACACGCATTCTAATTTGCTAAAAGCGTCCGCAAACATCGCCAATCATGCAATACATATCGTACTGTTCCAGCGGTATGGTCTGGAAGAAATCCTGATTAATATGATGGATACTTATTAGCGATAACAGTTTCCATAATCGTACTAACTTTGTGGATTACTTTGCGAATTGACGCTCGAAACGTGAAAATGAAATGAGATGCGTTCCGCTTTACCGTTTTTCGAAATGCTAATGACTGGATTGGAAATTTTTTGTCATGATTATATACACCATAGATTTGAAGATTGAAACTACCTCGGTACAACGATACCTTAAAAATGGAACCCAAATGAGGAAAAAGATCGATGAAAATTCTATTTGAAAACGCTGACTATTCACTTTATAATTTTGAAAGAATTTATTATTATTGCCTGAAAAAGAATTAAATCTAAATGTCTAAATGTTAGTTGATAAATGTGCCAAGTTTGAGATTATAGTATTCAGTAGCTTTGTTTAAAAAAATGTCCAAAGTTGGTATGGATATCAAATTTTAAGATGTCATTATAAAAGAGAATCTTTAATCTTCAATTCTGTAATAGACTAAAAATTGTAAAAAATGTTATCGATGTAGAAATAAATTTAACAATAGTAGAGGATTGAGTACGAGTCCAAGTTTATTGTTGTGTCGTTCTCATTTACGGAATTGCAGCAGTGTAAATGTCGACAATTTAGTGTTGAAATACTTTTCAGAGCCGGTTTGTCCTGAACAAATTCGCTGTTACAAATTAGAACGTTCCACAGAAGACCGTAAATATCAATCGGATCCATCTACAAAGAAGAGCGCGGTCGCTGTTTGCGTGTTACCTAGAGCTGCAGGTGGAAATGCGGAAAAAAGAGAGGCGCGTGCTGTGGAAAATTAACAGTTCGAATTCCCGGATTAAAAACGTGTTAAAAGACTCCTATCGCGAATTTTCTCGCACACACGTGCGCCGATCGAACCGGCCGACCACCGTGATCATCTCTCCTGCACGTAATACATTTTAGAGCATGACTATAGCGCCGTTAAAATTTTAAAGTATTCTTAACATTTATATAATGATTACCAAATATTCATTCCGTGCAAATAATTAAAAAGAAATTATATATAATGAGAAGACAGTGGAAATATTATTTATTTAAAACAAAATATAACGATACAATTTTTCTACATATATAAAGCAATCTCAATGTTCTTTATACGCGAAGTTCGTTATTTATCACGCACTTGGGTTTCGTGAATTATTCCCACGAAGTTAAAAAATTTGAAAAATATGGGTGGCGCTATAGTTATGCACAGCAGTGTACCTTTCCAATTAGATTTCCCTGACAGAACATGCGAACTGGGCCGATAAATCGCGACGGACGTTTATCGTCGAGCGAAAAAGACATACGCGTCGCACGGTAAAAATCATAGAACAGGTAATTCCTCATTCTAACGTGCGTGTAAAATGCGGAATGTGGAATCATCAAATTGAAACCGCGGACTCCAAAATAGCACCAGTCCAGGCGCATAATGCGTTTTCATAGTGCGTCCAGTATTCCCTGGCTATTTTCAGCTCGCTCAGACTGGTTTAATAACACTCTAAAACACGGAAAATCTCCGCGAAGTGCTTCTCAAGGATATACAAAGTATCGCATCGGACAAATCAGCCGTATAATGTAAAAGTGATGTAAATCAACTTTTTGTCTATTCGATTTAACCAGTCAAAAGTTTTTATGTTCAACATTATTATCCGAGGAGCTCTACAGCAGCTTACGTGAAAGAGATGTAACGTTATTTAATAGTATTGCGTTTTACTGAAGTTTTTATTCCATTTCTCGTTATTTTGTAATTAACCTTTTGACTTACACCGCTTCTGCATTAAACTCCAATTTATTTCGTAAAAGCTGCGTATGATTATGAATTATATGCGTTACGTGCGGGTCTTTGCACGTGTGTGGCATTTACAAATATATGAAATACAAGATAAAGTATATATTAACAAATTCTATTCTGATTTTACTGGATGAAATATTTTAGTTAAAAATGTGTAGTAAAATAATCACATCCCACGAAACCCTAGAAAGTATTTAAATATGTGGAAAAATTTCATATCATTTAATTAAAAATATGATATAAAAAAATCGACATACTAAAGATTCGTTTCAGAAATAAATTAGTCCAAATGAGCTCAACTCAATTCCAAAACGATTCCCAACAAACGTATGATTCGAACAAACCCTTTAGTCTAAACACGAATATCAGACAATATTAAAAATGTAATAAATCTCTATATAACTGTACACTCATGAGGAAAACGAAAAGATTTTAATGAATGATTAAAAAAGACGAGCGAAACAGTTTCTCGGAAAATGCTGGCGAATGTGTAAACTTTTATGCTTTTAATTGGATTCAAAATTTAACAACGGTAGCGTGACTCCATGTTTGCGTGATTATTAAAAGATTTTTCCTCAAACCGGGAATAACATTCGCGTAATTATACCGCAGGGGAAAAAACGAGACAGATGGAAACGTTTGATCAAATTTCAATTACTCGTGCCCTCGCATCGGCATTCTGTAGCATCGTGAACTGTAGTGGAATTCGCAATGTGATTTGTACGCTGTAATCGGCACTCGAAATTAATTATTGCCATGAAGTATTGTGTCTGGCGAAGGAGTAAATGCGCGGGGGATGTCAAAGCGAACATGTAAGTGCAATCGATTTGCTATATACGATGCACGCATTCCTGTTCCCGATACTACACAGCAATCATGGATGCTAAATTAACTGAAATTGTGTCGGGAACACTAGAGAAAAGTATATGTCTATTGTAGGAATTTCTCTATATCACGATCCGGTTTTGAACCAAAGAGCTCGTTGAACGGACTCGGTTACCATTTAATCAATGAAAATTGCCTACAATTCAGCTGTGACAATTTTGTAACGAATCATCGTACAGCGATAGCTTCGGACTCGTTTTGAAGCTAGAAACAATTTCAATATCATCATTTACGTATCGACAATTTTTCTAGAATCGGAAATGTAATGTTTAAATACTTTTTGGATTCAATGTATAGGCTAAGCGTTTAGCAACAAGATGTTTGAGTGTACCTCAATCACTGTTAATACTGTGTTCAATCACGTTGCAGAGGAATCGAAGCGATGTCCATCAAGTAGTTATACAGGACGTGCAGCCAAATCACACCGGCAAATATCGTTGCGAGGTCTCTGGTGATTCGCCCTCGTTTAATACTGCTAGCGATATTGGTTACATGCACGTGGCCAGTAAGTACCGCCATTCTACTTTTTACTATTACCAAAGAACGTATACAGGATGTCCCAAAAAAGTTGTTTCCCTGAATGAGGTGATTCCTAAGATCAGTTTAAGTAACTTTCTCGTTTGCGAAAATGCTTTCTACGGTTTTGTTACGGAGTTATCAACGAAAAACGTGGAGTTGACATTGTTTTTCGTTAATAACTCCTTAACGAAGCCGCAGAGAACACTTTTGCAAAAGAAAAACATTTTTCGGACACTCTGTATCATAATGCAAAAACTAAACACGCCCGCGAGCAACTTGTAAGAAAACCTATCAAATTACTACCTGTGTTCTTGATGACGATACGTGTTTTTGCTCTTGCGCTTCTTGCGAACGTCATTCTCTGGTATCCGTGATTCATTGTTGCACAAAATTGCAACTATTAACTTATTCCGTGTACAAACACTGTGATTATGCCCATCCTGAAGAAGCTAGTCTTCTAGTATTTGATTATGTAAATATCAAGGGTTTAGATAACGAGAGACGATTTAAGTATGCGAACTCCCTTGACATCTAAATTGTCTACTTAAGAACTGAGAAGAGCATAGTACAAGAACGTTCATAATTCGATCATTGTACACATCCTGTTGGGAGATGTACCGTTTCTTGTAGGTTATCAATTGTATATCTTTGTTGGATTTGCAAACAATGCCGCTGAACGTGAGCCCAGCTTCGTTGAAGCAGACAACGCTCCGCGGGAAACAAAACGTTCGTGCGCGGTGGCAGAAATCTCGTCACTTAGTCTCATTAACCGTCCAAACTCGCGTCTTTCGTTTTATCATCTCAACCCCGCCCGTGTTCCGCGACTCTCTTAACCGACTTACCGATAATTACCAGCCCCGTTCCAACGAAATATAGCCCTAGCCCCCTTCAGAGCCAGCTCGGCTCTCGCCAGGCTGATCCATTAGTACGCACTGTTGGTTTTCAATGTGGACGTCGAATTAGTTCGAAACTAAGCATACGGTGTGCTCGCGACGAATCGAGGACCCTATCTCGTGCTACACTTCCACAGATTCGCGATCTCGAATCTTCCACCACCCACGACTCTCTAATTACACAGTTCGACACCCAGTTTACCTTTCGACACGTGACCTTGATTCGAGTTTAAGAATTTTTTGTGCTTTAATCACGGAAGCTAGATAAATATTTTTTACACAGGACGATTCTGTAAAATCTCTCGAATGCAGAATATTTTTTGTAACATAAGTATGTTAAAATAATTTTTCAAACATCTATAATCATTAAAAAATATGCTGTATTCAGAAGACTCTAGAGACTCATTTTGTGCGTGAAGCACTCGCGTAGTTTGTCGGATTGAAGCGCAAAAAATTGTCAAAGCTGAAAATGTCGCTTCCTCGTTAGGACGAAATGTCTCAGGAATTGGGGGCGCCGGGTAGGAACGGTTTAAAAAAGAGTAGTTAAAATTTGTTGGACGGTGTCATTACGGTTGATAGTTCTGCCGTATGACGTGGGACTGTCACCGTAATTGCCATAGATTGAAAGGACCGGGAGGTAGTGACGCAACAAAAGAAAATGAGGGAACGCGTGGAGACGAGACTGTGCGGAATAGAGGGTAGAACATCAAGTTTTGTTCCCACCATCTCGTACTCTCGTTGAGCGTCAACTTAACGACGCCACAGCCTCGGTAGCGATTCCTCTTTGAAGGAACGAGGCGATTGCCTCTCCTTTCCGATCACGGATCGCTCGTAAAAGCTCGATAGTGAATCGAGCCTTCGAATCCTACCTTGTAGACCTCAGAGTCTCTCGTGCCTCTCTCTCTCTCTCTTTTCTTTATCTCATCCTTTCTCTCTCTCTCCCTCTCTCTCTCTTTTCCTCGTTTTCTCCATTCTCACCAGACGGGACGATCGGCCGCATCCACAATATTACCAGAGACACGTACAAAATGATAATCTCCAGCCAACGGATACTGTGTCCTTGAGTGCTGCATCGAAAATGGGGACGAACTGCGCTCGGATGCAAGGCGGAAGTCATTCAGGTGAAGCCAGACAATTCTTTGACAGTCCCCACTGCCGCTAAAGGGAAATTGACTGCCTTCTGCGGTTGGTATAATGATCGAACGCGATATATGTACATCGCGTGTTATGTATACGGAGCATCTCGCCACGGGCTCGCCTAGCGAGACAGTCTAGATGCGATTATAGAATAATAGCCGGGGGTTTCCGAAGTTCCTGCATTTTCATACTGATCTCAACCCCTTAAGGTTACGCCACGTTCGCGGAGAACTGCATCGAACCTTACGAACATTCTCATGTTTATAAATTTATAATTTAATTTCACCAACGATGTCGATTTTGTCTCGACGAAAGTAGTCCAGACCAATATTTAGGAATTAATTTTAAGAAAATGATCGACTTAATAGATTGAAATTTTGCACGATTATTTACGCATATTTTTGTAACAGACTTTTTATTAATATATTTGTGTGGAGCATAAACTGCCCAGTCTCGTTTCACTCGTCAAATGAAAAGTTAATTTCTTTAAATAACGGATATGTTTGAAAATAAATCGGCGGAATACCTACATTATACTTTTAAAAGAGTCAGAAACTGTACAAAGTACATTGTTAGTAAAATGGAGGGATTATAGTTTTGTACGGATACGTTCAATTTCCGATCGTAATGCTATTAATACCGAAATGAGAGATACTTAAATTCAGAGTTAAACTTTGTTGGACACGGTCGGTGCTCGGTTGGATGACCATTCAGGAACTCCTATGTACAGGTGGTAGGATTGGTAGTTCGAATTTCTCTTAGAACTTCAGCTAATGATCGTATTGACCGATGCCAAGAACAGAACATTTCTATAAAGGCTCGAAATTACCCGGAAACAATTACACCTGTTTTGTCTCGTGGAATAAAACGACAATCGAAGAGAAGCTGCACCTACAATCTCATAACCTTCTACTAAAGAAACTCAGTAACAACCCCCTAACATCTACAATTATTTATAACTTCTTCGAAAAAAGAAAACTATTGGAAACATCCTATCCCAAAAATTGAACCACAATTTCTGCATGTCATTTCAATAATATTTATTTAGTTTGTAAAATGAAGTAGATTAACTCTGCTGCAATTCACATAATCCTAAATGACTCAAAGAAGTTTTAAGTTAAAGAGTAATTAAAACATTTCATGCTCTAACGAAAAATTAAACATTTCATGCTGCACAACAAGCTATATGGAAATTGTTGTATCAAATTTTGGAAATAGAGCACTGGTCGTTTCCATATTAATTATAAATTCTCCTCGGCACATGAAATTGTGATGGCCGTCTCCGTTAAGTTCGGAAGCTATCAATGTTGCTCTTGACAGGAGTCAGCCAAGGATATTCCGGTGCGGCTCGTGAGCTCCGGAGCGGAGCTTGATAGCTCGGCTAACTGAAGTCAACTAGTTTTTTTTTCTGCGAAAAGAGCGCTTTTTATATTCTTTTGCGACGGCCATCGCCCAATCAGCGTTTTCCGGGGGCACCAGACATTTTATTGCCTTCCGTACCTGGCGGTTCCGGATTCCATGGCATGGTCGCTTACCTTTAACCTCGCTGTGATCACGACCCCAAATCACCCCCGCTGTAACGTGACCGTTCCACCATTAGATTTCATCTAATGTGCCGTTTTAAATAATCCGATGTGAACATTTGTGCTGTACTTTTATAGACGGAAGTCTTTCGCGGACGACGTAAAAATATTTCTCGTTAAACCATTTTGTTTATGGTTCCTAAAATAATCCACGAACACGAAATCACAATTTATTAAAATGAGCAGAGAAAAATATGCTGATTGGATTTAACTATTGAATTTTGATTCTATTAAATTAATTACTTTGATGTTTGATGAACACTTCGCCGTCGTCGAGGTTCTTCGTTTAACCAAGAATGATTTATTCAGACGTGGTACGGTTTCCTGTTAATTTATGTATCACGGTATTCACATTTTTTGGACGACCCTATTGTCAATGTAATATTAAAATGTTATTTCCGGCCCCCGTTTATCCCGGAATGATTTATTTAGACGTGGTTTCCTGTTAATTTATGGAATACAATGTTCATATTTTTTCACTGCTCTTCTGTCGCTATAAAATTGCTTTCGCATCAGTATCACGATTTCTGGCGGTCGATTGTCATCTGTATTCATAACTTCAATAATTTCGCAGGGATCACGCGTGTCCATTGTAACGCGGCGTTTTAAATAACCGGCCACGAATATTCATTTGTACGGGACGTTTATCGACGCGAGTCTTTCGCGAAAATAATTTTTGATGTGCTATCATCGCAGTGTTCGGGCTGATATCAAAATTGCCCTTCAAAGCGATTTATTATTGTCGGCGCAATCTGGAAGCGAATGAATATTCATGAGCGCTGTATGGACGGTTCGCTTGGAATAAAATTTTTACAAACGAGCTTTCATTTTCGAGGAAAGAAATTTTAGAGCACCCCCTATCACAACGGATCTCTCTCGCCATATCGGATCTTGGCTGTAAATCGGCACGGTAAAAAACGCACGCGAGAACTGTTCGGCTGAACTGTTGTTTTCATGAATTTCGTGTTATCGAATTCAAAACTGTTACTGTCGGACAACTCTCATAGTCACGCGAAAAAAAAAATTCCCCGTCGGTAGTATCGAGGAGCGATGGTTTTATTGGTGTTTATACAAGTATGTGTGAAAATTAAAGTAAACTAATTTTACGTTTCCCATGGATTTTCGGACGCAATAACCCGCATGGCTCATTTCGTGATCCGAATGGAAGAGAAGATATATTTCATATTAAAACGGTGGACTACGAAAACACCAAGGGAAATCACTGGAGGCAAATGAAGAGCACGAAATATGGCATCAAGATAGCCTGGGTATAATACAATTGTTTGATGGGAATATTAAAGGGACTGGGGAACGGAGACAGAACTTGTCTGTAACTTCGTTCATTCCATTATCCAATAGTTGTAAATTTATTATATCACAAATATAATTATTATACGCTTCACAGTGGCTGGTCAGTTTGTTGCATCCACTTTCATAGATTCGTGACTTCACACTATACAATCAATTTGAATTACGTTACAACTCATTTATACTGAATTCTTATTATTTTCTTTTATCAATCTTTGCAAATTACATATGCACATTTCGTAATGCATAATGAAAATATTTTTGTATTGTGACTTTAATAGACAACATGAACTACTATTTAAAATACAATGACAATTATGAACGAATTAATGGTACAGGATGTCATGTGAAAAGTATCGAATAAAATTCTTTTATACGAGACTCCGTTTTTACGAAGAACGAGTTTAAAAGTCCATACGATACACTTGCTACTGACGGCTGACATGTCTGTTCATGGCTTACCGTTTCTACTTCATCTATACACCGAAGCAGACGTGCTGCGCGAACTTTGAAACTAGATTTTCCTCTAAATAAATTTTATGTTAGCTTGTATCTTACAAGTTGTACCATACATTCTGAAACATTTTGTATACTTAGTACTTAACATAATAATAATGTTTAGTAAAAATCTTAAATGAGAAAATTCTAATTTCATTTCATTTTACTCATGAAATTGAACACGTATTCACACCACGCTTAAATTTTTAGGAATTTATTAAACACAAAGTAATTTGGTAATGCAAAAATTGTTTTAAATAATTTTTAAGCAAAGGGTTAAAAATCAACAATATGCTTAAATTTTGGAGAATCAGATTAATAAAATGGAGAAATAATTATGAGAAAAGGTGAAGACCATTGATGATGTATACAAATCTTGTTTTATGACTGACCCATTAAGAACAGTGATGTTTCTACATTCAGAACCCACTGTTCCCGCGTAGAATCACATAAAATTCAAGAATGGTCTGAAAAAAACCTCATCACTCTAGTTACGTAATTTAAGGTGCGCGCATATTGCTAGAAATAGAGGTCAGTATGCAAATTTGATGAGGGCTGCGCCGTCGACAGACCTCCTCATAAGTGGGCATTGTGCGACTTTTCTTTAGACTACATATTATAACAGGCGGTTAAATAATGAAAGTTTCGAGCAGAATAATTCGAATATCTCGACCACGATACTAAAATATTACCCAATTATTAAGAATGTTTTAATCGCAACATACACTAGCGTAAATAGACTGAAAGAAAGCGCAAGAGAAAACATATCAGTCAATTAATTTGTTCATCAATTGGAAAACACCTTCAATTTAAAATAAAATAACAATATCAATTAATATTGACGTATTCATTTACAAAGTTTGTGCCACAAACGCACAAAGATTTCCAGTCTAACTTTAAGGTTTTCTCATCGACTATACTAATTCGTATGGTCGTATTTTACTATGTCTTTAAATAAAAGAGAAAATTATTACGTGATAAATGTTCACTAAATTTTAGGTCTTCCTGAAGGCGAGCCCCAAATCAGAGTCGAGAAGCAGCGTTATGCTGTCGGTGACACTGTTCGTGGAAACTGTACTGTTCCTTCGGGAAACCCACCAGCAAATGTGACGTGGACTGTCAATGGAGTGCCGGTAGGTTGATGGATGCATAAACTTTCGGAGAATGTGGGTCTGCTGGTATCGATTAGCTGTCGTTATTATAACGATCAATATTTTAGTTACTCGCCTGTATTATAATGCTTATCGAATTCTTCTGAATTGAAAATTTCGAGCGTTAAACTTTACAACAACGTAAAGTTTTGCATAGATGAATTCTGTAAGAGACTCGTAAAATCGCGAGAATGATTCCTACGACTACGTCAACTGTCCTTCTTATAGCTGTGCATTAGAGTTCGGAAATGTTGTAATCTTTATTACATGCAACAATGATCTGCTAGGTACGGTGAAATTCTTTTCGGCGGACACGTTGGAGAATTGAAATAGCTGATTTGTTTCTAACACAAGTATTATCAACTCCAATAGAAGATATGGTGTAAAAGATTGTAATGCGCATTATAATGTGGGACCAACTTGATGGCCGGGCATGGCCATTATGCATAGCAGTTAGGAGAAGCATTACGGAAAGCATTAAGATACTTCTGTAAGTGGTGGATTATTCGTGGTGGAGAATCTCTGTCCCGACCACGATCACCGGACTTGATCACTGAAATGCTTTCTATGAAAATGCATTCTATAAAAAGAAGAATTCGTTGATGCCCGTTGCAAAGATTAGCGAGTCGCGAGAACAAAAAATGAAGGCAAATGTGGTCATTTGAACGGAAACATTGAAGATGAACATTTTTCATTATTTCACCATAAGAGACAATGCAAAAACATTTTGAAAATAATTCTGCTAACCAGGTGGCTTCCATGCTTCAATACAAACATTTTAGTTTCAATGTACTGGTTTCAATGAAATTATTGAATTTGGTTTTCGCTATGTAAGTAAATAAAGGGTTGCATCAAAAATACAATTAAATATGTTTGTTTTATTCTTGACTTAAATTTTTCAATCAGCCTTGTTTCGAAAGGAAATAATGGATTCTGCAACAAAAGATCGATTGTTCGGCGTTAATGAATAACGAGAATGAATAATAATCTGTTTCTTTTAGTTGATTTGATCGTTTTTGGTGAATTAGACTGTTTGTTGCAGGTGAATGCTAGTTTCATGATAAATGTGACGGATAAACTTGGTGACAATCAGCAACTAATGACTATCGCAGGACTGGACTTCGAGATCATACCAGATAGTTTTGGTAACGGCAGATTACACGTGATTTGTCACGCCAACGTCTTTCATTTGTATAAAAAAGAAGCTTTTGTCCATTTAATGGAGGAACGCCCACGTTTGGCATCTGTCTTAGGAACACGAGAATCTTCCCATATTGGTACGTTCTATAAATCTCTCAAATGAAACGTTCGGTAAACAATTCGCTTGATTTGTTGCACCATATAATTAAATTTAAAAAATAGACCACTAATATATCCTGCTTTATAATAATGTTGAGATTCAATTTACACTATAGGCATGTTTAAATACAGTTATTTTAACAAATTCTCACGAAAACAATTGTACCAAAATGTGAAACAAGTTATTTTAACACTACGAACTAAATGCTAATAGATCCGATTGGTATGTAGTCCACGAATAAGGTGGGAATGTTTAATCAAACTGTAAAAATCGCTAGCAATTTTCTTTCGCAAAGGCAATCGGATACAAAAAATGCTGACACTGTATAACAACTAATTGCTGTAATGTATGACTTATACTGACGTTCGTCTATATTCTGTTGCAGGTAGCGCAGCGAAACACATTGAAGGATGGTTCTATTTTAATGTTGCAGTTACGTTGTTACTGTGCAACCTGAGATAACATCGATGAACTGAGAATTCCGAGTTTTGTGGATGTGACTGTACCGGAGGCGGGGGAATTGTTTGTAAAATTTTGAAATTAAGTGCGATGAAGGGAAAGGAAGCAGGAAAAAGGATCTTTCGTTAACATAAATATCGACCGTATGTTATTCGTGTAAATAGGATAAAATTTAGCGAATTATCTACGTGTAATTGCGGCCCACACGCAATCTCGTCGCAGCGAGATGAATTTATAATCTGATTAATATGTCATAATATTACATATTAGATTGAAGATACATCGCAGCAGGTATTCGCGAAATTATTTGAACGATATTACAACCGTGTTTTCTATCCTCCGAAAATGATTTTGATACCTCTTCTGTAACATTATATAGCTACCGAAATGTATCTTACAACATTTCTAGGTGAAAGCTGTTATTATTTGAGAATGAGATTTTGAGTAAAAAAAATAAATAACTCACCTTCGTTACTCTTGTCTGTTCATTTACTAGACCAGCCTCTCCTATCCGAATAAACAACTCCAATTATTTTATTGTATAGCACTTATAAATGCATGATTCATAAGTTTCACGTTTTTTAACAATTTACTTGTCAACTCTAAAAAGCCAGACACTATCATGCTCATTGTTACTATTAATCTTAAAATTAAAGCAAAAATTGTTAATCGTCTCACTCTACAAATCAATAGTAACATCAGAAACTAAAATTAAAATTTTTTTTAAAATTAGTTACATTTTGTCACATGATATTGCAAACAGATATTTTAATCGAATTGTTTCGTCTGTAGAAAGACATAAAATACCATTTTAGTTTATTAATATTTATTTTTCTATACAGAATTTATTTTCACCTCAATGTTCAAATAATTGAACATTTTCAATAATACTACACGAAATAAACTTTACTACAGTTTAAATTAATACGAAACAATAACATCTGATGACAATGGTAAATCAACAAAAATTACAGTGTTTGAATTAACGCTTTATAAAAAATGTTATATTATGCCTTGCGTGCGATTCGTTTATAGCCTTGATTTTGGAGCTTCGTTTCGATGATATCGACAGCCTGATCCCTAATTTTACATTTATCAAGACCCAATTGTTCTACTTTGTCCATTTGTTCTGTGATATAATCAACTTTTCTATTAAAATATTCTTTTGCCTCGCCAATATTCTTTTTGGCAAAATATCCTGTCCCAATGTCAATTAATACATCATCTACGTCTTTTAATCTCCCAGCAACGTACATTGATCCAGTCAGGGGCACAAGAATTTCATTTTCTGTGAATCGTTTAAATAATTCAATATCATTTTTATATTATTATATTACTGTACAAAACATACGAGAAGGAACGGTATCTTACCTCTCATAGTAGGAATTTTTTCGAGGCATGATTCCGATTCCTGAAACTCACTTTGAGCAGTTTTTAAATTTTGCAATGAATCCTGAAAGATATCGAGTTCGTGATCCAGTTGCTGTTTCAACGACGTCAGTTGTTGCAGATCTAAGATCGTCAAATCAAGTTTTTGCAAGTGTTTCAAGTCTGTCATCAATAAGTCCATCATTTTGATTAAAAATTTTAACGCAAATGTTTCTACACTGTACCGCAGATGATGACTACGATGTTATGTCACTGACGAGACATAGGAATAGAACTAACTTTCTATTTATTTTCGTAGCTCGATTTTGCGAGACTCAAGACCCCTTTACGTGACGCTCGCAGCGTTACATTATATCAAATGGCATTAAGATTTAATTTTGCATTATACAATTTCAGCACGCATTTTGGCAATATTTCTATAAAGAACAATGTAAATTCCAACAAGAAATAATTGTTCCAAAAAATCTGAATTTAGCGCCACTCGACGTAGTGGCAATACGCTCAAACTTGTCGACAATATTACCGACAGTACACTTTCTTCTCTCAAAGTCGGTCAAATAGGATTGAGCTAAAATTTTGCACGTAGGTTCATTTTGTTTCCCAAGGGGAGTTTTAGCGACTCAAAAAAAACTTTCTTTCAGTTTAGTGTCATTTTTGACCTTACCCACCGACGAGATACTATTAAAGACTGCCAGCGCCCATGCTATTCCGCGGCACGCTAACTGGGCATAATAATGGACGGAGTGGTAACGGTGGAAGTTACAGTGACCTGAAAGACCACATCGCTAAAAAGTTCCACCACCGACGAGATTCAATTGGTGGTTCAGCGCTCTCTACCTAAATAGATCATTTGTTCATGAACCACGTGAAACTGCGTCAGTACAGCAGGTAATAAATAAATGTAGACTCCTGACATTACCCATTCTGTAATTCTTAGAAAATAAATTGCTTTTTTTATTGTGTAATTTCATTACGCACTCTTATTGCTTTCTTATACCCTTATTGTTCAATTGTTGAGAAATTGTTTCGCAGCATTAGCTCGATGTGATTGTCGATTTTTAATATTTTCTAGAGCAACTGGTGTCATTTTCACGAAACAAAATATTATAAATCGACAATCACACCGATTGCCCGGGTCTCACCACGTGGAGGTTGCTGCGAGTGAGACCCACCCACCCATGTTTGGTATATTATATATCATACAATTAAACAAAAAATACAAAAAAAGGTATACTATACCATTATAAAATTATATATGTTATATCACATGATTTACGATTATAATATTATATGTTATATATTATATAATTATAATACATAATATTTCTTTATCGTCCCACCCGACGGAAAATTACAAAAATGCACAATTACAAAATAGAAAAAAAAGCCCGTATAAATTTTTGTACTCTTCCTGATAAACATTTGACAGTGCTCTATTTTAGGCCACTTTACAAATGAATATCAAGAAGAGGATAATCTCTAGCCTACCCGTCCGACCCACTAAATCTTCTATACCATGGTATAGAAATTTAATTTTCTTTTACATAATACCCATGCATTTTCTTAATGGCCATACTAAATACAGTAAACAACAACATGCAAAACATGCAACACATGCAACATATACAATATACATGCAGTACATAACAACACATACAATACATGCAACACAAGCAACTATGCCCGGGCAACTACATAAATACAACTACAAGTGAAGATTTTTCTGCTGTCACATGATCTGAAAAATACTGAATTTTTAATTAGCACATGGAAAAAAAATATAACAATTAGAAATAAATGTCCACTCGATATATTGCAAACAACGCGCGAGTGGACCATTTTTCCGCAACGCTAATCTAAAAAAATGTTCAATGAACATGTAAAAACAACACGAGCAGTGCATGTTCTCTCGACGCTAATTTATTTCATCAGGAACAAAAATCTCCCGTGCACTTTCGGTTTATTTCGCGCAACTCTAAATGGAACCGCGGGTGTAGCCATTCAAATTTTTGGGGAGGAATCAAGCCACGAATTATTCTTTCGCAACGCTAAAAAAATAATAAAAAATAAACACTCTGTTGAAAACGCGAACAGTGCATCATTCGTCGCAACACTATTTTATTTAATTCGGTAAAGAAAACTCCCGTGCACTTTAATTTCTTTTACGCAACTCTATGGGGAGGCAATATGGCTACATGAATTTAGGAAGTGAGGCTGTAAATAATAAACACATCTATACAAGGGTGCAGTGTGGCACTTCATATAGTCGCAACTCTAAAAGGCGGGATTTCCCAGTAGTTGCATATTGGAAAACTTTTCTATTAATTAATTCTCAATATAAACGCGAGAAAAAGACTATGCTACACGACCTCGAACATCATAATAGAATAGATTCGGATATTGCAGGAACCAGTTTAGCAGAGCGCAACGAACACTCGATTTCATCGACAAAGCTACACCACGAAACGTAAAGATACCCCGTCTTTTACCTTGCGGGCCGACGAGGCGTTCGATACGTTCAACATACACGGTGTGTATGCTTATACGATCGCGATCGAACCACTACGTTGTGGGGGGTTAGTCCCAAAAAATATACATGCTGGTGAACGCAGTGGTACGTTCCATGCATTTAGCGCTCACACCAATGGCGAAAGGCACACGTGATTTTGCGCTAACTGCTTTCCGGCAAAACTTGGCCTCGGAACGTACCAATACGTTTCTACTCTACGTAGTGGCCCGGTGGGCATATGCTCCACATTTTTACGGTATCAAAAATTCTAAAAATTTACATCCAAATATATTTGGATATCCAACAAAAGTCTCTGAAATTTCTATATATTTTGTAAGCACCCTGCGCGACTGACCCTACAACGTCGGTCCTCTACTCACTAATCTATTACGAGGTCGCAACTCATAATTCATAACTAATATCTGTTATTACGGCGCGTTTTCCAATATACTTCTACTTTATTCCCGCCTTGAAACAACGCGTTGTTACTTTTTCGCAACACTAAAACAATCGCGACACAAATTCTCGCAACGCTAATTCAAAACAAAGATGGTGATGTCCGCGGTGTATCATTTTATTCGCGACATGTATGTATGGATTTATTAGAAAAGAATAAAAATAAAAAAGCCTATTCGAATCGGAATGAAGTAGAGGCAGGACGAGATAGCTAGCGACTGGGTTTCCAAGCCCATTGGATCTACCCCGGATCCAGACGCTAATGACGACCATCCACCTGCCTGGACGTCGTAACGCCAGGACAGATGCGCCCCTTCGCTCAAAACGTGATTCCACCTCGCGAGTATACACTCCACGAGCTGGCCGCTTTGAGTATAGACCGAAGCCTAGTAACGCTGCCTTTATCAGACAGAGACGGTGCCATGCGGTCATGTGCTGCGAGGTCTTTCCTACTTGAAGAGTAGGTGGAGACCTCCACCAATCTCGTCCAAAACATTCCCTACTTCAATTTTGACTTTGGAAAATACTATACTAATCCAACGCGTTAAGATTCTCACGCAACACTACTCGCAATCGCGAAAGCCAACACCACACCCGGCAGCGAGTCGTTGCAGCTGGAGCATGGGCGCCTGAAATATCGAAAGACTCGAATGCAAACGCGATTCTTTTACTGCGTAACGCTAATGCAAAGAACAGAGAATACAAAGGACTATTGTACATTTTCGTTAAAACAATTACAAAAACTATAAATACTAATAAAAATGCTATTTCTAAAATGTACGAATTAGAATAAAAATTAATTTTAATTTAAAATGAAATTTAATTTGAAACGCGTTCATTTCATTCGCAACACTAACTTTCATCTCTGTTCAAGAAACTAATGCAACACGCGTGATTTTTTCGCAACGCTATTTCAATCGCGGACGTGCCCATCTCCGCTGATCGTTGGGGCGGCGAGGCCTGCCCATATGTAAAACAAAATCTACTTCTACAATTTCTACAAACAAGTACAGTGACACGGTAGTAAGAAAAATGACTTCGCATCCGAAGATGCGAAGCCATTGATAGTTGCCCTCTTGAGCGACAATTTGTCGGGGCCTCTTCGGCATATAGCCTCTTCTTTTTCTTCGGCGGACCGCCAAACATCTGAAACCTTACACGTGCTCGCAGAGTGAAAACGATCAACGACTTCCGAGACGAATTACAAGTCTCGAAAGAAGCCTATCGCTCCTCTGGTGCAATCGAGCCGGTATCGCCACGTTTCGAAAGCCCTAATTCCGCGCGCGTTCGCGTCCGCGTCCGCGAGGAGCTAAGAAATGTTCTCGAAGAATCGAGCAAGAAGCATAAATTCGAACGTCATGCCTCGTTCGATTTAGCTTCAAGACAAAACTTCGAGCCCTACCAGTGACTTGCTACCGTGCGAATCGCGGCCTACCCGAAAGAGAAAACGGTAGCCAGCCCTGGACCCTACCTACTTAGTATTAACAGTCACACAAAGAAAGTAAGTTACCTAACCTACCTAGCCCTATATTTAAAAAATGGCAAAACACAAGCTCTCCAACACATTCACAACACGATCTTCACACACACGCCAGGGTGCAATAACCTATCATACCTAGAGAGAACGTCCCGGGACGCCTCCGACACCCTAGCGTTCAAACCACAAGCACACACTCTAAATGTACGTACCGGTTTTCCTGAAATCGCCTGACAATGGCAGTGATCATTGCGAAACACGAAATTGACGAAATTGAAATAACAGTTCAATGTTATTCGGAATATTACTCGTTATTTTTAATAAATTGAGAAAACTACAACACATATTCCACGAAGATCCATGTAGCATGTCACGGATCAACAGGAATGTGTTATTCAATTGAGTTTGAAAAACCGACGCAATTCCACTGCCTATCAACAGACACACACACAAGTGGAATTACGTCGTGCACGAAACACTAACCATTGTCAGTCGCCACATATAATATAAAACAATATTCTATGCCCGTTGCTCTTACCCTCCCGAGTAGCGCCTGGGCACGCGAGAGGATTCGAGCAACAAACAGAGAATCTCAATATCCTGAAAATCCTAGCTAAAAAAATGATTAGGATTAGATTTTGTACGGGCTACCTTTTATTATTACAAAATGGCTCTACTTTCAATTCAAAATTTAATTTCAATTTATAAATCAAATTTTTAATTCTATTATTTTTGATTCTAATAAAAAATTTCATTTATTTTTATTTATAAAGAAACTTTATATATTTATTTGATAAAACCCTCGGACGACCCTTTCGACAAAGCAAACTCTCGTAAATAATGAAGGAAATACTCTATTAAACATAAATTACTCGCGAAAGTAATATGCAAGTTAATTAAACAAGTAATTATGCTTTGTCGAAAAAATCTATCCGTCGCGAATCGTCTTTTTGTACGTGGTATTAAATATTTTCGAGCGATTCAAAATGATTTTAAAATATAATCGATTAGCTTTGATAATAAAAAGTGACTGTAGAAATTGCGTTCCAAATTACGGAAGATTTTCATCTTTTCGCAATTTGGGAACACAATTGTTGAAATTGTGTATTTCTATTTATTAAAAAAAACGCGACGTACAAAAAGACCCTACCTAACTAAAAAACAACAGATTACTACCCGCGGAAAACGCCTGGCGTTTTCCACGGTCACTATACTTGTCAAAATATCAAAAAGTTCTACTCAAATGTAATAAGAAAAAACTGTTGCTTTTGCACTCACTACTTGTTGGGGGAAGAGAAAACTGCGTCACAATCCGCAACTAGCAATAATCGCACCTCGCCTCGGGAGAGCCTCATTGGTTACGATATCGCCACTGCGCAAAGCTTTACAATCCTGGAATCAAAAAAAGAAGCATGATATTAAAAAATTGATTCTTACTACACTAACGGGATATAAAGAATCGATTTAAATGATTTTCGAAATAAAAATATAATATAATATAGAAAAAGTATTCAACTTGTGTAAGCTATATTATCACTTTAAAAAGAAAATGTTCAACATAGATTAATTGTGAAGATAGTTTGCTGCTTACATTCTCTCCCCCTTGACGTAAGCACGACACGTTGCTCTCGATCTCAGCTGCCTTTGAACATCACGTATGTCTTTGAATATCCCCGAAGTATTTGATGTGTTAGACGAGTTCTGTAACAGAAATTACAATTTAATTTCTTTTCTATCCATCGACTGTCAAAGACTATTCTAGTTGAATATTTATTAATTTGTCATTAGTTTGAAAGATTATGTTTAAGAACACAATGCAATTAATAAGATAATGTTACTTACGCTTGCATTCACTGTGGCTCGAATAAAAGCACGACCGCTACCGTCTCGATTTCGTCTATCGAGTGACACTCTCTTTCCTCAAGCGCTGTAATAAAAGGAAGAAATTCATTTCATTTCAATCAATCGAGCATTAGAGACTATTCCAGTTGAATATTTATTAATTATTCATTATACTTTGAAAAGATGATATTTGAGAATACAGTTTAATTGGTAAGATAATGTTACTTACGCTCACGTCCACTCTTGCTCGAAGAAGTACAATACATTGCGTCTCAATTTCGTCTGTTGAGTGGGATTCTTTTCCTTCAAGCTCTATAATAAAAAGAACAAATTCAATTAATATCGACCGACCAAGCGTCAAAGAATAAATTCGAATTAATACGAAATAAACAATTCAAGTTCAATATAAAACCAAAAAGTTAATTTGAATAAAAATTAAATAAACTTGACTTCTATCACATGACACGAATTCGATTATTCGTCACGACAAAGGAGCAAATATATCGCGACAAGGCAATACACGATTCACGAATAAATCTAAATCGATGAAGAATAAATATTTCGCTTCAACACGGTATTAACAAAAATAAAAACTGTAGTAAATAATCCGTATTACTATAGAATGAAGAAATACAGAAACCGTACGCACCACGTAGAGATCTTTGTTGTAACAAGGGAAGCGGTATAGATAAGACAGAAGCTGGGAGACAACGCAAAACACGTCCGTCAATGTCGACTGTCACGTTTCGAATGAGCCGCGGTCGGATTTTTGGGACCGCGAAGGTTGGAGGGGGGCAGTCCGCAACGATCGAAAATTTCCTCCAAATTGTGACCATCTGGTGCGACGCGGAGGGGAGGGATGAGAAGGCTCGCGAAACGTACATCGCAATTCCTTCAATACAAAACATTTTTTTTTCACCCTGTTTTTCCATACACCAGTGGGACAACTTTCGAAACGTGTTATCAAAATATCAATAAACAGGATAGCTATATTGATAGTTGGTGAGTACTATGTATATTGCTTTGAAGGGTATATATGGTAAAACGCAGGTATAAACCTGCGTTCTTGCCCCGCTGCACTAATAAAAAATTCGATATAAAGTAACCGTTCCGTAAGAAGTACCGTTTTCTTGCTTCTTTTTTCTATTCTGTTTTTTTTTTTAAATATTATTACCACGTTTTTGTTAGCTCGGTTTCTTGTCTGTTCGGTGACAAATTTTGAAATTGCTTTTAAACTAAATTTCCGATGAGCTAGAGACTTGAAATTGGAAACATAGCTTAGAACTGGATGACAATGCAATATTAAAAACAATTTTTTTTTTTAAGTCTATCCGTTTCGGAGAAATAACAATTAAATATTTACCAAAAAAAAGTATCATCAACAACACAGTATTATTGAACAAAACAACGGCCGCTGCTGCTGATGAATGTATGAAATGACCGTTGGCGTCTGGACATTGATTGTCGAATAGGTAGATGTAGCATCGATGTTATGAATCGATGGATTTTTTGCTCGCGAAATCTGTAACAGAAAGAACACACGAGCTGTCGGAAATAATAGCAAACAATCAAAATGAACAATTCAATATGAATAGAGAATCAAAATGAATGTATACCAAAATACAATAAACTTTATTTCTGTACCACGATTTTGCGGGTATGAATATGAGTAGGTCTCTCTCTCTCTCTCTCTCTCTCTCTCTCTACGGCGTTGCTTAAGTTGAGGTTAGATGTAAGTTAGTTAGTAAATATCTAGTAAGTAAGTTTGTATATATAGTGAGTGTGAAGAGAGGGTGGATGTAAAATTATAACCCCAAGGGGAACAAATAAAGTTATATATTTATTTCTGTACCACGAAACGAATTTAAATAGGTTTGATCGTCACGACACACGAGCAAATTACCGCGAGAATGCATCACGACTCAAGAATAGATAGATGTCAATGACAATTAAATAATATTACACTCTACCTCCGGAAAGCAGAAATTGTTGCCACTTTCTTGTGTAGTACTGTTGATTTTGGCGAGAAAATGGGAAAAATCTGCGAGTGACTATGCTAAGCGATCAGTGGCGGCAAGTGGCGGTTCAAACTGCGTGTTTGAAAGTTTGCAATAATCGTACTCTCGTGGCGCCACCTAGTGACGCCGCTCAGTAAGCGGGGTGCAACGGTTATTTCATTCAAACTTGGCAGGTATTCTTGTTCGGCAAAAAGATTTGAAATTGACCAACTCGAAAAGGGCCTAACATTTTAATCACTGATCTTCTAGTTTCGAAACTTGGCTTTTTGGCATAAGAAAGAGACCAGTTCGGTTCGTCGGAGAATGTAACATTTCATGCCTTCATTCGCCTTCTCTTACAGTTCTTACCAGCGAGATCTCCTCAGTGGTCTTCTGTACCGACGAAATGCCGTTGGCTGCCTTGTGTTTCTCACTCCAGTCAGAATATATCCTAAAGGGCATAAGAGAACACTGAAAAATTCGTGAGACACGTAGTCCCGTAAGGGTGGCAGTCCTTAACAATATCTTGTCGGTGGATACAGTAAATAGATCATTTGTTCGTGAACCACGTAAAACTGCGTCAGTACTGTAGGCAAATAGATATCAGACTAGTGATATTATGTCTTTATTTTAAATAATTTCAGGACTTACATTATCTATCATATAAATACGCGATAGGAAGTTAGGAAAAAATTTATTTCAATTTCAAATAATTCAATTTATTTATTTCAAAGTAACCAAAGATGTGCTATCAGTAATATTTTGCTCAAAAACATTTTATATAAATAAAGTAGTGCATATAAGTAACATTTTTTGTTCTTAGAACTGAAGGGATATTTTCAACCGTGAAGAGTTTCTAAATTACTTTCCTCGCTTTCCACATCACATTCCATAGGTTTTTCAATCCAGATAGTGTCAAAATTTCTAGCTTGTTTCAAGACCACTTGTTTCTTTGCGTGAAGCTCTAAAAATTTATAGAAAACAGGAAAAGTTAATCGATGGAAAGTAGAATTTTAAAATATCTATTATATTAGATTATTAGATAATTGCATAAGTCCGTGCCCGATTTTCATGGATTTTATGGACTTGTACTGCTCGGCAGAGTGTGAAAAAAAATTATATGGTCACCATTCTTTTCTAATTGTAGAATTTTTTTTATAATTCATTAACCCTTTTGCACTCCTTTGTCGAATGTGACTCGACATCAAATCTCCCTGTCCCTTCAGAAGGTAACCTGCGCAGCGTTTTTGCGTGTCAGAAACTACAAAACTATTTTATATAATAAAAAGAAAGTTCATCGCTTAAATAAAAAAATTCGGTTTTATTTCACCTCAAACTACTGAAATTACTGTCTTGCTAACCGAATAGTAGGGAGTTGTTGGCAACAAAATTGAAAAATAATTCTGAGTGCAAAAGTATCACTTAATAAAGTTGTATTCTTCAAAGTTTAACCACTGAATATTATTTTCAAATCGGGAACGAACTTATGCAATCACCTGATTGAAAAAAATATTTTGAAATGTGTTTTTGACGTTCTAGTTCATAAAGCGATTAACTGTACCTAATAAACATCGAAATACGCGTGCAGCATCAAGTTTAGTATTAGCATTTGGAAGAATTATTTCGTGAAATTTTGCGAATGTTCCCTCGGCCCAATGTTCTTGTAGTTGTCTGCGTACTTTTGTTTCTGAACACACTTCGGATCTGTAATTGAAATAGAATAAAAGATATCCTACAGAAAAGAATTATGTCTAATTCTAATTATGTCGTTTAATGATTTCTGTAACAGTTCAGTAGTTTCTCTGAGAAAATGATTCAGTTTAGAATGAAATTTAAAACAACGATATACTTATATGTAAGGTAACATATTCAAATTCTTCATACCCGATGCTCTTTTCCGACTCAGTGATACACGATAGAGCTGGTAAAGTTTCAACAATTTCTTTTCTTGAAGTGTCTATATCTGCTACAGGTAATTCCGGTTGTAAGTCTTTGAATGAAAGAAATGTTTCTACCGTCATTAAATTATTGTTCATTTCGGTAGTAGGTATTTCAATTGTACTGCATATATCAAATTCTCTTGCGTGTATTTCGCTTATCGCTTCTGCCTGCACTGTATCATCATCTGTACAATTCAGATAAAAAAGCTCTTTAAAGCATTTACATATCTAACTTTACAGCAGCATAAAAAGGAAAATATTACGGCGTAGAACAGGTAAAGATGAATCAATATCTATGTCTGTAAATTGATTATCTGTTACAGGTTTAGTGATCATGTGCTGAGAGAATAGCTTAGTCAACTGTTTCCCGAATCCTCCGTGTGAAATTTTCGTACCAGGTTGTTGGAAATAATATTTCGCCGAAGGAAGGCATCTATTAGGAAAACGAGGTCTCTGCAAAATAGATTGATGCCAACTGATAATGGTTTCGTATAATAATAATAATCATCGTAATTGGAGGTCTTTATTGCACTAATTTAAGAAATTATTTATCATATTGAGATATAAATCTGCATTAATTTATCAGCCAAAGTATTATGTATGTTTACAATATTTAACTTTCAAATGCTTACCTTAGTATACGCGTGAACATTTTCAATGCATCTCTGCATTGCAATATTAGATAATTTAGTTTCCGTATCAACAAATTTTATTTCTCCTCTATAGATTTTAAGTATCAATTCTTCCTCTTGTCGATCTGTTAGATCAACAGGTCTTTCGACTAAAACCTCTGCAGGTTCCGCTACAGATTCAGGCACGATTGGCTCTTCATGTGCTGATGAAGGCACTTCAGCATGTGCCAATAATGGCACGTCTACAGGAGATGGTACCCGTTGTACTTCGTCTGTGCTTATCTGTATAATAGAGAAGTGGGAATAAATAAATGTATTTTTGTAAATGTAATTAGCATAGGATATGGATGAATGGGTGGAAGAATGGATGGATAGATGGATGGAAAGATGAGTGATATAATAGATCTGTAAAGCCAAGTTCCATGTCTTGGCCGGGAGGCCGAAATTAAATAAATTATTATTATTATTATTATTGTAGATGTAACTATTGCTTCCGAAATGACAACCCAGATAGCACCGTACGTCCGTAGGACATTCGTTTTATGTCCAGTTTACGTACACACGTCCTACGTCTGTGGGACTTTTTCGGACTTGCCAATTACGGCCGTTCTTAGTATGTAGAGCTGTTACTTTTCCGACGATTCTAAGGGAACTTCGAAGTATTGAAGCTTCGAAGCCTTCGAAGTATCCGAAGTTTCGAAGTCTTTGAAGGGCACGAAATTTCAAAGTCTTCGAATCGTATGAAGGTGTAACTATTCATTAATTTGTTAAACATTTTCATAAATAAAAGTTTGGCACATTTTATGCTTTATGCTTTATCCAAAGCTTCCAATAATTTCCTCCAATTATACATACCTTTCTTCTTTTCGTACGACTTTTGAGAAGTATCTTCGCAATATCCTCTGTCAGCTGAACAGGTGTTTGATGAAAGATACCTAAAAAATTTTACCATTAAAATTGATAAATTATAAATATAAATACGTGTGTACGTTTGTACATATATGTGTAATATATTTTTTAAATCGTCGTTTAAAGAATGTTACGATATAATAACCTTGATTATCGGTGCTTGGCGTTCTCGCGTTCTTCTGAATTGTTTCAATATTAAGAGTATACAGATCGGTGGAAAGATCTTGTACAGTTTCTTCAATAGTTTGCTGCGGTTGATCGCAACCAAATGCCCGAATTTCGTTTCTAGATAATACCGTGAACATAAAGAGAGAGAAGCTTAATCAGACAAATTTCTTTAAACATTAATCAGAACGAAGTAACTAGTTTAAAGTAATAAGAAAGAGACACAAAATATTTTCACACATCTCAAAGGTTTTTTACATACAAACATACATATCCCCTATCAATAATGTATCAAAGCACATTTATTCTCTTTCTTATACTTTAAAAAAAAATGTAAAACTTAAGTTTCGTTAATTGGAGTTCAATATCTTCAAATCATGAAAACGGAAAGAAATGGAATGGAGATGAAAATGTCGAGAACTAACGGCAATTGTTCTGCTTCGGGTAAGAGGACATATTCCATTTGACTGCCGGTTAATATTCCAAAATTCAATTCGTCTTGCATCTATACATATAACAAGTCCATTAAAAATTTAAATAAATGTAGACCAAGCTATGCAATGTAGATCGAATAATTATAATTACCATGTATTCACCCAATGGGTGGTCCGTGATTAAATTTAAATCCGCCGCTGCGGTTCTAGCAACGAATTTTTCAAGGACAGGGACTTCTGGTTCCGACAACGTCAATGTTAAATCGAAACTTCGTTTCCTGCTAAAAATGATATTTTCTATAATAGTTTCTACGAATGCAAGTGGTGAAATTTTAATGTCCTGAATTTCATGAAAAATCATTCCGAATCATTTCAGACCAATTGGATACAAGGCCGGTATAATATCATTATATAAATCATTGCAATATGTTCGAGAATGTGCGCTTTCTCGCACTAATAATAGTACCTTTCCTTCCCTTCTAGCATACATTTAAATAGACGATCTATAAAAAAAGAATTTACGAAAATTATATTACGAAAAAAAGGATTTACTGCTTATCATGGGAATACATAAAAAATAATAGTTACAAATATTATCGCTAAAATATCGAAATTTCTATATATCTATATCATTACTGTAACGATAACATTTCATGATTCTTTCTACCTTGATTACCTTGAAGAAGCTTTGTCTGATAATGTAATATTTTCGCAGTACCGTATAATAATTGCGCGGAATAGTAGAGACTCAATTTACAAGTCATGTTGCTACTTCCGTAAAAGGTTTTTAATATTTCTTTGCTGAAAAATAAAATAAATAATAAGATTCGTGAACAAAATAAAACAAAAACGAATTAGTATCTTTACATCGTTAATAATGCCGAGAGCTACTTCATTCGTGATCATAATTGTCGAAACTCGTACTTATCTTTCAGATAGAAAACGTTTTAAAGTAACAGTATATTTTCTACAAACGCGATAGCTTCGGGGAGGGGGGGATTTGGTCGCATCTACCGTACAGTATAGACAGGAAAGAAAAATTACGCGTGCCATTTTTAACAAAATAAATGCGAGTTCGACTTTTAATTGAAAAATTAGTACTCTTGTAATTTTGATTTCGGCTTAGAAATAATAATATTAGTAATTATTTAGAAAGAGGTACTCCTCTACGATTTTGATGAAAAAATATGTTATAGATTTCGACATTTTGCACAACTTTTTCCGTTTCATATATGAGGGGATCTCTTTTAGTTTCCGAGATATTTGCAAATAAATATTGCTCTAGTACTGAATTGAATTTTCCGTATTCGTGCACGCTCCGTGACGACGTAAACCTACTCCAGAAAACAGGATCTAACTTTGGTTATTCTCTTTCTAAATAATCACCATAATGTTTTCTTGTCAAACTATCTATCGGTAGTGTATAAAAACGTTACGGCCGTTACGCTAGACAACATGGTATCATCGTCAATAAATAACGGAGAATTCTAAATATAATTAGATTAATCAACTAACAAAGGAACATATTCAGTTGATACAAACCGATTTTGATGAAACTTACGTGAGATATAGTTCTTCGAAAAACGTCTCAAATATTTTTCAAAGAACTATATCTCACATAAGTTTCATCAAAATCGGTTTGTATCAACGGTTCGTATGTTCCCTTGTAAGTTAATGGTTTTACCAAAGTTCATGTATTTTAATATTTTCAAGTGTTGCTCCCTTGACAGTCTGCTTAAACATTTTCTCACTGAGAGTCGCAGCTAACCAGCATCGGGCCAGCTTTCCCCTTTTTTCAATTGAAAGAAAGTCCATGTTGTGAGGCATCTCAAGAAAATCGTTACTACTCGTATACTAAAATAAAATATAACAATTCAAACAGGAATAGAACGCTCGTACAGAAAGATGGCTCTGGCTCTAACAATCGAAACCGCAACCGTAATCGAATAATCGATTTTTGTAGTCTGTGATCCATGTTGTGACCAGCTTCAGATCACCGAGTGCGCATGCGCTCACGGCATAGATATAGTATGTATATAGGAAAGCCCAGAGTTCAGCGTGGCAAAGATTGTGGTAAAATATGACGTCACAAGACAATTCTTAAGATAATTTCAAAATGGCTGACAGGGCAGACCAACGTCGTATTACATCGTAATGCCTTAACAAAACATATACAATAAACATCTGTATCTCAAATACAGTTTATAATTGATTATTTTATAATACAATGCCAAATTCTTTGAAATTATCCTGTCCATTTTTTCCGTGTACTGTATAGATGGCGCACCCGCCACAGATCCTCCTCTTCCACCTATAAACCATCCCCTAATTCGAATAATACTTTCCTATCTCTATATAAAATAGAATTCTATATTGTTGTTAAATATAGTATGATCTGTAAATAGTTGTTGACAAAAACGATATAGAATATATAGATATAGAATGAGATAGAATACACTTTGAAAACTGTTTTGAATATATCTATTTTTTTAATGGACAAAATATATCCCACGATATTTAAAATTCACCTATTTATATTATTACTCTATATGTCCTATATTGTATTTATATTACTCTATATGTCCTATATTGTATATTGTATGTATATTACTCTATATGTCCCTAAAATTTGTATATAAATGACCATGAAAATAATCTAATGAATGGAAAAATTAAATTAAGACGTCCTACTTGGTACATGATAATTTCACATAATCGAAAAAGTGTAACGAACTAGAACGAATTCCTCCGATAATTAAATAATAATTGAACACATTCTAATGTAAAAAAATTATTAATATCTTTATTTTGTGTTACAGTAGTTACAGTACTCATCGACTCATCGGCTTCTGCAGCACAATCAAGGCGTTGCAGTATAGTTGCAGTAGTAGAAGTCTGACGGTGTGTCGGGTCTAGCGGACCAACTCGACAATCTTGTTATAAATAATTAGAATATAATTTATATGTCTTGGAAACTGCTTTTAATAATGTAAATAAAATGTTCTGGTAACGTATTTCGATCAGGAAAATTTCATAGTAGCTAGACTGTGCTGATTTCCTCAAAAGAGCGAATTAATTCGTGTAAAAGAGCGCATAGTTTTCCCGTAGTTCAAATTTCAATTTAAAACGAACCGCCGAACAGTTGCGCCGCGAACGGCGATCTTCCGAACTACAATTCAGCCTCCGTACAGCGCCATTCCGTGTAGCGGCGAAACGCTCAAACTGTTAGCCAAATGTTATCGACTGTCGATAACCAAGATGGCCGGCTAACAGTTTGAGCGTTCCGCCACTACGCTGAATGGCGCTGTTCGGAGGCTGAATTGTAGTTCGGAAGATCGCCGTTCGCGGCGCTACTGTTCGAATATTTACAATTGTAGATAATTTTAAAAAATACGAAAGTACAATAATTTTATTTATCAACAACGTGACCTTTTTTATCTTTGTGTGTAGCACTTCCTTTTCCGAAAATCTCGTCGAGTTCCTTGATAATCATTGCAGTCCCACTGCTTTTGCTGTCCATGCAGAATTTTCCTGTAACATCAGTTTCATCTGAAAAGAAATACATTCCCTGAGAAATGTAGAGCCTGGTAGAGCCCCGTGGACGTGAGACAGAAACATACATTGAGTGATTGATCTACTTCTGTTCCTTGTTAGTGCCGCTTCAAATTAGAAAATCATATCTCAATCAAAATGTTTTTTAAACGGTTTCGTATGTGTAATATCTTTTGAATCAAATGCGACAAACAAACCTATTATAATATTACAACTCACTTTGTTTTTTTGCATGTTTTTTTAAGGTTCGTCATGAATGTGATGTCAAAGAACGGTGCAGTTATTTTGGAGCATTGGTATTCAGCTGAGTGCAGAAAATGAATGTTCAAGCAATTTTTAAATGAAATTTTAACAACATTAATTACGAAATATTGGAAGAGGATTGCGTCAGTCACTGTGCAATCAAGTAAGAACGTAAGATCAATCTTTTGTTATTCCATTTTATAATGGTAAACATTATACGAGGTTAGAATTGGTCAAATTATACACTGGTTACGTATATTTTTCTTCTTTGCAAAGGTCGGACTTGTACGAATTGTTTGATGAAATTAGATACAATGGCTGTTCATCTTAAAATGTTTGCTTTGCCATTCCGCAAGGTGGATAAATTTAGGAGAGTTTACAAGCGTTTCATAACACATGACTCCTCGCAGGCTTCCTCCAATGTCTTAGAACATCTAAAAAATAGGAGTTTATTGCAAATTAGAGGAAAAGAAACTTCAAATTTCCTGCAGGGATTAATTACGAATGATATGAAACACATTGAGGAGGGAGCCTCCAATTTATATAGTTTGTTTCTTAATATAAAGGGTAGAGTATTGTATGATGTGATTGTGTATAAAAGTCAGGAAGACAATGTATTTTATATTGAATGTGATTCACAAGCTGTGGATCCTCTGCAAAAGCACTTAAAAATGTACCGTGTTAGGAGAAAGATAGATATAGATAACATAGGAGACAAACTGAATGTTTGGGCGTTATTCAATGCTACCTCGTATTTAAATAAAACAGATACAGGTAGGCAAAAGCTTGAGGGTATAATATTTCCATGTGGCACCCTCGATAACAAATCAAGCAAAGTGATAGACAATGTCATGATCTATGAAGATCCCCGACTTTCTGATTTAGGTATTCGAATCCTAGCGGAATCGAATCTTGAACATAATGAAATAAAGAAGCATTTGAATTTGGACATGTTAATTACTGACAATGCATTAAGCTACAAAGCACTTCGCTATAAACTTGGGATACCCGAAGGTGTCGATGATCTACCACCAGGACAGCCATTGCCCTTAGAAGTAAACTGTGATTATTTGCATGGAGTTAATTTCCACAAAGGTTGTTACATCGGTCAAGAACTGACAGCGCGTACATATCACACTGGCGTAGTACGGAAACGTTTAATGCCATTATTGTTCGATGAGGTTCTCATTAAACCTGTTTCATACGACGATAAAATTGTAGACGAATCCGGCAATGTAGTAGGTAAATTTAGAGGTAATGAGAAAGAGTACGGTCTAGGTTTAATGAGAATCAAAGAATCTCTCAATGCCAAATCTCTTAGCGTGTTAGGTATGAAATTGAAAATATCGGCGCCTAGTTGGTGGCCACAGGAATTACAAAATCAAAGTGCTTCCGCTAGTAGAAAATAATGGAACTTTCATAATGTTCCTATCTGTAAAAATGTAATATTTCAATGTGAAATAAATTTACTATGGAAAAATCTCACAGAGTATTTTTCATCCTTGTTGCGTTATAGGATGGAATCTGTCGCTAGCACGTCTGTCAGTCAACCTGGAGTCAGTGAGGCTAGTCAGGGTATTTCTTCGTCATCTTACGAGAAAAAAGAAACTACTAGCGGCGTATTTAAATGTTCCTATTGTTCGCTGCAAGAGCGTTTCGACTTCAAAGGTGTGAAACCTCCGTTCGCGCGACAAATAAGTTATTCGGAGGAATGTTATATCATGAAGGATCCGTTTTGTTTACCGAATAAAGGAGAAGTATTAGTGCTTGGCGGCGATTGCAATTTTTGTAAGAAACCCGTCTGCTTAGGGTGCAGCATTTATTTTGGAAAACGACTTTGTTCTAAGTGCGCGAACAGTAATATAAACAATTTTCCGTCCCAACTGCATCTGAAAGTAAAGAACTTAATAAAAGCTACCAATTCATAAAAAATAGTATTTTATTTATTATTAAATACTTGCTTCCATTTGCACGAGTTATATTTAAAGACACCTTAAAAAACCTTACATAGATGTTATATCACGAGTCAAGCATAAACTGTATTCGTTTCTCTCCTTCCATATCCACACATATATGCACACACTCATACTTCTTTAAAAATGTATGAACTAAATTGAAAATTAAGAAGTAGATTCTTAAGATAATACGCATATTTTAAGTACTATCAGTTTGATGGTTTCTTAGGTTTGGCAGCCAATTTCTCTGCCATCACTTTCTTCTTTTTCTCCATCTTATTCGATTTCTTTTTCTTTTTTCCATCAGACGTTTGGCCTTGGAATGCTTTTGACTGTTGTGGACTGGTTTGTTTTGCCTCTAACTTTTGCCCCTTCTCGTTTAGTCTCTTCATAGCGTTTTTCTTGTTATGAACCTAAAAAACAGCATATCTTAGTATTTTTTACACAATTTTTAAAGGGTACGGAAAACAATAAAACTCATACCGGTACGGCTACTTCGTCGTTATTTTTGAACTTCTTATTTGATTTCGTTTCCTCTTCTGATAAATTCGGTCTTTTCTTTTGCTTATCCTTTTTCTCCTTTTTCGGATGATCGCTGCACGGCTTTACTCTGAGTTCGCGATTAAGGAGTGACGTTCCGTTTAATACTAACGCTACTGCCACAGCATCCTCAGTCTTAAAATTAATGTATCCAAATCCCTTGCCGATTCCCGTATTGTTATCTCTAACTATGCGTATTGACTCTATTTCACCACAACCCTTAAAGTGTTTCCTGATTGCATTTTCTTCAATATCTGAAAAATACAACCATTATAGAATTAATGCAATCAATCATAGCTGAACATTACAATAGAATACTTACTGAAAGGTATATTTCCTATGAATACAGCCTTTTTCACATCATAGTTTTCATCTGACTTGGAAGCTAAATCTACTCTTAAATGATTTCCATCAAATAGTTTTCCATTCATGGACAGAGCTGCCTTAGTAGATTCTTCTGACTTATACTTAATATACGCATAAACAGACTTCAATTTTGGGTGAAGATCATTTTTTATTGCTGCTACTTTCTTGGGCATTTTCATGGATTTTCCTATTACACCTCTCACCCGTACAGTATCAATGCTACCAAATTTCTTAAAGTATTTTTTCAATTGTTTTCTTGTTACTTCCTTTGGAAGGTTTCCAACAAATATTGTACGTTTATCATCTTTCATTTCTTCTAAGGAGACATCTAAACTTTCTATGGTCTTCTTAGTTTTCTCTTTTTTACCAGATCCACTATTACTTTTTCCCTCTTCCTCTTCTTCTTCCTCTTCCTCCTCCTCGTCTTCATCACTGATATCATCATCATCATCTTCATCCATGTCCTCTGGCTCATTAAAATCCTCATCATCTTCGTCATCTTCGACAATACTGGTACCAAGGATTTCCTCCCAACTTAGCATAGATTCTTCATCGTCATCCTCATCCTCATCATCGTCATCCTCATCCTCCTCATCGTCATCCTCATCCTCCTCATCATCATCCTCTTCCTCCCTTCCTTCTGTATCATCGCTACCATCACTTCTAAAATCCTCTTCATCATCGCCTTCTTCATAATTGTTTTTTCTACTACATAATTCCTTGAATTTCTTTTTAAACGAATCTATCACTGCTTTTTCGGCTTCTTCATCTTCCTCATAATCATCGTCATCCGTGTCATCTGCTAAACTTGTTCCAAGAATATTTGGTACACTCTGTTCATTTTCACAATCATCCCCGCTTTCCTCCTCGTCTTCACTAGCAGCTTCACTGCTTTCTTGCAAGATACTGTGTTCTTCTAAAACAATTCCTTCATTAATATCTTCATCAGAAAAATCAGAATCATCTTCCTCAGATTGTGTTTTACAGCTCTTGGAGGTTTCCTGTAGTTTCTTGTCACCCTTGAGGGAATCCTTTGTGTTTTGTTCCAGGGACTTTTTCGAACCTGAATTCTTTAATTTGATCAACTGCTGTTTCGCCTCATTGTTACCGTTCGATGGCTTCGATCCGTTAATTAAGGCAATTTTTCCTGGTGCCATTTGTTTAAGTTTTTGATTCTTTTTCTTCTGTATAAACCGATCTTTCGTTTTTTTCAGAAGGTCATTCGTACGATCGTTATTGTCTTCCGATGCAACTTTAACCATTTTTTCAGCAATGATTTCTCTCACTTTGCGAAGAAGTAACTATTACAAACAAAAAACGGAATTAACAATTTGTAAATAAGTTATTTTCGAAGATATTTAGAAGAGTACAAACATCAGAATTTTGCAAAATTAAAATTCCACGTGCAATAGTGTATAACCGATTAATTAACAGAAAATTACTGCCAAGAGTGAAATACTATATTTCAATATACGTTACCTGTGAAATAAACTTAAATTTTACTTGTAATTACATTACTTACCAGGAAATGAAGTGCGTAGTCTCAACCGTCACAGCTCGGATTGCCGTTTAAAATGCCGGCTCCTACACTCCTACCAAAAACACTTGAGCGCCAACAGGAAGGACAAAATCAGCCATGAGCAATGTGCGTCCTTCCTAAAAAGTCAATATTTACAGACAGAAATAAAATTCCCTACGAATATTCCCTATACGAGTTTCCCTACAATCATTCCATTTACATAAATTAGGAAACGTTGGTTATATAACAGAGTAACAATGATTTTAAATTGTAATTACAATTCCAATCAAATCCGTGCGTTAGCATGTGGAAATGAACATTGTTGTGAAATGAATTTCACACATTTCAGTGATAAAGGATAGGTTATGGTTTCGAGTATTTCTTCCTGCGGCATTTCCGAAGTTTCAGGTGAAGTACTATAGAACTTTAATATATTATGCCTTTTATGAATATTATAAATCTTCCCTTCACATTGTGTTTTATAATAACGTATTTTTTTGTTGGGAATCTATCATTCAACACTATGAATCATAAATGTCAAAAACGTATGGCTTGACCATGTGACTGATAATTCTTTGAATTTTGCAGATTGCATTTATATTTTTACACAATGGACGAAACAGAATTGTATACAACTTTTCTTCAAATCCATCAGCCCCAGTTAGAGATATCTGGCGTGCCACAAATTTTCTGGGAGAGCGTGTATAGGAAACTACGCAATCGCATATTTGATGCAAATGAATCATTTCAACTACTACGTATTGATTATGGCAACACCACCAAAGATCCATTGGATCCTATTTGGAAGCTCTTTGTTTCTTCTGATAAAGATATTTACGCTAACGATCCTAATAACATTTACTTGATAGATCATGCATGGGTCTATGATCTCAGTGGCGCCAGAAGCAACTTATCAAGCGTATCAGGACTATTGAATCGCATGTGTGCATTAATGGGCTTTGACATCACAAAACCACAAGATGAAAAAATAAAGTTTGTAATGGAAGAAATGTGGAGATACAACCAGACATTCTCGTTCAGTAACGGACCTGTAGAAAAGAGATTGCCGATGTGGTATATCATGGATGAAGTAGGTTCAGGTATCAATCACAGTGACAATCCCAACGTCAGAGCAGTGCCTTTCTTACATGTACCGGAAGGGGTCACTTACACTTTATTGTTTCCCATAGAAGATATTGAGAAGGAGGACGAAGTTACTAGAGATTTTATTGAAGGGCAAACGTATGATCCAAGAAAAAGGGATGCATTATTATTACCATGGAGAGAAGTATCTTTTTCAACTGAACACTTTCTGCAGGAAGAGCCAGAAGAAAGTTACTTCCTCAGTGGTCGCATTCTAGAGAGTTTACCAGAGATAATAAACCCTAAAACACTTGTAAGAGACAAGAGTAAGCAGCTAAAGGTTTATACGGATTATCCATTAATAGGCGACTATTTATGCGATTCAGGGTTTGAAATAGTACACAATGAAGCGGAGGCCGACATTCTATGGTACACCACACATTTTAAAGAATTCAAAGAGCTAGCAGATCGTTCTCCACATGTTTTCGTCAACCAGTTTCCATTTGAACATGTTGTGACTGTGAAGGATCTATTATCTATCGTTTGTAGAAGGAAAGCAAACGACCTACCAGACCCACAGATCTTGAAAACTTATCCAGTCTGGTTACCAACCACTTACAATCTCAACACTGAGCTAGTGGAATTCGTTGCATATTTTGAGAACAGGCGGTTGCTAAACTTAGACAACCATTGGATCTGCAAGCCATGGAACTTAGCCAGAGGATTGGATATCCACGTGACTGATAACCTGTTCCATATCCTACGGGTACCCAGCACAGGACCAAAAATCGCCCAGAGGTATATCACAGAGCCGGTTTTGTTCGAGAGAGCAGGAATCGGCAAGGTCAAATTCGACGTGCGTTACGTCGTGTTGTTGAAATCGGTGAAACCATTAAAGGTATTCGTCTATAGGCACTTCTTCCTGCGATTCGCGAACATGAAGTTCGCCTTGGACAATTTAGATGAATATGAACAGCATTTCACTGTGATGAATTACACAGACCCAGGTAAACTTTACCACCTAAAGTGTGCGGAGTTCATTCCCAAATGGGAGAAGCAATATCCAGAGTTCTCTTGGACGGATAAAATCGAGCCGAAGATCTTCCAGATACTGAGAGATGTCTTCGAAGCAGCAACATCGGTAAATCCACCGAAAGGAATCGCTCACAATCCTCAGAGCAGGGCTCTGTACGCGGTTGATCTGATATTAGAGTGGCAAAAGGATAAAGAGAATCCATTGCACATGCAGCCGATGCTCTTGGAGATCAACTTCTCGCCGGACTGTAGAAGGGCCTGCGAATACTATACTAGTTTTTATGATGATATCTTTAAGTGCCTGTTCTTGGACGATACTGATCCAGAAGTAATCCTTGACCTTTTCCCCGGTTGCACTTAAATTCGGTATGTACCATGGAGTGCTTCAAAAGTGGACCCAACCGAATGTAATGGGACAGTAACTCATATTATCCTATTCATCACTGTTCAACATCAACTTTATGTTTCAATAGCTAGTAGCCGATTCTTATAGATTTTATACTTCAATTTTTTTGAGAATGTTTTTAATTGAATTTATTACAGGCCTCAGTTATTTAGCATCGACTTTTAAACCTTTGAATAGGGATTTTTCTGAAAATAAAGGGGTCAACTGTGACTGCAATAACGATTGTATTATTGTGGAGAAAGAGGTATTGTCCCACGAAATTTCATTGAAATCGTAGGGGAGCCATGTCTGAAGCATCTCCGTAAAAGGTAACGCGGATAGCTTAAGTGCCCGTCGGTCCTATAAATATCGAGAAACTATTAACGATCGTTCCGTGGTCAGCGCCGCGACCATAATGCAGTTATTTATTCAAAAACCGACGATGCCCGGCATTTCGTATGCGGTAATGAGCAGAAGTAGCCCCAGTAAATCTGCATGTGCGAACGTTAAGGGTACGTTCGCCCTGTAAATAATTCGCGGCTCCCATAACTTGACGTTGCAACGAGAAGACTGCCGGTGCTACCTAATGGAATAATAAACGAGGGAGCAATTGGAACAGTTTCATGACGTCGGCCCACTTCGTTCACCGTGTAATGCCTGCTTCTAATGCACGATCGTATGCTTAATGCAAAAAGAAGCGACATGCATCCCTGCACCTCCATTATTCGGGCTAATATGGCCGCGAACCGGTGGCCCGAGAAAATGCTCGGCTAATGAGACACATACGAATAATGAAAGTTCCTTCTTCCCGTCTTTGCACACAGTTATTATCACTTCTTCAGAAATAAATGAATTTGTAATAAACGTTTACAACAATCAAACAATTCCTTTTTTTTTATTTTATAATTTAATACGTCGATCCTACAACTTTTAATTTCACCTACTCAATTTTGTTATAAGTCGATCAAATGCACAGTCTACATACCAAAAATCGTAATAATCGTATAAAGGCTACAGATTTTTTCGCTTCGAGGACTAAGAACTGTTTAAATATATATATATATATTATTATTCATACCACGTATTCACTATTCGGACTGTAATTCAAAATATCTTTTGCAAAAAGAACAGGCAACGTATTGTGACAGAGGCGTTAAAATTGACTTTACAGTAGCCCGAAATTAAAAAATCGCACGTTATGTTGTTTAGTACATTTATTGACATAATCAAAGCTTTCTATGTGTTTTTTTCTGATTTTAAGCTGTCAACGGGGCATTCGAGATAGAATACATTAGTTTGTGATTCGCAATTCGTTGCGGCAGCGACACCATAATCAACCTCAACAATCGTTTTGTTTCATGGGCGGTGTCGTATCGAATCACGCGCATCGCTAACAATCATTTGCAGCAACAATGAACGGTGCCATCGTATTTTGTTGACCTCCGTTTCGTTCGTTATTCGATTATATTACGATGAATGCGACGCGGGGCTGTTGTTGCGCGGAAAAAGCTTTGTTGTCGGACTTCTCTGCACCGTAGTGCGACCGCATGCAATTATGCGTCGTATCAACGCCAAAATGTGACCAATTTAATGCCACGGTCCACGTTTCGACAACGCGGAACTACTCAAGGCGTTAGAACGACTAAATATAGGAAAGAAGGAAACAGGAAACCAGTGTTCCGAATTAGCCTAGTTAATCTTTTACTCTGTTCGAGGCGAAAGAGCCAATTATTCATACGTGATACAGAGTGATGGCAGCTTTTCGTGGAACAAAAATACAAATAATAGCTTTAATTATTCCTCGACTTCAACTGCGTGTACAGTGTAGGACAATATATGGCTCCGTCTTAAATATTTTCGATACCTTTGTTAGGAGGGCAGTAACAGACTGTTTTAGGTTGCATCACTCTTTATTGTATTATTTTAACTCTGTACAGATTGGCAGTGTTCGATAAGGCAAATTTTATACTTTTAATACTGTAAAAATTCTGAATCGTGAGGTGATTTCTAAAAAGACACATTTTTATGACTATTCCTATTTTTATCTTCCCCAAACATTATAAGAAAGCGCCTTTGAAAATACTTTCCTTTTTATGAAAAAAATGTTTGATTAGATTTGACGAGCACCAACCCAGTATACATATAAATAACAAAGAGAGCCTCGGTGAATAAAGTTATTATCTCTCTCACTGTCACAAAAATTTTAAACTATTTCTTTTTAGCCTCATTGCATAACTAGTATATCATAATCTGCATTTTAATGCCACTAACTTGGAATACATTTTCTTCATTTTTCCGTCACACGAGCGAGACGTATATTGTCACACCTGTCTCGCTGTTTTGTTCTTCTGCAGTTTATAAAAATTCGAGATTGTTAGCAACGTATGCAATTTAAAAAAGAAATCATTTTAATTGTGGATTGTCTCTAATATATTCAAAGTATTACGACTTCAATGCTACGTATCTGTAATTATCTGAAAACATTTGCAATGAAACCAAGTTTGCAAGAAATTTCATACAAGCCAGTTCATACTGTTCCTAATCTACTTATCGAGTCTTTAATTTTGCCTCTAATCTACGAAAAGCGTCTAGACTGGATATCGAATCGTTCAAAAACATTACCATCGAGTTAAAGTTCCGTGAAACCAATTTTCCGTGCACCGTGACCTTACGGTGCATCATAATCTGCATGTTAATGCCAATGGGACTGCACTTTTTTCGCACGAGAGGGAATTAATACCAACCAGTCGTGATGGTAGACGCGTCAATCGTACCGGCGAATGATTCGTGCGACTATGTCGTGATCCTTGTTCAGGTTTTTTCGCGACGGCGATAGAGACCGATTATTTTTGCAACGATGGCGCTTTCAACCCTCTGATCGTGAGCCGAAGGGGTGCGTGCGGCTCCAGGTAGTCGGCCTCGTTCCATCGTGTCGTGCATTCCCGAATGCACCGAATGCAACCGTCGCGTCGCGCGCGCTCGCTCGGTTTCGCCATTCGTCCTCTCTCGCGAATTACGTATCGCGAAAACACGTCCCGTCTGGAAAAGGCTGCGCTGTCGCCTTCAATTCCTAGCGGGCTTCCGCGGGCCGCGTGCCGCGCGGCTGGTAATCACGGCAATTAAGCAAATGAGTTCTGCGTACGGGTACGTCGATAACGAGGGCGTCACGGCTAGGCTCGCTCCAGACAAACGGACTGGTTTCGCGTCTCGCTACCCCCACACTCTGTCCTCCGCCTCTTTTTCTTTCATTTGCAAACGCTACCGCAGCCTGACCGTCGCCAACCGGGTTCGTGGTTGATACCGACACCGCGATACCACCACCCTATCCATACAAAACCACCCGCAACCCCCTTGAAGATTGATATCGAAAGGCCAGAACCGTCTTTGAAGACGGAGTTGGTACTTCGTGGTGCATAGTTCCTCGTAGCAAGCTGGCGAATCGTCCTCTGGTGAAAGGCATTCTTCAATCTTTTACCACTATGTCATCATAGTCATTGTATTTTCTTGGTATTTCGTCTTTTTTCTGAAAGTCTCTTTATCTACGTTCTTTGGTTGTGCAGGATAAATTTTTTTTTTTGATAATTTTGAAAATTCGTTCAAAAGCTTTGTCAACCTATCTGACACAGTCATTTAGTTTTCTTGATATTTGGTTTGGCTTGAAGTCTGATACATGTTTAGAAATTAATGGTAATGTTGGCTGTTTGAAGACGTGCTTCTCGAAGTCTTTGACTAGAATAACGTTATGGTGGACGTCTTTTTCTGTGGTTTTCGCCAGCCTGACCGACGCCAAAGGGTTCGTGGTTGATACCGACACCGCGATACTGCGATCCTACCCCGTCCCAGGCCTTTCCCACCCCCGAAGATTAATATCGAGAAGTTGGAATTGCCCTTGCCCTTTTATTTTTGCAGAAGCCCACGAGCCGGGCCTGTTATTTCTCCTGTTCGCGGGCGCCGATTCTGCTCGGCAATTTCGTGCTCCTTGCTGTGCACCGCGAGTCCGTAATTTCGCAATTTTGTTTCAACCTTTCCCGACGCGTCCCGGAAAGAACTCCGCTCGACCACCGGTCCGCTAATTATTCGACCGTTCGAAGGTTCTCCCCGGCTGTGACAAAACAGAAAGAAAAGAGAGAACGCAAAACAAGAACGAAGAGAGAAAGAGAGAGTTTAATCGTCGGTGGGCGAAGAACGCGAGCAACTGTCCATTTACCTAATGCCTTTCCTGATGCTACATTCAAGAGGGGGGACAAGCGAAACGGTCGCAACCCCGCAAAAATTAGTCCGGGACGCCCTGAAGCGGGCATCGGCCGTTTCTTGCTTCCGTTCGCAAAAATGGCATCGCGTTTTCTGTTCCAAACTATGTCTTTAACGCGTGGCCACTCTCCTAAAGCGCAATGACTTCGTACAGTAACTTTCAGTGTTTATTAGGGTTATGAAGACTTCCGAGGACTCGAAATTATAGGGCATTCCAAGGAATCACTGTTGAAAAAAATTTGGGACGTGTGCACACCCCCAACCTCCACGGTGCGTCCTCATCTGCCGTAATTAGGGTTCGACGTTGTGCAATTACGAGGAAGTGTAATCAAATGCTTCACTTCTTTGTTGATTTCTTATTAATTTTGTAGCTGATTGTTGTGAAGGTTTTTTAGTAATTTATAGTTTGCAGATACCATGTTGCAGTACATAGAAATGCTGAATACAGGCTTAGATTTCTCTCGTTCCGCCATACCACGACGTATATAAGTATTAGCAGCCACAGTTCCCCAAAGAGATCATTTAGAACCCGCCGCGCCAAAGCTCTCAAGGCAAAAAAATAATTAAGAGGGACAATGAAAAAGACAGTAAAAAATCTGGCCGTATCCGTAGCTGGCCTATGAAAGTTTAAAGAAGCAACAATAATTATTTCGCGTTAGAAAGCAAGAGCAGGAAGGAACGAGGAAAACGGCTAGCAGCCGGGGGATAAAAACGTACGAATAAAAGCAAGTCGCGCAATTAGGGGTGCACAGAGAGAGGGTTTCGTGTAGCGTCGCGATAAAAGTCATTGCCTCGATGTCTGAAACGGTATTAAAAGTCTTTCCGTGGCGAATCGCGACCGTGTCGTTTCTTTTCTGAAGCTCGGCCTGCGCGACCATAAGCCACGTTCCCCGCATCCTCTGTCTCGGGCACGTCGAAATCCTCGTTTATTGTTAATTAATGCGCTTAATTGTTATTTCATGCGCAGTAAGTATGACGCATACGGTCCATTACCGGGCGGGCCGGTGTGCCGGCGAAATTGCGGGACAACCCCGTAAAAAGTATCTCTGCGAGTCGGAACTCGCGAGAAATGACTTTTTTATCGAGCTCCTCTTCTTCAGACCGGCGGGTTGCCCATCCCGCTTTTTCGAGGATGTAAATTTTCTTGCCGGACCTGGCCCTCATTCCTTAACGACAAGGCCTCGTCATTTCGACAAGGACGAAACACGCCCTGGCACGGGATCCTCTCGTTAAGGGAGTCTAACTGGAACCTCGCAAAAATCAATGACGTCTTTTTGTATTTTTTTTTGAAGCATGTATCTTTAAAAATATATTCGAGTTCGTTAGAATAACGAAATAAGATTGTTGCAATTTGGTCGACGGCCCCGAATAATGTTTCTTAGCTAACAGATGACCAATCCTGACCGAAGACCATGCCAATAGCAAGGTACCACAGGCGTCCTGTATATCAAAGACGTCCCTCGTGATCGTTCACCCATGCGAGTCCACCCGCAGCGATCCTTGCAGTACGTCTTCCACACGAGCCTCTCGTTTTTATTGGCTTCGCGCGTTGGTAATTAATAACGGGGCGATGCCTACCGGTGGGCCGTTGCGTATAACGTGCATTGGTCATGATTTATGGGAGCGTAATGAAGCCTGTTCCCCGCAGGAGCTCTCGGAGACCGGGGAAGTACGTGTGTGCGGTTGAAGGCCCCGCGGCGAAAGAGAAGCCAAGAGCAAGAGACCAGGGAGCCGAGAAGGAGGAGAACACTGAAAGATGCCCCATCCCGGGGTGCAATAACGCGTGTCCCGACTTAAGGAGGGAGATCTCCGTCTGGTAAAGATGTCTGACACTGTAGGGCGCGTATTGCCTGTCTAAAACTACCCGCCTACTTCAACCAACAACCGAGGGGGTGTCGCCGCGCGGCACGAAACTTCGCGCGCTCCGAAGTCGATCCCTTCGTCGCACCCTGCATAAATTACAAAGAGACCGACGCCTTGTTCGAGCGAAAATCTAGAATAATCAAAGACACCACCGCTTTCGACGATCAAAATTTGCATTCTTATCGTCCTCCCCTGAAAACCGACGCGCCGCGTTTACGCGGGGGTGACTCCACACTCATAATTTTTAACCCCCGTCGTTCAAACTGAAAATTCAATGCCTGATAGCTTCTTGATCGATAATTCTGTCTGCTTCGAGTTCATCGTGTACTATTGGAAACCCTCGAGGAGTATGTTCCTCGACACTTGAGCAGTAGTATTTACCGTTTATTTAATCTTACTGAAAAAGACACGGAATGCAATATTTTTAATTTCCAGTTTTTGGAACACCGAGACTATTTCATGATTATTTTTAGTAATCCTTACAATGCATGGAAATGGTAAGAGAATTTTGGAACAGTTTTTCAAACGTCATTTCACAGTGCTCTCTTCGTTTTATTTACGTGGAACGTTTTAGAATATTTTAATCTGACCTGATTTTCCGACTGCAACAAAATTCGTTGTAATTACAAAACAATTACAACACGGCAATAACGGGACAACTAGAATATGGGAAAAGCTAGTTACGACAGAGAAATTGGATAAATTTCATTCCTACGAATTCCAGAAGCAGTGTTGGGTACTGTAAACTGTTATACACAGACTGAAACAAAATTGGACGTTTGAATCCATTCGAAGTTTGTTTTACTTCACTGTATTTTATTAGCCTTCTAGATGCATTTTTCTAAAAAAATTTATATATGATTCTTAACATTGTGTTTTTATTCCATCTAATCATAAAAATTTAGTTAAAAAAATTTATAACACTGAGTCTGTACTCTACGTTTCGATAAAAGGCTCTCGTCGACAAAAGAATTTCTAGTACACTTTTTTGCTTTCCCTCGTTATGACATTTTATTCTTAATTTCCCGAGCGTGAAAACGACGAGAGGAAGAAAGAGTCACGAAACGATGCATCCCAACAAAAATTCTGTCCTCTCAGGAGGGAGCAGTCGGAAGAAATTGGACTGACGAAAATTTATGTAGGGTCGACTGGACACCACGTCCACCGGCTTGTTTTATATTCTGTGGCCGGTCGTCGCGTGTCCCTTTTTCGTCTTTTCCCGGCGACTCTTTTTAATAATTTAGAGGAACCGGACTGCAATCGATGTCCTGTTCGTTCGAATGATACACAAGATGATACATCGGACTTACACCTGCCACATCACAATTCGGAAGCGAATCGCTCGGACAGCAACTCGAAAAGGAGCAAGCGATAATTTCGCAGGTGAAGCGAGCGAACATTAACCTTTCGGGAGCAAGCTCGGTTGTTTTTATCCGGACCGAAATATCGCTCTCGCATTTATTTCTTTCCAATATTTACTTGCTTCCATTAATACTTTAACACAAAACGTACCATCACCAAACTGTTAGGAAAATTCGTGCGGTCTTTGATAAAACCTGACAAAAATGAAGCTAAAGAAATAGATTATTGTATGTAAATACTGTCTCTTTACATCCCAAAATATGAAAGTACTCTACTACGAACAGCCTTCGCATGAGAAATTCGTAAATATCACTAAATTCTAAAGGTGTCGCAGAATCCTTAATCAACCGAGAGCTAATTTGGCTCGGAAATCAATTCTGCAGTAAACATAAAAATTTCGCGCGTCCAGTCGGGTGGTTAATGGTCAATTTCGCGGCCATCTAAATTTGCCGAATGAACGATTCATGAGTGGGGGTGATTCTTTTTTCCCGCAGGAAATAGTGGTCCAATTCCGCGGGATTACGGCCGGACACTTGTCGCCCAGCATGAATCAGCAAACGCGCGGCCGTGTGATATGCACACGGTTCTCTGTTGCTTCGTCACTTTGACAAAGGGTTTTGCAACGGTGAAACGCGATCGAAAAGCGTCGAGAGAGTGTAGCCGCGATCAAAATATCATTATTCCCCGTTTTACACCCTTCGGAACTCGATAATGCTTTCCCGTAATTGACTCGCCCCAATGAATGACCGCGGCACGCGGTACTATCGCGTCATTGTGGGTAATGACAGGATTAAAACAACGTTCCGACCAATCCGGCTGGCATTTAATTATTAGCGACACCCCCCTTCCCTCCCTCCTCCTCTCCCCGGTTTGTGTCCCGCAACCCCATTCGCGGCCTGACACCGGCTCGATTCCTGGGATGTATATTCAGAACGCAGCGTTTTATTGACTGACTGGACAATCGAGTCGCATATTTACACGCTGGAGCCGACGCGCGGCTCGCGCCCCCGTATCCTCTGTAATTGAAATTTAAAACGTCCCTAAAGCCTGGGATTAAACCGTGCTCGCGTCGCGTTTTATCGAAGTTTCCCTTCGAGCTCCACATTCGGGTTCTCTCAATCTCTCTTCAGCTTTTTCTTTTTTCCACCTTTCCCATTCTTACGTCGGCCCGCTTTTCCGCTTTATATTTACTATGTGCGATCCGCGAAATGTGATCGACGTCCCTTACATGTTTGGTCGTGGAACCGTCGATCACGAGTTGTCACCTTGTAGCTGAGACAAAGAGCTGCGCGAACGACCTATGTGTGTTTAGAAGTATTAGTGAGAGAATATCGAGATCGTGAGGAAACCATTTTAAACAGATGAAGTGCGATCATTGCGAGCGAGTCTTTTGTGTCCTTCATCCTTACCGTGTTCTTATTTGTATTTTATTATTATTACCACACGCGTTTTTATTAGCTCGCTTTCTTGTTTGTCTGTTTGTCTGTTTGTTCGGTGGCAAATTTTGCAATTGATTTTAAACTAACTTCCTGATGAGCTAGAGACTTGAAATTGCACACATGGTTCAAAACTGGATGACAATGCATTATTCAAAAAAAAAAATTTTTTAAAGTCTTACCGTTTCGGAGAAAATAACAACTAAATATTTACCTTTTCATCCCCCCGCGAACTACGTCATCGCGTTCAGCGATCCCCACTTCGCTCGACAACCCTCTCTACTTTACTATGCGTGCGCACTCTGACTCGTCCCCACTCCACGGACCCATTTCCCCCCGACGCGCGAACCATCGGTAGTGTAGTACATCTTCGCGCGACGATCGTGGCCGGTAGTGTATCATCGCTTTATTTACCAAGTGAAATTTACAGTAAGCTTAGTGAGTATACAAATTATTAATAAAGAGTGAAACAAGTATTAATATAAGACTAAAAAGCAGAAAATAATTATTTAAATAAAAATAAATTTTTGAAAATACCACGTTTTTAAAAATGGACTAAAAAGTATAAAATAATTTTTCCTTGTGCCATACAGATTCCTAACCTCGTACAGATAGTCCTGAAAATTTGTGATTGTGAATTTTGAATAGCTGTGAAAATACTTGTGAGATTTAAAACGAAAAACGTGGGGCGCAAAATGCATCAATTATCTATCGGCATGCGCCCCACGTTTTTCGGTTGAAATCCCACAAGTATTTTCACAGCTATTCAAAATTCACAATCACAAATTTTCAGGACTATGTGTACGAGGTTAGGAATCTGTATGGCACTAGGAAAAATTATTTTATACTTTTTAGTCCGTTTTTAAAAACGTGGTATTTTTAAAAAATTATTTAAACAATATATTCAATTGTGTTCCAATAAATTTGTGGTAATATCCGAATAAGTTCAAATTCAAATCGAAGGGAGAATATTCTTTGAAAATCTTTACCACGAGTCTCATACATTACAACAGGAGGTAACCCCTCAGCCATGTTCCATCCATTTCTCGTATCATCAAAAACGGAGACGACGGTCCCAGTTCGGTCATCTCATGAAAAGACGTTTGACAGTCAGAATCCGAGAACATGTCCCAGAAAACGTTCGCAAAAAGATCTAGGTGACTCGTGCCGGGTCGTTACAATCAGGATGCTCTTCGATAAAGAGCAAAGATAAGGATGAAAGAGAGAAATCTCAGGATTCAAACGTATCTTGTAGTGCTTTCAGGGCCGGAAGCTCCATTTCCCGGTGCCGCGGATCGGAGTGTCACGAGCGGCGCGGCAGCATGCGACAACGGGACAACTTTTTCGTATGCAAAGCTTCTACATTTTTGAGAGCGTCGGTCCCGGCACCGGTGGCCTAGTTCTTTTTGTGTTTTCGCCGGTTTTTCCTTCACCAGCTCGTAAGATTAGAGCCTGTTCGCGGAGAGGTTGGCCCGCAATTAACGCGCGCGTGTCTCCTCGCGCTGGTGTGTACACGCGCTGAATTCGCGCGCAGAAAGCGGACACGGGCGCCGAAGCTAAGAGACAGAAAAAGAGAGGAATATGAAGAAGAAGAAAAAAAAAAGAAATGCCAGCGGCGACGCTAATTGCGCAATGGACGAGAGACCCTTCAGAGTCGCCGAGGCTTTCCCGCGTTCTAAGGAGACCGGAGCTGAAAAGGAAGGTGACGCCGCGGCCAGACGCGTTACCGTCCACCTTGCGGCCCACTGTGCTCGTTCCGGCTGTTTCAAGTGCCGTACATAATGTAACCGCTGGTGTAATGAAGCTTTCGTACGTTTTCCCGCGATAATCACTACCCCTGGGAGCCCTCGGACGCAGACTAGAAGAGCACACCCCGTGGACAACCCGCCCCACAGTTGTTCCGGGATTGTACGCGGTGTCCACCAAGGTGAATCTTCGACCGAAATCCCCGACCGCCGCCGCATTGCGTTGAATAAAGTAGTATTTCCGTAATTGTCATGTCGTCAGGGGTGCCGAGTGACAGTTATAGTAGAGGTGCTGCACTCCGCGATTTACGACTACTGTGCACCGATGATAAAAAACTTAAACACCGATCTATATTCTTCTCTTTCTTCTATCATTTTGCTAATCCAGGCCGATTGACAGAGGGTTGCAAAGGGGTGGCGAGGCCCTTGAAAGAGGATCGATCCCGTTTGTGATAAACTCGGTTACAGTCTCCGTCGTTGTGACCAGAGATGGGTAGATTCGTATTCGTAAATTCGAATCCGAATTTGATTCACAGCACCTTAACGTGTCAATCCGAATACGAATACATTCGTATTCAAAAGTGTCAATCCGAATACGAATACATTCGTATTCAAAAGTGTGAATTCGAATAGATTCATATTTGCAAGTGTGAATTCACATTTGGATTCACTGAAAAATTCAATTCAAAAGGCCAATATAAATAAATAAATGTCTGTCTGTACCTCGCTACATTAAAGGTAGGATGCGTTCTCGAATCATTATCTACTGCGATAATTTGAATTTGAATTTGAATTAAGGTGCTGTGAATCAAATTCGGATTCGAATTTACGAATACGAATCTGCCCATCTCTGGTTGTGACACGGTTTGAATTTTTTTGAAACGCGGCTTTCCCTCTTTGGCGTCTCGGTTTCACATACAACGTTTCATCTCCTAGAGCTGTTCTGTTTCTGAAAACCGTTCATAATGTGGAACCAAGATAGTTTGAGTTTACTATGATTATAGTGTATCAAGGGGAAGTTTAACATGAAATCATGTTTACGTTCATTCAATGAGGCGATAACGTTATTTTCTTTCATGGAAGACCGTAAAATTCTTTGTGTAATACGAAAATGAAGATATGCAGAAGGGCGCAAGGTTCAGTACGGAATCTTTTAATTTTCTCCTCGTTCAACTGGAGCGCCGGTAATAATTTTTGGGGAGTTCCACCCCTTTTCGAAGATATTCGCTCACCGGTGTCCGCTAATTTCTTACGGGCGACTAGCACCGGCAGTTGTCGCAGCTTCAGCTGCTCCTTTCTTTCCCCCAATTAAATTATTTCCACTTACTTGTCGCGAGGGGTGATATAATACAGCGGCTCGAATTCTTCGTGATCTCCGGCTCGTTAAAGACGCACGAAGCTGGCAGCAACGGCAGTAATCTACTTACCGGGTAGAACGAGAGGGTAGAAATCTGTCGTTCTTGGGGGTAGATTTCGATTAAGGAAGGTAAAATTCCGGCGACGGTGGTCCTGAGAAACGGAGCCGGCGCGCTCGCTGTTTATATGACATCAAACTTACGAAAGTTAGGTCCGGGGACGTTTAATTTAAATAGAAACATCTCGCAAGGAACTACAAACTGTTTAATTAAACGGCAACTTAGTGCCGAACAATACGGCCTGGTGTCGTTCGCGAAAATTTCATCTAAGCCGAAATATCGCCACGTTACGGTTCATCCGGACACGAAAAGAACGGGAGCGACGGGGGTTGTTGTGCGGGTGATGGCGGCGAAAGCGTTTTATGGTGCTGTTCATCTCGCGCACCGGTTGCGTCTGATTTTCATTAATATTGATCATCACGGATGTTGCTCGGTCATGCGGTTCTTGTTTGCATTCAGTTGGCCGTTTCTCGCACCTTCTCTCGTCGCTCCGGGCCGGGCCATTCGTTCCTGCGCCGAGGCTTTCCCACCGGTTCACGTTATCTTAAGGAACGATAATTAATTTCTTTCCGTCTTACCTTAATTAATAACGTCGTCCTGAAGTCGACGACCCCCAGTCGTAATGAAAATTTACAGCGCCGCGCCGATGTCTGTCCCGGGGAGCCAAGTTATCGTTTTCATCTACGCGGGCGGGGGCAGGGTGCCTAAAAATTAGCGGAAACAACGAGGAAGCGGTTGATTTGATTATCAATTATGCTCTCCCGACTACTCTCGGTTAGCTCGTGCCTGTAACTAATTAGATTTGCTGTCCCCTCCCCTGCTACCCCAGCGTCTCTTTCCAAGATCCTGCAATTTCGTTGCACCCGACGAATCTTGCCACGAATATTATTAACCGAGGACTTCGAATACGCGATCGAAACCCAATCTCGGACTCGGTAACCACGGAATTTCGATAGAAACTTTCGCTGGACAGCTGTTCGCCCGACTCCTCGTAAACGCATTCGCAACGATGAAATGTTTATTCCTGTGACAAACGATTTACCAATGAAATTTGCATTCGTGCCAATCGATGCGCGGCTAATGGAAAACATGCGCGCGAAATTGGACCCGCGAAACCGTTATTCCCCGTTTTCACGGATTACTCACGGTCGCTTTGCGCCGGTCGGTTAATGAATATTTAAACAACGCAGCCGATTGACGTTTCCTTATTTTCGAAATCCTGTTCGGCACGCTTTCGGAGCTAATCCCTGATTTTTTCCACGTGATGAAATAATTAACCGTGCTAGAGCTTCGGGTGACATTCGCATTTAGACTGCTCGAGTGTTCGATGACTTGTTTCTATATTCGCATCTTTTTAAAATTTAAATGACAGGGTTTCTGAAGAAGCGTCTTTAAATTCTGTCATTTTTTTGGTTGAATCGCTGAGGTCCTGATTAAAAAGCAGATCAACGATCCCACAAAATCGGGTACTAAACCCAAGAACTACCCCGTTGAGCTAGGAGGTGTTGAGCGAGGATAGGGTATGAAATGAGATAGCCGTTCCTGTGAAATTGAATAGTAAATCGTTTATTAGTACGAAGGTGTGATAGTGTCTCGAGTTAGCCTTGGCCGACATTCGTGATTAGAGTGAACCTGTGATACCATAAGGTGAACGAGTGTGATAGACTTTTTCCTTCATCTTATTCTTCTTCTTTCTCTTCTTCGATTTTTTTTTGTCGTTTTAGTTTCTTGTTCTTTCTTAAGTGATGTAAGAGATAGATGTTAGAGCTAGTTACCCTGTTCTGCGAGCTGGTGTTCTCCCCATCGATCGGGCCGATTTCACGTGCTCTTTACGAGCACGTTAACGATTCACCGACTTTTTCCCATCTTCTTCCGCCTCCCCTTAAACGATCGATCTTTAGCAACCCCTTTTTATTTCCCGCCTTGTTCACCCTTCGATTCACCCGGCCCTTCCCCGTATCATCTCACGGTCAAATTGCGACGCGGCACGATGGAAAAGGAGAACGCCCGTGCAAGCTAACTTTCAAAAGAGTGCTACTTGTTATCTTCCGAGGTACTCTAGTGCCTATGCGATTTATTTATTTTTTTTATCCTTTCGTTCTGTTCTCTGTTTTCTTGCCTATATCGCTAAATCGCAGCTAAAATTAGCGAGACTGTTTGTGGGGAGGAACGTCTAACCCCCGTTCTCCCGGATTCGGAAACCCAACAATAAATAAGAAATTTTCGCGACTCGTATACGTGTTCCAATCAGGAAAACGAACCTCTTCTATGCTTTCTTTCTGCCATTTTTACGCGTTTCAATTTTCTCTCCACTCGTGTCGGAGCCAACCAAAACATTCGCAAGGAACACAAAAAAGAACGAAACGAAACTCTTCGGGTTTCTGCTTCAGTCGCTTCGCTCGATATTTATAAACGTAATAATAATAATAATATTAATAATAATAATAATGATGAATACGTTACACGCGTTCCGCATTAACATAACAATTGATCGTACAAAATACACATGGTAGCGAATACAAATTACAGGCTGCCGGGGGATTGCAACGACGTCCCCGTCTCATTAAATAAGAACAATGATAATAAATTAGGTTTTCGTCGTACCTATTGTACACGCGTATTCTGTGTATACATATTTATATATGCCGCATATATATATAAAAAACGATCTTGAAAAACGTGTTTGACTAACATGGACGTAAAATCGTACAAAAGCGTTTGTCCTTCTTCTAATTCCGTCGTGCGTTTTCCTCGACATCGTTCTCGAGCAGGCGTGCATTTCCGCGTGCTCTTACCCACTTTACTCTCACTCTTTCTTTCTCTCTCGCTCTCGCTCTTTCGCACTCTCTCTCTCTCTCTCTCTCTCTCTCTCTCTCTCGCACTCTTTGATTGTACGCGTCTTTGATCATAGCGTGACTGGTCGTGCGCTTCTCGTTCCCCGCGATATAAGTACTGTGTAACACCATCTACGGTTCACCTTTAGTTTCGCCCGCGAATTCGCCCCCCTCTCGCACGCCCCTGAATCGATAACGCGCCACGATTCGCGGAAAACAAGGACGTTTCGCACAGAAATGCCTGATTCGGTACGCAAGCAAAATTTGTCGAAATCGTCCCACGATCGGACAACATTTCCTATATTCTACGCTTCAATTTTCCCCAACACGAAAAATTTGCTTCACAATTTCATAGAAAAGTTACAACGCGTTTCTTCACCCTTCGCACCCTTTATCCCTCTGCAACTCGAACACTCCTTTCGAGAAGATTGCTTATAAAACATTCTAATAATTTTGCGCCGTAAAATATGCGTCAATAAAACTTCATCCCTAATTGCAGTTAAATGTCATTATTCTCATAGACAATAAATGAATAAATGCTGATGATCCGAGAAAAGTCTTCGAATGCAGAGAGCTAATACTTGACGAATAAATGGTAACCATTTCTCACCGAAGCACTTTTATGTGTTTAGTTAGAATTGTTAACCCTCAAATGGACTATCATAAGCTTTCTAGATATTTATGCCGATATAATTGAAGCGCGGATTTTGTGCATTTATAACAAAAATGAATTAGTAAAATTTTGAAAACAGAAAGAAAATTAAAAGAATTTATGATTCTCCACTTATTAAGATTATTAAAGAAGAAAGAAAAATTGTTTTCTCTCAGCAAACTCAATAAAAACGAATATTAACCTTCTACCGACATATGTAATAAATTCCTCCAATTTTTCTTAGTTGTCTTCCAAGCTGGAAACAATAATAAATTAGACAAGAGAATAACCGACTATATTAATAAATTAACAAACGTAGCAAAATAGTGAAAATCATATTGCCGACGGACGGTTGAATATATCGAGTAGTCGGGTCCTGAAAATGCATTGTGAAAGTCCACCTAGGGTTCGAATAAGAAATTTAGAGTATTCTGTGTGAAAATAGGGCCAGTCGAGAGGGCAGGTACTGCCAGCACGTGTCTGTCTAGTGTGTCCCGCTACTACACACCTCATTCCCCGGGTCGTACATATAAAATTATATTTACAACAGAGTGATCATTTTTTTCTTCTTTGTTGTGAGGTATTCGCTCTACATGCATCTAAAGAGTGTACAGTATCAAGAAGCGGAAGGGAGGTGGCCCGTTGTGTCCGGAAGAGCCGTTTCCAGACGGCCATATAAATAATTCAATCGCATACTCTTCCTCTCTCTCTCTGCCCATTCTCTCGATCGTTCTTCCCCTTTCTCTCTTTCTCATCATTCACGCGTATTCATCCACGCCGTACATTGCGCTGCCCGTTATAAATAATTTAAAAATTATATACTTTGTTTTTATATATATTAAATTCAATCTCTGTTCCCTCGTCTCAGCCACGCGCACACACACACACGAGAAAGTTTCGATAACGATATGGTACAGCTATGCTACACATCGGAACAATCCGAATGCTTCTCTCATTCTCTTGTTCACTCTCTCTCTCTCTTTCTCTCCTCCTCTTTCTCTCTCATTTTCTCTCTCTTGTTTTCCCTCATTCGTACTCATTCTCTTTCTCTCTCTCCCTTCGCTTCTTGCTTCGTATTTACACGGGGTCGCTCGCGAATAGTTCTCTACATTCTTACACTTACTGTATATATATATATTTATATATAGGTATGGTTGATTCTGTTATGTATATATATATATCAACGCGTGCCTGTACAGCCTATGGCCGAGGCAATGCAAACTGACTGCTCAAGGCCACTGCCCTCACCATTTACATTACTCTTTTTCCGTGATACGGAAAGCTGAGTGCCGTTCTGCAGTGTCCCCTCCATTGCGCCGCGATTATTTCCAGTTCCGTATTTTAGAATAGTTAGTCGTGTCCTCTAGTGTCCAGGAGTGTTCACTAGTGTTTAGACACCTCCATAATTTAGAGTGATCAGTCGGCACTAGTGTCCACAAGTGTGGCTTGTACGACTTCTCCAGAAAATATGATTCTCGTTCGAATGGAACTGAATACCTTTTACTAAACTATTGGCTCACGAAAAGGACATTGGGTGCAACGATTCGATGTATATGGACGTTCCAGATATGAAATGAATCACTTTAGGCATTTCTACGCTTTCGTGTGCTTCTCAAAATTTCCATAAAACCATTTATGCTTCTGTTTTAAACATGTTTTTTCGTATCACAACATCGAGTGAATTACCTCATTACACCTTATACTGGTTTTATCTGTGGAGAAAAATCAGGTTGCCCCTGTAATTATTATTTTGGAAATGGTAACAACTTTACCATCATATACGATGATTTTATGAAAATTTCACCAACAGCACTTTTATCAAATTCACGAGAGCAAATAGCTTCCACGGTTTCTCCCAGTCTCCTATTTAATTACATAACATGGAGGAAACACTGCAACTGGAGAGGGTGGAATCTGTAGCCTCTCGAGTTCCTTGACCAGTCAGTCACCGCCATCAGCCACGGTGTGAACACTGTTCCTTGATTATCCTTCTATCCTTGGTCTGTCTGGCAGCGTGATCGAGACGTCTCGCGGGCGGGAAACCGTGCGACTACCAAAAAACAAAATGAAGAATCTACTATCGCTCGGATGTCAGCGACGCCTGGCAATGGCAAGGAACGGGTTGTCTCGCGAACTTGGTACAAAAGGGACAGGATTAGATCCTGCGTGGGATATTATTCGTCATCGAGCGCGGCTCCGCGGCGGTAGCTGATTTTCGTCAAAAGGAATCGCGTCTCGCGTATTCAAAGAGAGACGTTGACGACGGGTTATCGTTGCTTAATCCGTCGCGATACGCGAGGTCGGATCGTTGTCTGCAGCTCTGCTAGCCGCGGAGCTGCTTTGAGAATATAGGACGAGCGGGAAAGGGCTCGCAGAAAGAACACTACGCATTCTGTTTGCAAAAGCGGCAAGACTTTCCTGTGAAGCTCAGCCTCTCAACCCTTCTCTCTCTCTCTCTGTCTGTCTTTCTTTCTTCGTCACCGCCGATGATGTTTCTTATTCAAAACGAGCCGCGACCTCGTACGAGATTGCAGGAATAGAAGCGGCCCTTTGAGCCGTTCGCGCGTGTCCTACATCTATCCTGCTCCTTATCAGAGATTTGAGGCTTTCACAGCCCGGTAACCGTTCTTACTGTTGAGGCTTTCGGGTGTAAAGCTGGGCTTGCATTAGTTCAGTCGCTGGATCCAGCGATATACATTCCAATGGCTTCACTGGCAATCGGTCGATGTTTACATTTATTCCAGTCACTGGATCCAGCGATTTACGTTTCAGTGGTTTGACTGAATATTGATCAGGTTCGTGGAATTCTTGTACGCGTGTCGTTTCAATACTCGTTCGAAATCTTAGACCCGGAGGCCTCAACAGAGGGAACTGTACTATCCTTCTCCTGCCTGTCACATTATCCCGTTGTTAACGATAATTACCGTTTTGTAATTGACGAAGGAAAAGATTGCGACTCGACACATGGTGCTGATTACATGCATAGTTGTAACTATGTAACTACTGTGCTGCTCGTTTGTGTTCTCTCTCTCCTTCTGTTCTCCGTGCTCGTGTACTGCTACGATTCACAGGGTGAGTTTCTGCTGCTACATGCATGAGAAAAAGGTGTTTCAGGCGCTACATTACGATCCGATCGATGGGCAGTTGGGTACGAAATCACATCTAGCGCGTGTACTCGTATCAAAGTGTATGTTTTGTACGAAACCGGTTGGCAGATTACACTCAGTCGGTGGGCAGTCTTTTGCGGATTCTTATTTAGGATTATTTTGGCAGTGGATCGGTTAACCTCTCTCTCTCTCCCTCGACAAAACTCATCTCTTCCTTCTACCTTCTCGTACGTTCACTACGAAATTTAGCATCCTGATTGAAAACGCGTGGCAGCTTTTTTTCTCCGTAACGGTAGTCGCACGTCTCGCGCGAGACCTCCTCGCGGCGTTTTTCGCATGTATTCCTATCGTTTTAAAATCGTCGTCGCGCGGGTAGCTCTACTCGTGTATAAATTACAAACTAGAAGGCTAAAAAATCGAAGTACTTGTTTAGCGTCCTTTGGTACCAGCCTGAGTCTCATTAGATTACAAATTATTTTGTTAAATAGTCTTGCTAAATCACTAAGAGATCACTGTTTTTCCGTGAATGTTCATACAACCCAACCTGTCCGCTTCCGGCTAGTCTGACCATCTCACGTTTCACAGTCTTTCTATTGCTCTGTGCTCCACAAAAAACCCCCCGCCCCACCCTGTATTCAAACCCCCGAAAAAATCGTCCCCTCTAAAGTACGGTATTTATAATTAAATCCGCCCGGGCGTCGAACGCGAATACTAAAATACTATATCACGCGCAACAATTAAAAACGAACCGGGACATAAAGAACGCAAGCACCTCGCGTACGAAAATAAAATTCTCTTTTCTCTCTCTTTGTCTCTTGCGCGCGGCCGCGCACGTCTACGGCAAAAACAAACGGGAAAAACAATAAAACAAACGATCTTTGAAATAAATACGCGATCACTACTTTCTCGGCGAAAGTATTACAAGCTTCCATACACAGCATCCTAATCTCCCTTTCTTTCGTTTTCTTCATTCGCCTGATCTCTTCCAGGAACACCGTTAGTCACACCACGCGGTCACCACGATCGATCATTAGGACACGATGTAGTCCGCGGAGTGATGAGAATGATGAGAGTTCCGATGCTTGTCCTTTCTATGGTTCGTCCTCGAGTTGCTGCTCCGGGTCCCGTTGGTACCGGTCGTACCCGAGGTGTGGTGACTGTACCCGCTGTCGCTGCCGAAACTGCTGTCAGGCTGGCCTTGGTAGAGCCTGCCGGTGTTGATCTGCTCTCCGTCTCTCGGACCGTAGTACACAGGTTGCGTGTACTTGTCCTCGTTGTAGAGACGGTCCGTAGGCTGCGAATAAGTGTCCGAGTACTCTCCGCCCACCTGCGTGTACACCGGAGCGGTGTCTTGGTTTTGAAGGCCGTAGTACTCCGCGCCGTATTGTGACGAGTACTTGTACTTGTCGTTCGCTTTGCGTGACCTGTCCTTGTTGCTTCTATTCTGACTGGAATAGTGGTGTAAAGGTCCCAGAACAGGCACGCTCTCGTAAGGGTTTTCCTCGACCCTCAGGGCCTGGGTGGCTGGCATCGGAGGCACGAAGTAGGGTAACCTATGGGCCACCGATGGGACGGACTGTTGTCGTTGATTGCTATTCGTTCGGGTGCCTGCTACGCCTGGAAATATAAGATTCGTATTAATTCGTATTAATTAATTCGTATTGATTCGATGTGTTTTATAATTATTTCTGGATTAAATTGCTCATACTTCTGATCGTAGAATGATTTTTTAATTTAACTCTGCTAAACACAATACGATAAAAGTGTCTTGTATCTGCTTTTTAACCAACTAGCACGTTTGAAGATTGTTTACATATAGTGTGTGGCAATACGGTCCAGATAGACATTGATGCATCAATGTCGTTGAAAATTGTTTTGCATTTCAGTAACATCGCTTCAATACATTTTATATGTTTACGGATGCCGTAAATGCATGAAATCTGCAGCATTGTTGGTCTACCGGGAATACCAAGTAAGGAAGTAAAGATTTTATGTATCACGTTTAAGGTAGAGCGTAAAAACGTACCGCCGAGATCTAGACTGTATAATTCATGAACCATAAAAGTAATGAATGAACGCGACGACAGTGATAAAAGCATAGAACTTAAAGAACCGGGAGTAAAATTTTCCACGTGATGTTAATTTCGCAGATTATTCAAACTTTTCATTTTCATTTAAAGAATCGCGTATGACCATTTTAAACGGAGGATTGTCTCACCAGCGACGCTAGGATAGAGCTGGAGCAACGCGTCGAGCAGCATTCCCTCGTGGAACTCGCCCATATCGTGATTCTTGTCTCTTCTGCGTCTGTCTAGGCTCCTGGGGCTCCTGCCGCGTCTCTCCCTCGGTGGCCTGCCACCTGCCGGACACGTGCCCCAGGTCGGCCCGCTCGATGTGAGCATCCTAGCCTCGGACGGCTCACCGACCGAGAGCTCGTCCTCGGCGAACTCGTCCTCGCTCGCCGGCTTCGACGATGATTGCGGCCGATGATGATGCCGGTGATGATGGTGCAGCCGGTTACGAGCGTTCAGCTCGCTCTCCTCGTCCGTTTCCTGATGGTCTCCTGTAAACGGATGAATAATTCATAAGCAGCCTGTGCGCGACGCGCGCGCGCTCCTACTGCTACCGGTCGATCCGGTAATTAATTAGACGGTTCGTTAATTAATTAAACGGCAATCTCTTTCTCGCGTCGACGTTACGAAATTCACCGTGAACGGAATCGAAGCGAGATCGCACACCGGTGGCACGGTCCTCGGTTATTGCCGCCCTGCGATTAATTAGTTTCAACGTTCGATAGATTTATTTGATAGGGCAGCGCGAACGTGGACGGTCAAAAGTAACCAGGGAACGCAGAGTGTGTTATACCATCGTTAGTCGTCATCGAAATCCAGGATCAAAACCAGGCTTTAACTTTGCGCTCGGCCTTTTACTCGTCGCTTCGAATTTATTAGCTCCACTTCCCCCACTCTCTCCCGCTTTTCTCGCTTTGATTTTGCGGTGGTTCCAGCTTTTGATCATAGCGATTGATAAGCGTCACTCTTGCGAATCATCATTCATCGGGATCATTAACCGATGAATGATAACCAACGAGAACGGGGATTGAAGTTGGCTCGGGGATGGATTGCCCTGTGGGGCACTGCCCCGGCTCCGTTACAGTTCAGATTAATAAGCCACGCCTACTCAGAATATGTTCAGACTTGTGATATAACATTGCACGATGCTACATATAAAGGCTGAGATTATTCAATGGGGTACTGTTCAGGCTTGCTAAAATAAGGAGCAAAGCAAGGAAAAATGAAACCACGCCTACTCTTGACATTTCAGGATAATGATTCTGTTTCTTGAACGTGGTCCGCTCTAGCGGGAAACTCCAAGTGTTTCCAGGGTAACTGAGACTTGTCACGCGATTGTGATTTCGATCATTATAGGAACATTCTGTTGAAACGGAAGCGGGAATGTTTTAAATCAGCCCGGGACATCCTTTCTTCCGGCCTGCATCGATTATCCCGTCGTTTCGACAACCGATCGAGGACAAAACGGGAGTGGAACGCGTGCTGGTCGGATGCGAAAAATAAAGATGTATTGTTCGTCCATCGGACTGAGCGTCGTAAAAGCGAGAACGAAGGTCGAACGGCGATAAAACGAAGGAAGAGGAGAGGCGTTTAACAGTGAAACAGCCTCGACCGGGAACGGAAGTTTATCGACTGACTCTAATCGACGTTAAGCTCGCTCTTTGACAATCCCTCGAATCTCCAGAGGCGTTCTATCCTCGCTTCATTTCGCGGGACCTTGGCTGTTTGTAAAAGGAAAAGAAAAGTGGAACGAACGCTTGTCTGTTTACTGTGGTTGCACTTTTAATCTCCACCATTGTGTACATTTTCTTGTTTATTGCGAGCACGAGCGCGCCAGGATTCCCTCGAGGTCGTTGAATCCTTGGAAACGAATCGGAATTTGTTACCACGGCGAAATCATTTTAAACAACCGCGAAATACATTTGCGACTCTCGAGGAGCCACCTGCCGTCTCTCGACGTTGTTCTCTCTCCTTTCGTTAATTAATCCTGTTTTCCCAACCTCCTATCATGATAATATCTCACTTTTGTGAGATCAAAACTGAATCACGTTCCTTCACTACCCTCGCTGATCTATGTTTGTTTCTAATGAATTTATTCTTTTAGAGTGCATCAATAATATAAGAAGAACGTTCAAGAGTGAACACTCTGAAGTTTAACAAGCTTTAACCGAAATGTTCATAACAATTTGCCTGCAGTAATTTATCAGTACTCTTATCTCGAATCATTACGCTCAACCTATGGCCTTGCCGAGTGTCATAGAGCCACAAGTACACTAACAGCACTTAAAGTGGTGATTCCACGAGTCGCACCATGCAAAACCTCGCTCGCGAGAGTATCGATGACGAGTGGAACACTCTTGGGGCAGTTTCCGGTAAAAAAAAGTACACTGGTCGAGTTGTGCGACATCTCCTACGAAAAGTTTTCAGCAGAATCACGACCAGGCCACGGAGTGACGTTAATCAAGACAAATTATGGTCCCGGAGCCAGGCGAACATGATCCCTTGTGGATCTGTGTGGTTGCACAATGGTCGCCGGCGAGTGCATTCGATTACCGGCGTCCTCCCGTCAAACGTCGAAAGTCTCATCACCATGCTAATTAGCCGGCCGGCTAATAGGGAAGTATAAGTCAGAGGTCGTGTCACGCTTATCTCCTTCCAGCAAAGGCAACGATGGGAGGAGAGCGGCACGCTGGAAGGGAGAGAGGCTATCAAGATACTTGCCACGGGAAAGGAGCGAGATACACCGCGAAGAAGATGAACAGCTTCCGATTCCGTTCTGACAGAGATTAGACGCGGGCCCGGCGGCGAACTTCATTGCCGACAGTTCGTCGAATTAATAGGGAGATAACCGCTCGCACGGAGGGGGAAAAATAAGCATCGGGTCAGCGATACTGGTTGTGTGTGTCTCTTTCCTCTGAAAAATCGCGGCGAAACCGGATCTCCGGCACCTTGCGAAACAAACTTTCGGTTGATCAAAATTGGGAACAACAAAACCACGCCTACCCAGAAACTGTACCCAGAAACCAATGGTTGCGAAGCGAGAGCAAACTTCGTGCAGTGCTAACTCGGGAACTCGGTGGTCCATGCACAAGTCTTGGGACGGACGTTAGAAACACGATCAAAAACCACCTGGATAGGGGCTGGATAGTTTAGAGTGGTAGAGGGTTGAAAACTAGCGGTGTTAGCCGTGGTTAACTGCGAAGTCTAGTTAACCATTTGTTAATCGCGTGTTAACACTTTACCGATTTTCTCAATGGAGCTCGCTAGCTTTCTTTCAAATAGCAATTTTAAGAGAAAGCGGTCTGCTTTGTGGCTGTAAAGGCAGCTTTGAAAGGAGTCAAGAGAGTAAATGATTGCAGGAGAAAATGATGGGAGCGTATGGGGAGACATGTCGCGTGAAAGTGCAGGAGAAAATGAGCGGACAAAAATGAGCGTGAAACAGGGGTGTTCAATGGCGTTTCACATCTTCCCAGCAGACTTGGAAAAAAGGTTGAAGATAAAAGATGAAGGATAATAAAACTGGTGTGAGAAAAGGTGTATCACTTCGCGGTGTGTAATTCTGCGATGGCGAACGAGCGAGTGGATGTGGAGAGAATGATGAAAGCGTTAGAGGAATGTTTGAAACAGACAGGACTGCGGCTGAGTCTGAAGAGGACGAAGATGAGTAGACTGCGGATTTTATGAATATATGGTAAAATCGTCAAACACAAAACTATAGAAAGATTGGAAGAACAGTCAACTTTTGCTTCATACTTGGTTAATTTAGTTTTGCATAAAGATCCACTATTTAGATAAGATGAATCGGAAAGAATCGATCAAGAAACCGGTTCTGGAAAGAAATTCTGGAAAGACTATCAAATAGGACGATCGGTAAAGTGTTAATTCAAGCGACTGACAGGCTTGGAAGGCTTGTAAGCTCACAGGACCCTACCTACGCTCTCCCTTGGCAGCATTGAGGCTGGGGATAGCGGGATCGTCCGCCGAGTCCTCAGAGTCGATTTCATCTAGAAGGAGACCGTGTGATTTCAGCGGGATCGAAGCGATCCTCGAGAGCCTCGAGTGGTGTGTCATGGTTAAGAGTGTTGATAGCGCGAAAAGGACCGTTCACGTGTGGCCGTAGACGTTGCGAATGGGATTACTCACCGTTACTGAGCTCCTCGTAGACAGGATTGTAGAGGTCCTGGGACGTGTAGGGATCGGGCCCGGGACTGCTGCACACGAACACACCTCTGCCGGTATCCTTGACGTCCAGCATCTGTTGTGACAATGAGAGATCGTTAGTCAGTCTCGATCTTTCCACCGCGCTAGATCGTTTTACGGCTATCTCGAAACACCGAGCGTTACTTCGCGCCAAGGACCACGTGGTTGCCGCGTAAGGAGCCGCGAGCCCAGACACAATAAGGAATAATGGAAAGCCCCTCGACGCTGTAAACTCGCGGCTTAACAACGAGGAGCTCTCCTCTAAACTTTCGCTTAACCCTTCATTCCGAGGATTACGTTATTTTCACCTTTTACCGTCGCCCTTGCCGTAAATATCTATCCCGAGGACGCGCAGACATTGCGTTGCTCAGATGCAATATTTTATACAATTATTCTCGTCGTTACCTCCCTCCCAGATACCTATCCCGAAACTGTTCTAATATGTACAGCTGCGCTCCTAGTCGTTCGACTTTAATACGAATTTAATGCAATTTTCATCCCTCTTTTAGCTTTTCGAACCTCTCAACTCTTGATATAAGTTCCTAACGCCCGGAAAAATCCTACGGAATTGGATTAATTCGTCTAATAGATCGCTATGAAGTTCAAACATATTTTACACGAATAGGCAGCGATGGAAAAGAATTTTTGTTAACATGTTTTGGAAGTACACACAAAAATTTCTAATTAAATTATAATAAACGGGTACCTATAAACATGATCATTAATTTGGATGAATAACCCACTTTCTAATTCTAACTTTTTCATATTAATGTTACAGCATGTGTACCACTGAACTACAGGCGATGGAATCAAAATTAGCAATTCTTTCTCCAACCCCCTTGGTTCGAATCAACCCTATCCCTCAAGACGAAGTGCCAATGGAAGAAGCAGGACCAAATACATCTCGATGAACTTCGGGACCGTTCGCAGCAATAAATACGAATTAAAGAGCAATCCAGGGTGAGTTGCGAATCCCGTAGCGCGCTTCCGTCGCGTTTCCGGCCGAGCGATTAACTCGTTCTCCTCCGCCCTTAAAGACCCTCGAGAACGATCTCCCTTTGGCCTGGGGCCGAGTCGTAGAAACGCTGACTCGCAGCGAACCACGTGGAAACGGGGGAGTCGAAAGTTAATCCTTAAATCGACGGAGAATCCTCGGCTGCCGGGAATAATAAGGAACGATCCTGACGCGCGATTTACCCGAGGCTAATTTTATTTGCTCGCGACCGGGGTCCGCTCCCAAAGGCGGAGGGGGGCGTCAGCTAAAGCGTTCGCGAAAGAGGCTAAACTACTCGCGGGAAAATCACGGGCTCGAATCCTGAAAACTCTCCGCTGGTTCTCGTAATTAATTCCCGGAACATCCGCGCGCGCGCGGAAACCCGCTGAAAAATTCAACGGACGCCTGCAGAAACGGAGCGCAGCCGGCGACAAGATTGCTGGCATGATCGATGCGATACAGCACGATTTAACCGGGAGTCCTCTAACCCAGTTCTGAGCGTCTCGGCTCGCTGGTTTCCGGTTTTCCTCTCTAGTATATTCCTTCGCCGAGCTACTCTAATGGTAGTCATATCGCGTTAGCGGAAACAAATGGCGAATCGTGGCTCTCCTTGCTACGCTGAAGTCCTCTCTCTTTCTCTCTTCCGCAGACGAACGACCGGAAATGGTGGAACCACGCCGCCATTGCTCCCCGACTACCAAGGTCTCCTTGTCCGTAATGATTCGAGCTTCCTTTTCCGATATTTTCATGAGAAAGGGAGGCGAACTGCAGCTTTGCAACATCGCCAACGGAAGAGAACAATAGCGACGAGAGGCTCGAGTACTTTCCCAAGTACTTCCTAATAAAATTTGATGGGGTTGATTTTCTAGCGCTCTCGACGCGACACAGGATGCTTCTGAAACTGATTAGGGACTCGCGGGGCGACCGAGTGCCAACTTTGGTACCTTAAATTAAGTTCTGCATTTTTGGAAACAGTTTTACGTTTTCAATCGATTAACGATTCTTTAATACACATTTTTAGGATGTCAAAAATTAAAATTGATATCACCAATAGTCAGTATATTATTAATATTTTCAATATCAACGATTAACTAACTATTATCAGACGTTAATTGTTAACAAACCAAATTCAAATAAAAAGACTAATGCACCCTTTAAAGGACACTTCGAAGGTCCTGTAACAGTAGATAAACTCTCTAGGTCTTAGCAAGAGTTACTCCCAAGGCCGAGGTCATCCTCCTAATCACTTTCCGTTGTTCTTTTAGCAAGTAGAAGTAAAGCGTTTAACAGTTGTTACATCGATTAATTGCCGAGAAAGTAGGCGTCCGAGTGGTCTCGTCCGAGTAGGACGATTCGCCGGTTCCGTGACCTCGAATCGGCGGAATCGAGTTACCCCGAGTAATCCAGGGAATCAAAAGGGAGCCAAGGCAAACGAAACCAGGCGAGTTTTCCCCCCGGTATCGGGAGACTCCCGCGGGCGTCTCTATCAGCCACAAAGGAGGATCACTCGATTACTTTTACCTCGAACTTCGAAGCGAGGGTTCTCCTTTCGGCCTTTACGCTTGTCTTCTTGCATCTCGTCTAATCACACGTCTCTGGCCCTTCTCGCGTTTTCGTTGCTGCTAGACTGAACCCTAAATTATTGTCAGTCTTCTGACATGTGTGTTACCGAATTATTGGGCAGCCACGCGGTGCCAATTGGAATTGGGGGCTTGGGATGACGTCTATACTGATCTTGGAGTCGTATACTCTAAGTATTTTTTTGTTGGTTGACGGCTTGGTAAATTGTTGGAATAATGGAAGAATTTTTAGTTTGAAGGATTAATCCTTCAAGGACGATGTGCCTGGCAAGTACTTAACATTCGAGAGGAGAGGGACAGTTGTGTAAAGATTTTCGCAGTCCGTAGATCTCGAGGCAGCGTGGAATATGCTGGGCCAAGTGTAAAGAATTCTTATCCAACAAGATCTCGATTCCGTTTAACTACCAAAATCGAGATGCAGCCCGATGATAGACGTCAGAGCAAACGCCTGGGGGTCTGCTCGGTGAACAGAGAGATACCAGGACGGGGGTGATATTATCACTGCCGAAAGAGGATCACTCGATTACTGGCGTCTCGTTTAGAGCGACGCGGGGCCCGGACGAAGGTAATTGTCGCCCTTAGCGAGCAACGTAGCTCGAGGGTTCTTTCTAATAAGAGTCGCGTCGCGAACGAGCGTTTCCATCGTGAATAATAGGTTCGCGCCATGAGTTTGGAGACGGCAGTTGAAACTTTAGCAAGTCCGCGTTCCTCCGGAATGGGCCCTGAAGGCGGCCCGACATCGAGGTTCGCGACTACGGATTACCGATCCCTTCGTCGAACAGTTTCAATTTTACTTACTTGATTAGACCGAGCATTTGCAATTTTGAACGTTGATTTGCATGAAGAACACGAAGCACGTTCGCCAGCACCATTTGATCGCTTACCTTCACTATTGGAATGCTTCATGAAATGCAACATATCTTATTTACGAAATATAAATACAATTTAACTCTTTTGTCAATAACTGTATGCTACATTTAATTGTGTAGGATGTCGAGTCTAGAGATTCGAACGAGGACGGTTGAACCACGTAAAAACACGTTTTTTTCGATCTATCTGGTCAGCGGTTGACCGCCGACAGTTAAAATCCGAAAAGGTAAATACGCGATGGGTCAACGACCGAGCAAGTGAGTACGAATAATAAATAAGAAAGAGAGTGCAATAACATATATATTTTGCGAGTTCGGTCGGTCAGGGCAGTCTTCGGTTTTTACATTACAACAGTTTTTATATTAAGAGAACACGAGTACACGAGACAGCGCAAATTGCCGATTTAAATGTATTCCTTTAATATTTGATAAAGAATTCTCAATGAAATCCACATTGAACCTACCACTTGGATATATTTGTTACCAAATGGCGCAATTAATGAAGATTTGTAATATGGATTTAAAAAATTTTTCGCCAATTTCAGATAGCTCGAAAAGTGTCATAAATGCTAAGTGCTGCGAAAAGATCGATTGTCTAATAATCATTTTCGAAAGTATGAAACCGCGGCCAGCAAATGGTGAAGATTCCGTGATTGGTCTTGTCGAGAAGAATCTCGGCGTTTATGGCAACCAGGTTGCGGGGCTGTGAGGCGGTCGAAATAAATTGATGGATAAGGAGCGGGAAACCATCCGGGAGATCGAGAGATCTGCTCGAGTACCAGGGAAGAAACGGAGACCGGACTCACGGTGGAGAGAGCGAACGAGAACACGAGATTGAGATAGCGCCTTGAGCCATCGTATCCAACAGCAGGAAGCAATATGTCCGTGGCGTAATAGCGTGGAGCATGGAGGTTAATGGGTTGTCCCTAACGCGCCTAACCTGCCCCACGTTCGCCGCCGTGTCTGATCCACCTAGCCGGACCGTCACATTGTATCGCGATAACGCGTCGCTCTAATCGACTAATTTACTGCGTCTCTTCCAATTACCGGACACTCGAAGAATGCGACCGCTATCGCTCCAGCGAGCCTACTAATTCACCGATGAACAGATTTCTCGTCTGCGATCTACGTGACTTCATAGGCATTAATTATTTCACCAGTTAAATCTTGCTTTAGATTTTTCATTTTAAACTTGCTTTGAAAAATGCCCGACAAAATTGGTATCTTAAATACGTCTGGCTCTCTTCAAACATTCTTTATACACATTTATAAAATATTTTATTCCTTTTCAACCATGTGCCGTTCTAAAATAAAAATTTTCTTTGTCCAGCATAAGAAGTCGGAATCGAATAAAAGCCTTTTTTCACTTAATAGTTTAGAAATCTGCAGTATAATGATAAATAAAGAGACGCGTGCAAGTCGGATAAGAGACTCGAGAAAAGTGTTTAAAAAAGTGAAAGAAAAAGATATAATTAGAGCAGTCGTGCAGAAAGGAAGGGCCGCCTAATCCCTCGTGGAATCCCTTATCCGGCGGGTTTTAGATCGCCGGACGGATTTGGAAATGAGGAGGAAAATTATAGAGCGACGCGACGTAGCGGCGAGGCGAAGATTGAGGGGGGTTGATGATCAAGATCCGGGTATCTGGTGGATCAATCGCGGCAGGCTGTTCGCTGTGGAACGAAGACCGAGCACCCTCCGGCTGATGTCGGGCCGGTGCACGCTAGCCGGTGCGATGCCGTGGCCACAGCACGTTACCGTAACCAGCTAATTGTTAGTTACGCCGGCAATTGCATTAGGTTCCTAAGTCCGATCTCTCCTTACCCCGTTGGCCATCCTCCGGTTATAGCTCGGCGAAGCTACCGGCGCAACGCGGTCCCGTTGGCCTAACGACGTGTCAGGATATGGATTAAAGGGCCGTAATCGAGCCAACAACAGGTGGGACAGCGAATCGATGGCTGTCCGCCTCAAGATTGGATGTTTATTGGCTTACCTTGCAGCCTCGCGCCCGGGGAATGAAAGGAAATCGTTTAACCCGTCCGACGAGGAAACAAACGATCGACAAGATCCAGAGAGAATGAGAGAGAGAGAGAGAGAGAGAGCCATCAGTGTGAAAGATTCCCGGAACTTTCGTTTTCGTTGCATCGTGATTGGCAGTTTACTGCCGGGGTGGCCTCGTTGGTCAACGACGTGTCGCGACGCCGAACGAGCCACGTAATCGCGGCAACAACAGGTGGATATTAAATTGCCAGACATCCGGTGGCATAGATTGCCAATTTATTTGGTTATCCGCTGGGTGGAAGCGCGCTCGAATTCACGCCATTCACGCCGCGCTATCGATGAGCGAACGAAACCGCAGCTTAAACGGGTTCTAACCTAGAAATGACCTAGAATAAATTGTAACCCGGACTTCTTCGACCGGAACGGTTCTATAATGTATTCGTAGAGCCCTGAATTTCGAGAGTCCATGAAGTTACATAATACTGAATTTGGAAGATAATCTAGAGGACTCCGATCGCGTCATTTAACTAGTCTATTGACTTCCAACTTAGTGTATGCCTTCAGTACACCTGTCACTATTGCTAGTTAGGACCGGAAAGATAATTTTGTAGGCTAGAAAGACTAAAGGTGAGCAAAGTAATCAATAAACTTTGGAAGAGACCTTAAAGGGATTCCCGTAGAAAATTGGAGCAAGAAGAATAGCCTGAAAAAGCGAACGACCAAGACAGCCTGTGGTCCCTGTTCGGCGGCTAAACTCCCCGCCGCAGGGAGAAATAGAAACGTGTTAAGGCAATTACATTAGGTTCGAGGGAGAGACAGACGCTCTGGTACCATTTGCGAAATTAGAGACCCTTTGGTACGTGCGATCGCACAGGGGCCAAAGGTGACGCGGTGCTACGCGAACTCGTCAATCTTTCGTTCTTTCTTTCACGCACTGTATGCTCTCTCATTCTTTCTCACTTTCTCACTTTGCGAAACCACCCTTTTCGGGATAGACAATGTAAAACAATGTAAGAATTAAGATATTTCGGCGTGCTTTTTGATTACTTTAAAGAAAATATTGGCAATTATGCGAATCGAGATCCATCTCACTGGTTCCAGTCTACTTGAAATATGAATTCTACGCTAATATAAACACAATCAAATTGAATCTAAATTTTTCAACTAAACCATTTTAATCTTCAAAACAACATAGTGTACGCTAGTATCAATATTTTGGTATATATCTCGGAACATAAACCGAACATAAATCTAATCAAACTTGATCCAAACCCAATGCAAACCAGATAGACTGCACGTTGGTAAAGACAATTTCGTGTGTACCTTTGAAACTAAACTCTACCCAAAATTTCGAACACACACAATACAATACTGATAAACAACGCTGATAAACTCCATATACAATGTGGACCAAATGTCCATCAATCAGGTCACCTGAGTACTGTATGTTGTTAAGGACGATGAGAAAAATATGCTTCATACATTGGTTCCTACAGCGGCCTCTATTGTGGAGATCGTTCAAGTTTCTGTGATAGTTTCTTTTTTTCAGCTACAGAAAGCGAGATATTTAAGTGACCTGCGAATCTGATCATTTTAATTTCATGTATGTCTTTAAAATTGAAGATGCCCAGGAAAACTCCAAGGTCATTGCCACACAATTACTAAAGTTTGAACACAGAAGTGGTTATTCCGTGTCCACGTGTGTTGTGTCGGGAAAACGATTGGTCCGCGCGCGTTTCCGATTTCTTTGCCGGCCTCGACTTCATCGAAAATCGCAACCCTCTCAAGCGTTCGAGACTCTACTATCGATCTTCGGCGCGTTCATTGTTTTCCCCTCCCGTCGCTTCCCTCGGGTTTCCGTCGCGCTCTTTCGACCGGGATTCAGTGATTCCGTTGCGAAGGATGCGAAGGATGGGATTGTGGACCGGGTCAATAACCACTCCTCGTCAAATTTTTCAGTAAAGTAATTTTATTTTCTCAAACTTCTTCATCATCCTCCCTTCAATGTACACAGGACTTTCTTTCTTTCACTCGCTCTCTCTCTCTCTCTTTCTCTCTCTCCCTCTCGTACTTTCGCGCGTCGTCTCCTCGCGTATCTTTCGACTCGGAATATATTTACAAGACACAGGTCGCCACACCGGTCGCGGCAAAGAGACACAGTAACGACAATAAATAATAATAATAATAATAATCAATCTGCGCGATAATCGTAATATTTTTCGTTAAATGATCTCTCGAGCGTCTACACAAATCAGAAACTCAGGTCCGGCAGTGTTACCGTATTAATCTTTTCACTCGGGTGCACAGCTACTGTCTGACTTCTTTTAATACTTTTCTTTTATATTAATATAGGTATACGATTCTTTCGCTCTTTGTCTTTCTCTCGCGCTCTTTCTTTCTCTCTCTCTCTCTCGCTCACTTTCTCTCTCTCTCGCTCTCTCTTGCGTCCACGTCTCACTCTACGTATAGTATTTACAATTTCTTGCGAGTCTAATCTATTTACAACCATGGAGTGCATCAAACTCTCGCCGTGCTCGCACAACCAAAGGTAATAAGGCCCCGCTCGTTCTCTCAGCTACCTTCTAGTTCCCAAGTTCTTCAACCCCTACTGTCTCTTACGCCCCAGTGGCTCGCTCGTGAACGCGAGATTGTGCAAGCACGGCCGCGTAACAAAATAAATACTGACTAGTCCGCGCTAGTGCCTTCGGCTCGTCACCGATCGCGAGCAACAGGAACCGAAACGAAAATCGAACGGTCAACCAAGGAATCGATCATCGGAATCTTACTCCGTGGAATGCAACGTAATTTGAACAGCGACGTTGTATTGGGTCGATGCACGGGTCCTATCATTTGAATGCAATTTTATCACGAAACTAAACTTTCTTTGCCTAACCCCATTGTTACTGAAGGCAAGGCCAAGTTTAAGCTCTGTCGCGCATAAAAAAATTATATAGACATTTCCGACCGTGATCTCTGAATTTTCTGAACCCAATACGTCGCGGAGATGATCGAACAAAAATAGAACGATCCGGGGATAATTCTTAGCAACGGAAGGAACACAGCCGCGTCTCCGTCTGCTCGTTGACTAACCGGGAAAGACACTAGACTACCTACCTACGACGGAACATACCTACGACGACGAGTTTACACGGAAAATGCGAAGGCCACGTGCCGAGGGCCGTTGCTCGAACGACCGTGGAACGATCGTGGCCGACGATATCACTGGATATGTGAACCGTCCCCTGCGCCCTGGCTGGATACGAGGTCCCTCGAAACATCTCGGAACCAGCCAGAGGCGGTAGACATCCGAGACAAGGCTGTCTCTGTCGTAGAGCTGTAAGAATTCTCTGCTCGAACGCCAACCTAGCGCTTCGAACCCCAACGTAGCCTCAGCATTAAGTTATACAATATGTCGATAGAATCCAACAAAACTGTTCTTTTTTAACTTGATCTTCGCAAGTCTTGGCAAAAAATCAGAGAACTTAGTTGGTAGAAATAGTTGGTACTTTCACGTAGATCGTGGAAACTAAAGAATATCCAAGGTATCAAGTATGTTAAGATCATTGAAGTCGATGAAGTGGTCTTTCTAGTATGTAATTGACAGTGTTTGAACACAGTAGTGATTTGAGCGAAAATGTACAAATCAAGATGAACACATGTTCCCGTTAACCCTCGGATGCCAGACTTGGATCTATTTTGATCCAGAATTATTAAATCGTTGAGAACATCAACGTTGTTTGCAAAGAAATAGGTTCACGAATATGTAGAGAAATTGTCAGAGGCATCCATGTTGCGAGGGTTAAGCCAAAACAATAACAAATAAGAATTTATATACCTCTACCCCTAGTATAGAGCAATATGAAACCACTTGCAACGTTCTTCAGAACTCAAAGAAAAATTGCGAAGGTTATTTAGAGTTGAATGAATAAATAAAGTATCAGGATCTGGTGCAACCCAGGGCTGAGTTTGATTGGTTCGTCCCTTTCGAGGCGACAAGTTGGCGTCGGAGCCGGTTAGTTGCTACTTACAGCCCCACTCTGCACTATAAGAAGACGTCGCTGGCGAGCGACATGTGTCACGTGCCCTGCACGCTCAGATATACGTCCTCCGGCTTGCTAAGGAGACTGTGTATCTGCTGCATCGTGCAGAGCGGACACACCTCCTCCTCGGTACCTTCGGCCACGATCCTCCTAGCCGTACCCGGCGCCCGCCTGTACCCGGAGTCCACGATGTACGAGTAACCGTCCGAGTCGACCGAGCTCGATCTCCCCGAGGACGAGCGGAACAACCTCAGCGACGAGATCCTCGAGGCAGTAGTCTCCGGCTGACAGTTGCCCAGCTCGTACCTCGTGGACTCTAGTTCCGTGTCCTTGAAATCTATGTACGAGTAGCCCTCAGAGTCCACCGAGGGTCTTCTGTTCGCGATCGTTACCGGCTCCGACAGAATTCTTTGAGCGGTGTGTTGAATAGATATGGGATACACGGAGGAAACGGAAGAGGAACTGTGAGGAGGTTTATCCGAAAGGATTTGTTGGACTCGTGGCCGGTGTGTCGGGGTGATGGGTAGTCGGGAGTCTATCGGCCGACCGGAAACGCAGCTGTCCCCCAGATATTTCTCGTTGGTCAGGGTGACGTCCACGTCCGGACAGCTCGGTATACAGGGGTTACTACCGTTGATCAGGGCTGGGTTAGGGGTCGGCGGGAGTGGTTGTTGACTCGTGATCAGCGCGTTCTGGCTGGCCAACAGCAAGTGACTGTTCCGTAGAACGTTACCGCTGTTCTGCAAGAGCGGGCTGGTCACGTTGCTGCATCGGGACGGCGTGTGGGTCGCTATCGAGAGCGGGACACCCTGGGACTTGGCGAGTAGGGCTCGCGGCGTTCGATAACCGCCCAAGACTGCCCTGGAGGGCTTGTCCTGGACGCGCAGTATCGCCCTCGGGTCCCGGTAGTCGAGATAGTCGAGATGATGAGGCGCGGGGGCGCGCGTACGATGCAACTGCTGCGGCTGTCGTTCCCGTAGGCTGTGTCGCTGATCGGGATTTCGTACCTCGATCGTCGGCGCCTGGCCGGGATGGTGGCTCGGCAGATGATTGTGCAGCTGCGAGTGCGTCACCGCTTCCGGCAGGTCCTCGTACAGCACCGCACCACCCGCGCTACCCGTACCACCGTGCGGCTGACCCTCCCCGAGTACCCGACTTCTTCCACCCGCGGCTGCAACAGCCGCTGCGCCCGCTGTACTCTTACACGGTAACAGGTTCTGCACTTTCCTCTTGTGCCTGCAACAGAAAACCACACCCGACACGTTAAATCACTGTTCACTGATAAATATCAAGCCGAAAAAAATTGTATTTGTAGCCTTTACAGAACATAGGCATGCAACAGGTGTAAAATTCTTTGTTCTTCCAGAAAATTACGAACTACAATGTTTTAATCTTTGCAACCATAAAGTAAATCATGGTGCAGTGGGTTAAAGTAAGGGGATCAAGTTGGCCTCCTTCATCTCCTGCGATGAGGGAGGTTATCCCAGTGGGAGATTTCCACACGTAAAAAAAGGAGGGTTAACGTAACTGGTACCTTGTTCTAAGTCAAAGTAAATGTTAGATAAATATAGCCACACTAGATCGCGCTTTCGACGGCGTTACCGAAAAGACGTAAGAGGCGGATCTATACAAATTAGACAACACCGGAATTCATGCAGCGATTACGAGAGTCGACTGTATGATCTAACCAGAGAACAATGTATGTGATGCGTGCTGTGTACACGGCATAGGAGTAAAGACGAGCACATTTAATGTGAAAAATAATCAATTTGTTCCATAAGTGAAAAAGTGTCTTGTTTCAATACATAATAGTAAGTAAAAGCCGCATAACTCCACTATAGAGCTCGCGTTTTAATGGACCTTCAAATGGCTCCGCGACCTTTGACCGATCGTTAAATAATCGACTGGCCTTTAGCAGCGATCGATGGTGTAGAAATTTGTGGCTCGGCTGAAACGGGCCAGTTTTTGCGTCGGACGGAAAAAGACCTGGCCGATTGGAGTGCACGGGACCCGAAACTGTGTCGAATAAACAGAAAGAAATTGGAACGCAGTAGCACGGTACGATTTCGTTTTGGTCCCGTTCCCCAGAACTACCATCGAGGATTCCAGCGACGACGACGCGGCTGGTCGACAGAGTTCGAGAAGCTATGTTGATATTCGCCGTTGCGTCGCGTTCTAACTTTCCGGCCATCCTCTCGCTCGCTCGCTCTCCTTCTCTCTTTCCTTTCCGTTCCCACCCCCTGCGCAATGGTTCTCCCGTCGGCACACCAGATTAGTTCGGAGCTCGTTGCAATTGTTTGTTCAGACAGGCTTTGGTGTAGCTGCCGCCCGGCCCGGAGAGCTTTTCTCAATGTAAACTTTAATGAATTGGGAGCCGTCTTTGGCTGACGTTCCCGTGGAGCCACGCGGTCGAACGGCGCATATTTATTCGCACGTTTCGCCGGTGCGAAATTCGAAGAGATTCCTATACTCGATCCGACGAGGCGAGTCGCTGTAGACAAACAAAACAGCGCGCGTCCTTCGTTGATTTATCTGAGAAATGTATCTTCTGCTATGCTAAAGTGACAACTACGTGAATTCGTTTACCTTCAGTGACTTGGTTCGTTCGGCGAAGTGTAGTGTCGCTGCTGGCACTGCTTAGGAAGACACCTACAGTCGCGGACAAAATTAAGAGGACACCCTTTAAAAATTAGGCGAGGACTCATACCGGTCCTCTTCTGTCCAGACCTCAATGACACTTAATATGTAATTATTTTCCATACCACCATACCATCATAAGTTCCCGATTGCTCATCTAGCTAGTACATCGATCCCAGTGTTTAATTTCTCCGAAGGGAGACCGGGCGACCAGATTGAGACGCCACACCGATAACAAGACGTCTCCGGGAAAATGATAAAGAACCCTTCAGCGACGCAATAATTCATCAGAAACCCTCGCGGTAGAGACGGACAAATTTCTCGGGCCGGTAAAAAGACAAGGCGAAGGAATTTCTCGTTAAGGATACCCACTATTACAATGGGAACAGGTAGATCCCAGTCTCATCCCGTGGAAAGTTCCCGGGAGCAGGAAGGGTAGGCGGGCCAGACCCACGATTTGCGGCTTGCCGTCAATCTCGCCTACCATCTTCCAGAGGTGTACCCGTACACGCGAACAGAGATCGTGCTTTTACCCCTCACCGACAGACCAACGCGAAAACCCGTGCTCCCCTGTTTCAGTCGGTACACCATGCCGCCATCGTACCGGGGCAAAGTAGTTTACCCTTCAAGTTTTAATTATCTAATTAACTCCGTCAGTTCGATAATATTTGCCTGTGTAATTAAACCGCCAACTAAGGTTAACAACTTGCGGCGCACTTCCAATAGTAGGTCGTCGTCGAGGCGAATAACTCAGGGGGGAGAACAAGCGGCCGATATCGGCTGCTGCGCTTGCTAGGAGGAACGGGGGGAGGGATATCCAGGATGTACAACCGGCGAACTAATTGCCGGAACAGTGACCTCTTCGCGGAGGGGAAACTCTTTGCGAGAAACTGGAATAACGGGTTACACTTCGGACCGACGGCGATCGCTTCGCAGACGCTGTTTTCACTGAGGAAGTTCGCGATTCGGGGCTCTTTCCGCAGAAATACGTTGGGAGGAACAATATCCAGCTGCCCGGGGAAATTATTCTTATTTTTGTAGCGAGATAAAATCCGTTTTAACATCACGGGTATCTGTAAGATTGGAGTTTATGTGACTGTGGAGTTTATGCATTTGTTATAAAAATTGATAAGCGAAATATAGAATTGTAAAAAAAGACAACACATAAAATCGTCATAATCCTGCTTCTGCATCCCTACGGACACTAATCTTTTCTGAAAGATCGAACTCGTATCAGTCGATAGGGGTAGGTTCGGCTGAACTAGGGTCTGCAAAACCTGCACCGTCGATGTAAAGCAATCGAGGGCTAAGGAGCTGCTTCCCAATCTAGAGAATCTCGGCGAGGTGCAAGTCGATGGGTTCGTGTGCCGCGTATAATTAAACGCGAAGATACTGGGAAACGAGATTAGTTCGAGCGGCAGCGGCCGGGTCCTAAAAGATTACGGTCGTGTGCGGGCAAAGAGCCAGTTACATCGTAAAACAGGAGGCCGAGGCGGTTAAACGAGGGACCAGGGTACGACCTCCGGGTTCCGGGGAACTCGGCCGGTGCCCCCCGTCGGCGTTCCCCGCGGAGAGAGCTGTTCGTGGCTCTGGGTTTCACGGTCCGAGAGAAACATCGCGGGCGCGGGTTCACGCCGAGCCGGGTCTGGACAGAGAGACGAACGTAAACTAGCCATCCGGCTCTTCTACCGGCAAGATTTCAATTTGCCTAATGCCGTCGACTGTCAGCCATGGCGCGACCACACTTAGCGGCGCTCTTAGCGAGCCGGGCACGGTTCGTGAGCTCTCTTCAGGCTCCGCAACAGCTCCGGGGCTCTGCTTACTCGGATTCGCCATCCGTCCGAGAGCAGCGTACCGGATGCGAGCCGCGCAACTCGGTTCTCAATCGCCTCTGTTGTCGACCAACTCACAATCAGCATACTTTGCTCTCGGCCCCTTTGCTTTGCCGACGACGTGTTAATGTGAGTTGGTTGGTGTTTGAAGTCGAGTCACTGGGTTTGACGCTTTACATCCAGAATGGTAGATTCTTCAGTAATCAGAAAAAAGTAGAGAAAAGGTTGGGGGAATGTTTAGTAGAACATGGGCTGCGGGAGTTCCGTAGGGTAAATGTTGCAAAATCGTTTTCGTGGAACTTTTGTTGAACAGACTCTAAAGTAACATGATGTTGCATAATAATGAACATTTTTGCCCTGTTTGAATGAGCACAAAGACTCCCAATACTGTTCTGCCATTGCTACTAGATAATGTTAGCGATAATCTTGACTTCCCTCTATAAGACCGTGTCCAAATGATCACTAGGATCAACAGCTACCGCGATGTCGCTGTGTAGTTTGATCGAACTAGGCGCCTGGAGTAAATATTGCGCTTTCATTCTCTGGGTGCATCGTCTCGAATAAATCCGCGGGATTTATGTCTGTTTTCCGGTGACACGGTAGAACGACACCGGTTCAAACAATTGTCGCGGTATCGCGTGCGGCCGATGCGTCGCGCCGCGTCGGGGCCAGGGCACTTCAAAGAAACGCGCGCAAACCCGCGCGTGGATGCGTACGGTTCGCCGAATCGGCGGGCATAGAGTACGCGGCGGACGGTCGTAAAGCTCTTGTCCGCGATGAGAAGCACTGCCGAGCTGAATGCACCTGGAACAGGCGAGTCGTGTTCGTGATCGCGCACCCGTGCTAAACATGGTATCGCGAGCTTGCGGTCGTATAACGGACCATAAAGCGCTTTGTGGACTGGCGACCCTTCGAGCACCGGCACACGCGTTCGACGAAGGGCTTCGCTCTACCCCTTGTGGCGTCTCTGACTCTCTCTCTCTCTCGGCGTCTCTCTCCAATCTGTTATTTTTCACGGTTTCTCCGCGGACGGGGAAACCACCAGTACGAGAAACAGAGCCGATAAGTCAATAAATCCCGAGGATTAACGAACAGAAAGTTGCGGTTCTCGTCATTGTTCACCGGGACCCCTTTTCTCCCTCCGTGGAAAAGCGATTCGATCGCGAAGTCGTGGATTCGCCGGAGTTGGATTAGCTCCAGATCCTCCCGGTCGCATTCAAGGACCCACGCAATCCACGCCGTCCGTTATGGTATGCGATCCGCTGATGGAAATTCACGATGGCGCAGCAATTAGTACTCCGGGATTGAATATCAGGACGCCCGGCTATACAAGACGGGCCAAGTTCCCGACGGATTCTACCCCCCGAGAACCGTCTCACCCCACCTTTTCGGGAGCATCGAAAACCCGCACGAGATTGCTCTTAATGGATTTCAACCAGCCATCGCCCACCGTGTAACAGCCTCCGCGGAAACAGACGGAAATTTCCGGCTTCTAATCAAACCTGCCGACGACCATCTACACCCCCGCTTTTGTGCTCACCCCTGGCAACATCCCTTCGACATTTTCGCGATTTTTCCTGAATGCCCCATATCTCGTTTTGTGCTCTTAAAGACGTCTTTCAGTTTGCTACTTTGAGTGTCGTTCGTTATTTTCCTTCAAAGACGTTACATCGTATCAAAATGACTTTTGGAAACAGTTTGTTGCTGGTGACATCAAGAGCTAGTTATGAACAAGAATGACAGTACTTGATAATGATAGTGGATTATATCACGCATACGATGAAGCTCATACTTTTATGTAAAAAAGTTGAAGTTGAGGGATTATGTAGTCACGGGGCAATTTATACAGATTAGCACATTGTACCTTCATTCTGAACTGTAGACGCAAGAATAGCTTCACGATTGCTAGAGGTGCGAACAAATATTCATTATCACGTTTGTTACCTACACCTTATAACTGAAAGCTTGATATTCTTGATAAAGCTTGAGGAATTTACAGCTTCTATGTGACAATATCGTTTCTCATGTTTTATAAGAGAATAGATTGCATTTAAAAGAATATTGTAACTATGAAGGCTGGTGATGAACGTGTTCAGGAGTTGTTCAAAATAAAAGAGAACGGTATACAAATAGTGTCTTTCTATAAATAATTATCTGAGAGATTGCGAAGGCAATGAAATTTTTGTAACTAGATTGTCAGCAGTATATTCGTGTGTTCACATCGTCCTATATAAATTATGTTTATTTTTCTGAAAATGTTCTAATTTTTTAAAATATTTTCCCTTTAAATAAAACATAAAAACTGACCTTCTTTCAATTTTTTCATCGCAATTTTAAAAAATCATGTAGTGAAGGGTTAAACTGTTAATCGATTTTACACATTTGATGAGATATGCGTCGGATAAATTTTTAAGATGGTGCGTCGTGGTATTAAAAGAGTCGTAATCGTCGGTGTAGATGTAGGTGATGAAGACGTAGGCAGTTAGCAGGGTAGGCCAGTGCACATTGCGTAATGAGGATGACACCGTGCGACATTCTCCCCTGAACCTCGGCTCCTCGACCCGTTCCTTCAGAAGCAACGACCTGGGAGGTGAGGCGAGGCGAGGCGACGCGAGGCGGATTCGTAGTCGCTAAGCGCTGAATAGGTCATTTAAGCGGAGCTTTTAACTCGAGCTAATTAACTGCCCTTTCTGTTTCTATCTGGCTTCGGCGCGTGCAAGCTACCTAGGTCTTTTGCTCCGTTCCAGTCGCTTTCACGGGCCGACTACTCGTCGCATTACACGGTGCGTGCGCTCTCCCCCACCCCTGACACGCGAACGTCATTCTGGAGGCTGTGACACGACCCCCAGTCACCCGCAGACTTTACCCTGGAACGTTGCGAACAAGTTCGGGACATTTCTAGGAGAACTCTCTAACTTCGCCGCGAGCGAAGTTGTAGGTCGCCGCTGCATTGATCATCAAAAAGTTAATTATTTTTCGCCAGGAGTGTTGCTAAAAAATTTGTAACTTTTATAGAACCTGTTCTTTATTGTTTATGTTTATGTCTGTAAACTCTGTATATGAATGATGCTCTTAGAAAAAATATGTATCAAATATTCCTGCAAGTATCATCAGTTTTGAGGGCCACTTTTCCCTCTTGAACGTTCGTCGAAAAAATATGTATCAAATCTTCCTGCACACTTCGAAGTCCGTTTTCACCCCCTAGCTGCAAATGATCGTAAAAGAAATACCTATCAAATATTCTCATAAGTTTCATCAACTCCGAGGACCATTTTCACCTTCCATATTGAAGTGATGTTCGTGAAAGAAGCATATGTCGAATATTTTCGTGAATTTCATAAAAATCCGAGGAACCACTCGGCGACACCCCCTTATATTTCTTTCCAATTAAATAGAAGTGCAGATAGAGAGAGAAAAGTAGTGGCGGAGGGCGTGCTTCACGTTGACCTAAATCGCGGGCGTTTGGAACAGCCCAAAATGTCCGGGGCACGTTCAGAAATCGCATCAACGGTATTTCACCCGACGGAATAGCCAACTTCACGTACGCGGAACCCGACACCGGAAGCAGGAACCGGTTAAAGCCGCCTCCATCGCGGTATACACACCGGCGCGCCGACAAGCGCATCGGATTTTGAAGTTTACTTGCCGGCGGAGTTTCTCGTAAGCTTCTCGAAACTACAAATTTTGCATATCAATGCGCGTGGGTACACCCAGCCTGTCGACTCGATAAACGACTTTCCACCCTTGGCCCCAACCTCCTCCGCCTCAGCCCCTCCTACTCCTGGGATTGCACTATTCTATCACCCCGTCGGTAATATCGTCGCGTCTCCATCCCTTGTATCCGCGGATATACAGCCATTCCCCTGCCCCTGCTCCACGGCGAATGCGTGTTTGTTTGAATTGGCCCAAACAGGAAAGACGTAATTTCCTTATAGCTGAAAATCGTATCCGGTACTCGGATCCTTATAGTATAAATCGAGATTAGAGCGCTTCCAATCTGTCTGCTGATCACGATAGTCGAATGATAAATAACCACGCGAAATTACTTCTTGTTTGACATTGAATGACCGAGTTTGACATATCCTAACGCAAATACAAACTTTAACGAGACCGACAAGTATGACTGTTTGTAGGTTGTGCTCTGTTTATCTGAGTTTATGTGCACGATGTTTGGCAATGTTTGTATACACCAATAACAAGTCTGTATGATTGAAAATCTTGTCTCTATCATTCCAGTATCCTTCGAATCAAATGGTGAACAATAATTCTCAACAGATGTCCCAGCTTGTGGTTATTTGCCCCAATTTGACCCAGTTTGAGTGCCCGACGTTCCAAACACAGTTGGCACTCGCGACTATGAGGGTTTACGGAGGTAGAATTCTTTCGGACCGATCTGATACCCCGCGGCAATCGTGCGATCAAGGATTCGGTGTCCGGAGGAACACGAATCCCAGTCATTTATCACGACGGGAGAGCGTAGCCGCGCGTGCTCCGCCCATCCGCCGTCGAGCAAAACCAAATTCATCCCCCATGTCCAGGTCATACAAGCAGGGATATTGTTTCGGCGCTATCGCGGCGGCCGTAGATGGGTACACGCTTATCAGGAAGTGTTAGCACACTGGAAGCATTATTCCTATCCGGTCAAGTGGCCTGCCGTGCACCGGTTATCGGCGACAAACTGATCCGGGCACTGGTCTGCCTCTCTCTCACCTCTCTCTCTCTCTCTCTCTCTCTCTCTCTCTCTGGACCCGCACTCGTCGATGTGCATGCTCGACCCTCCGTGGACATAGGATACAGTCATCCAACGACCCGGTAACGTTTCCCTATGTGAACCTCCCCGGAGAAACCGGAAGCAAACTCCATTGGAAAATAGAATGTCCTTTGCGAAGTATCCGACACTTTTTGCAATGTTTTAAGGGTATGTTTTGGGATTTTCCTGTAATGAACTAAACAAAATATACATGTGAGACTTTACAGACTTGTTTATACATACTTGGACCATGTTCATGATCTTTTACACATTCCTACTGCTTATTGTGAAAACTGTAGTAATTATTTAACGAAGTAGCAGACTACTTTCCTCTAATGGTGTCAGGTTCAAGACATATTTTTTATAAATATATAAAATTCCACATACTAGTGATAACGATACATAAAAATTCAGGAATGCAGTACACACGTGGATAATCGCTTATATAAATTTTCAGAAAGATACGTTTTTTGGTGGAATCAGAAGAAATTCTTAAAACGTGCCCAGAATCAAAGTGAAGAATCGTAGCGTTCTTTGAACCGAACGAATACATTCTCATTAAGGGTCGCGAAGTGTTTGCAGGACGGGACACGAGTTGGAAAGCTGTTTGGAAGTTTGGTAAGGGTGGGCGGATCGCGACGCTGCTTAATATTTAACGGCTTAACGCGTCGACACGAAAATCTCTGGCCGATACTTTGGCGAGAGAGAGAGAGAGGGAGAATTGGCTTCGAGGGGTGGTGTCGGTTGGAGCCGATGAAAGTCTAAGGGCGGAAAGTAATCTCAGCCGTTGTATATAGACGCGTAGGTGTGCGCACGTGCCGCGGCGCTGCTTGATTGAAACACCGCGGATATTTAAATTGCGAAACTTTAGGAATAAATTTACGCGCGGGTCCGCTCCTCGGCGCAGTTTATCTTCCTTTTTTCGGATTTACCTAATGAGCTGGCGGCCGACCGGACAAACACACTTGGCGGAGTGATTGAAATACGCGAATCGTTCTTTTATTGCTCTAGGGACTTCGCGAGTAACTTTTGGTCGATATTCACGACCGTCATTCATCGTTACTTCGAAAGTGCACTTTTGAAATGTTCCGCTAATGAGCTAAACAACATACGCGGATAAAACAGAGAATTTTTATACATCGCTGTTCTAAAAATTGTAATAATTATTCATCGAAAAAACAAACTACTACCCCTCGAGTGGTCGCAGATATTTTCAATAAATGTTGAAAATCCCACAGTCCCAAAAGACAATGCGCGAATTCGCGTGGAATGTACGTCGACATCGCGACAGTCCGCGGTTTTAATTGTCGCGAGCCGCAGAGAGAAAGAGGCTATTAATCTTGAAGCCGCGATGAGATAAGCGTTGAAGGATATCGTAGTAGGAGGTGAGTTTACCCAACCGACTGGAAATTAGCACGGTCTCGTTTCCGAGTCGAATATCCGTGACCGGTTCCTTGTCCCCCGGGCTAATCCGTTTTATCGGCGATCCAATCCGAGAAGGGACACCTAATCTCCGACTGGCGCGAGCAACGAACCTACTCGGCCGTGACTAATCCGATACCAGCGCGGCGGCAGGATCGCGGACGAGGACCGTCGAAGACGTTGCAGTCTGCGGCCAAGTCGCTGGACCAGTCGCGAGAGAGTTTCCAGACGGGAATAGACTCTAGCAGAACCGGAGATACAGCGGCCGAGCAAGAGAGAGAGAGAGATAGGCAAGTAGTCCCGGGGTTGGTAAGTGAAACGGAGCTTGATTAACCAGCCGTCCGACTGAGCCTTCGCCTCCAGTGAAGTTCGAAACACGATGAAAGCGAGCAACGTAATGACCTCAAAGGTGGCTGCGAGCCCCGTGGAAGGTGTGCGGAGTCACGTCGGACCCGACGTACGATCTCACGGAGTTGTACAATGTCCCTCGAGTGGTTCCCACTTGGGACAACGAAGCCCGTTGTGCATTACCGAAAGATGGACGCGTAGACCAAGCCCGGCAGCCTTTGACGGCAGACGTTAACGTTGTTCCACCTGACTTTGGACCTCATCGGTTGTTGGCTTCTAGCTGGAGTGATGGGTCCCCTTCTTTGGCACTCCCTCCTCCAATCGCTCCCATTATCTATCATAAGCTGCTCTTGGCTTGGGAGAGTTTGGGGATCTTACTAGCAGGGCCTTTCTCTGTGGTTAATGCCTTTCTGAGTAGTTGGCAGTTTGTTCTCATTTTTAATAGGTACAGGTCTTTCTTTGATGTAACATCTATTCTCCGTTCTGTATCACTTTAAAATAGCTTGCTTCAGCAATGGCTATCAAGCACACATCTTTTTGTACCTCGCCTGCTAGTGTTCTGTCTGATAGTTTATGAATTATATTGTTCTGTCTGCGTGAAGAGTTTCATCCCAACCATAGTTTGTACTCTGCATTTTCAAGTACAGTTTGCAGACTGTGTGCATAAGACGAGGTTCTTTCAGACGATGCCAGCTTTTCAGTGGTCTACCTGTTCGTGTATTACTACTATGTTGTGTATATCTGTATATCTTCTTACCGTTAATAGCTTTGTGTTCCTTATATATATTCTCTTGTTACCCAATTGTTTCTTGAAGCATATATTTTCCAAAGCCATTGATCGTTATATTGGTGTCTTATTTCAATTACGAACCTTTCAAAGACATCTTAATCCCAACCCTGAACCAGCCTAGGATCATCCCAAAAAATTGATCGAGACACCGTCAGTCGCTCTAGGATTTTCCCCGACTCTCAAGCGATATCCTTGATCCGTCACCGACACGGACACCCAGGATCGACTCGGCCAGCTTCTCCTCGCGAAGAAAACGCCAGGGTCCCTCATCGCGGGGGATGATCGAGAAGCACAGGGCAAGAGGTCACTGTTTGTCGCGGCTAAAAGCATCGCCAATATTATGTGGACGTAGTATCGAGTGTCGTTGCGTCTGGCTTGGTACATCCTTCGGTGTCCGATTACCGTTTACGTGTCCCGAACGAGCATCATCCTCCGATTTCGAAGGATAACGCGCGGCTCTCGCGTTCCCGGGCAACGGAGATTACGATCGGATGAGTGGATCGTTTCTTTTTTGGCTTTCTCTAACCGCTGAAACTCCTTTCTCGATCCAGAGGGAGTGAAAGAAAGAGGGAGAAAGATCCTGCTCGCAAATAAAGGGATTTCCGGGCGAGATAGCTGCGATTTCAAGGGCAAATCTCTTTCTCTCTCTCTCGTGAGACGATCGATGGAGATAAAAATTCCTCCACGATCTCCGACAGTCTCTTCCGATTTCTTTTCGTTGCTAGACGATTTTTTCAATCACGGTCTCCAGTGAGAATTTTCCGGATCGAAAATTAATAAAAACTCCAGCCATCAACCACGAGGACCTCGATTTTCACCGAGAGCGATTCAATCTGCGCGTCTGCGCGAATCTGGGTCAAGGGTCGACCGGTTCGCTGGAAGGGAATCCGCATTTCAGGAGCATCACGTTGACGTCCCGGCAGACTTTAATCGCATCTGCAGCGTACGTTCAGCGGCCTGTCACTCGTCAGGTTCGAGCCTCGAATTCGATTTGCCCGGCTCTCGATCGTCTCTCCATCCCCTCCTCCCTCTCTCTCTCTTTCTCTCTCTCTCTCCCACTTTTCTCCGCTCTCTTTGCCTGGCCATTCCCGAAGCTCGCGGTTCTTTCCCTAGCGTTCGCTGAATATTCAGAAGGCGTTCGTTCGATGGATAGCTTAGCGGGCCGATAAAAGCCGGCGAGAAAAATCGGACGGAGAGGAGCCGCCGTCAGTATTATGCCGCTGCAAGACGAGGAAATTAGCTGCCGCCAGTTTTAATATCCGTTTTATTTTATCGAAGCAGACGGTCGACTGGACCCTCCTTCTCGCGAGACACACCGCGGAGATCGATCCCCCAGATCGCGAGACACAAAGACCACCGAGGGGACCGGCCAGACGATCCAACCAATTTCCTACGCAAGGATTATTTGCGGGGAAATTTAATTCGCGCGGTTTCCGAACTACCCCAGCCTCCACGTAATTTAAGACAGTAGTCGCCGGTCCTTTTTTATCGGGCTTATCGCTTAATTAGAATTTTTCGTCGCCAGACCGCTTCGAGAAGGGTCGAGGCCTCTCGGGTGGAAATTCTATAAGAGATACTCTCCATGGAGATGACGAAGACACTGTGGAAAACTTTACAGCAGTAGGTGCAAAAATAATCTTTCAAAATTTTCGTGTTATAAAAATTAATAACTTTTGTTATTATATAAAAATTCATAAGAATGAATATTGATAAGAAATTCTTGGAAGTTTGTGTGGTTCAGCACGTTATAGCATTGTAGCCCGGGCCCTTTGCGTTTCCTTCAGCGGGTGTAAATTCGTTAAATGAATTCACCTTACTGGAGGAGGACCGGTGTCTAGCCGTTCGCGCGCCGTCGACGTACCTTTGCCTCGAGATTACTAAATAGACCGTAACGGGGGATGTTAGGCTCGCTAGAGAGCTAAATCACCATTAAATGATCCCCCTTTCCACCCTCTATCTGGTTTTCTTCCCTGTCGCTGGCTCGCCCTTCGCTACAGCCACCATTCTAAATGACGATCTCCTCTGAAACGGGGTCAGGTACGCTGCCAGGCTTCTCATTATTGCTACGCGAGGGAATAATTAAGCGAGGACGAGATTAAGAGGTTCGCGAGCATCAGCCATCACCCGCGGGTCGCCTCTTACGGGGGAGCGTTTTTACCTTTGCGAGGTTCTCAAGGACGCGAAACAGGTCTTTCGAGACGCCTGCCGCTTAGGATACTCTCTCGCATTATCTACGATGACACTTGCTTATACACTTCAGGGAATCGGTTCTGTCCCACGTCGGGACAATCGACGAAGAACACCCCTAAATTATTACCTTGTTCAACGGATTCAAATATTTTACTTAGAATCTGATGCTTGATTCAAGTTTGGTTCATAAAAAGTTTTTGTTTGGGCAGAGACTCGTTGAATTTTTAAGAATAATGTTGCATTATTTTCAATCGATTAAAACAATTAAGAAAGGAGACAATTTTTATTTTACATACATATAAGCCTACAATCTATAAGTATTCGCGAGGTAAATGAATTTATTGTGTTAAATATGATTATGAAAGACTCCTTCGAATGATCTGAATTGGCTTCCGATTCAAGCAATCTCGGATGAAGAATGTATCGAACCAGCTCATCAATTAAATGCTAGCAGCTTTCTCAGCTGTGGTTGCCAACTTGCGATTAGTTCTGTGGGTAAAAGGGCAAAAGTCGAGCGAAAAAACAGTGCGGGATCTCTATTTTTTCGAGAAACAGAGGAGACAGCGAACAGAGCATTAACAAGACCGGCTAGAGTCTCCTCGAGAGGGTTCAACCGAGTCTGAATTCGATTTTCCCTCCTATCTCGCCTCGGTTCCACGAGTAGTTAGCATAATTCTGTTTATGAAATTCTGCGAACTCTCTCTCTCTTTGTCGTCTTTTTCCTCCATCTCTCTCTCTCCCTCTCTCTTACACACACTTGCTTGTTCTCTCGGTTTCATCGTTCCGGGTCGTCCTTTTTTGCTCGAGGATCTCGCGCTTCGGTTTGTAATGTTGCTCTTTCCAACCTGGGAAAACTGGCTCGACACAAAAGACGAGGAAGGGCAACGGTTTTAATGGTCGGTTCGATGCGCGAACAACGCGACCAACACCGACTATTCCCATTCCGCAATCACCGCCAATGAGCTGTAATTATCGGTGTAATCGAATTCTATTCGGAGCCAGCCTCAGAGCATTAATTCAACCGGTAACTCGCCAAAGAACTACTCCCGTCAAATTTCCATTTGTCGCGTTGCTGCGGTCGCGGCAAATACGCGCGCGACTAATGGGAATTTACGAAGGCTTCTGGCCACGGTAATTGCTGTTAACCGACCGCCCCTCATGCCTCCCTCGATCGAATCAATCTGACAGTTTATTAAAGATATTCCGAGATCCGTCGCCATTTGACATGAAGGATAACTCTGTTGTTCAAATTATAATGATATACTTTTCTACGCGTATAGTGATCTACGACTCAAGGTCATTCAAGGTTGTCGAAGGCCAACCGCGATGGAAAATATTCTACTTTGGGGAACTGCCCAAGGATGTGTCTGTGAATATTTGTGTCATCCAAAGAAAATGAATATCCCCTTCACAGGATCATGTTGATCAAGTATCTCTAAAACTGAGCCATCCATTAAGACATCCCTTGCACTCAAGTTAACGTAGTAGCTGAAAATACTGAATAGACTACATAATCGTCAATCTCATGGACATAGCAAACGAGAGGCTGCAGATCCAGCATTATCCTCTCAGAAACGTTATATCAAGGAAAACGATGCACCCAATACATTCGATTGTCAGAAATCAGCGCATTGCGTGAAAGTTGTGCCAAGGCGGGTAGGTTCTACTGGAATCGTTCTGGAGGCCATTCCATCGGGATTCCCATGGAACCGGTCGCGACTGCTGGCTCATCCTTGCCGGTCCAATACTCTGGTGGTTGCGTGTACTACCATAGCGATGGCAGTCGATAACCGAAGGAATTCGTGGCTTCCGGAAGACGGTGGCGTCGCGATCCGCCGACAGACGTCCGCCGGCAGCCATGAATCCAGAACTCGGGCCGCAGAGAACAGAGGCGAAATTGCCGGCGATACGCCAATAATTCGCGAAATGCAATTGCGCATCGGCGGGTCGGCCGATATGCAGCGGCTCCTTGTCCGCAGGACAGACTCTGCGGTCCGAGGGAAGATCCGGGATCTGGGGTTACCTCTCTCTCTGTCTCTCGGCGCGACGTCGCCCGTCGACGTTCCCTCGAGTGCGGTTCGCATACTCGACATAGCATAACTGGCGTAACGTCGCATTAGACCAGCTCGGCGAGCCCTTGCGTGCGGCGACTAATCGAGGACTACGCGTGCACCGGCTTACATTAACGCGCGAGGATCCTCGCTCTGTGTATTAACCGACTCTGCACTCCGCCCGGATATGCATGCAAACGGATTGCAACCAGTCGCAGGTGCAACGGTGGAAACGCTTCCTCGATCACACGACGCGATGACCCCGATACACCATGCTCGGGCTCTTGGTGTGACTACTTTGCAGATAGATTATGTTTAGATTCGTATATTTTTATCTTATATCAAGATCCTTCAGGATGGGGTATTTTTGCATTTTTTGTTCTGCAACGTGACGATGTACTGCAGTTGCAGAAAATAATGAAAGTCTTTGCTAAAGTGTAACACTGAACTAACTACCAGAAATATCTATGTTATTCATTTGTAATAAATTTAGAAAGTCGCGAAACAGTGTTTCCGCAATATTTCTGCTGTTGAGTCCACGTATCAACTGTAATCTCTTTGTACAAAAAAAAATGAAGTAATACGTCATTCGTGAAGCCAGGTCAGCAGCAAAATAATACCGCGAGGTTAGCCACGTCCGCACACAGTGATCGATCCCGCTCGTACGCCGGACGCGGCGCGTATGAATATGGATCAGCTGATCGAGTGGCGGGGCGTATCCGCGGCGCAATGGTTGTATCTTCGCGCGACTAGCCGTCCCCAGGCAAGGTACACGGTGTTAATTAATTCGCGTAGGTAACCGAGACACGGGGTCACGCGAATGGAATCGTTTTACCCATTCGGTGTAGAGGCCACCCGGTGGGATTTCGACGGACGATAATGCACCGGGAAACTGGGGAAGGGTGTTCACTTTCGGATTACCGGCTGGGGGAAACGTGAATCCATTCCGGAAGGATAAGCGTAACAGAGGTATCCGTTACCGTTGCGGTGACACGTCGTATTCCTCCGTAATTTCCGTGAGCCGGCTCGTAACTGCGAGAACGCCTCGTTTTCTTATTTTGATGCCTGGGATATCCTGGTATCTGGGTCACCGTGCGACTTTCTCGTCGGAAGAAGAATCTAGCTTGATAGCTAGCTAGGCTAGGTAGCTAGCTGATTCTTTCTCTCGGGTGGTGCTCGACTCGTTTTTCCGCGGGTTGTCTCGACGATTTTCTTTCCCAATTACCGGCGGTGAAAGCCCGGCACAAAGAGCCCGACGGGTGAACGACCGTCCGCGACGCGCGAATCCACCGGGTACAACGCGGATGAAAACGTAACGAGACGAGCACCGACGCTGAATGAGACCGCGAAACTAACTGGGGCCGCGAGGATCGCAGGTGTGCGGGCTAAACGAGACGCTTGCAGAGACGGGCTGGAGCAGTGCGGAGACGAGCGGGTTTCGTCTCGACGAGAAAGGACGCCACGCCGCATCGGGATGATAACCGGGAGGCGAGCGTTAGAGCGTTCACGAGCGAGCAGACCCGCGAGCTGCCCCCTCGCTAACCAAAGGCGGAATCGAAAGGCTAAAGGGTCGTCGCTGGGGCTCTCGTTGGTTGGGGCTGCTTCTATGGCATTCAACGGGGATGCACGCGCGGAGACAATGACTATGACGTAATTATAGGCAGTTAGGGTAATACTCCCGGCTGCGAGGCTGCGATGGAATGGGATTAGAATGACGGCGGAGTTTGCTGCACTCCCTCGTGTCAGCGGTTCTCAGTGACCTCTCTTCTATCCGTTGGTGTACAGTCCTTAATTCGTAGAACATTGTATTCAACCTGGGAAAACAAGCTCGCACCGAAGCAATTTAGGACAGTATCGTATGGTAAACAATCTTGTAATGCATTGACCGTCCAGCTCCAACAGTTTCAAAGCGTTTGCTAAGTGACCTTTTGCATGAAACCGAGTTGAGAATCGCTGCTCGCTTCCGCGGGCCGCGCTTGCAGATATATCACCGCGGGAACGGAATTATATCTACGCGCGGAACCACCATGGAGGAGCATCCGAGTGGTGGAACAAGGCTACGGTTACAGAGAACGAGAGACAGCGCCGGGAATGCACGGTGCACCGTGCCTCTAGCAGCTGGTATAAGGTGCGTCATTCCGGAAACAGGATCTGGTGCCGTCGTACACCGTCATAGGTGGCCCGCAAAACCAGCTTTGCGCGAATTAGGCCGGCGCTGTTGTAATTGAATCGAACCGCACCGCTTCCACCGAGAGCTGGCTGGCTGGCTCGATGGCTGCCTAGCTGCCTGGATGGCTAGCTTGTTCTCTTGATTCACGGGAAACTGTCGGAGAGACCTTCTCCTGATTCCCAGAATGCCACGTGGCGTCCCCGCGAACTTGCGAATTCGCGTTCAACGGACGTGTTCTTGGGTCGTACGCTTTCGCGACGAATTAGCGTACCCTGACGTAATCATAGACGTCAGGGGCTGGGTCTGAGTCCGAGGATGACACTTTAGGGAATGTACGGTGTAGGAGAATGGAGATTATTAGTTTCGTGTTTGTATCCCGAATGTTGAATTCGTCTCTGTTCGTGTTACAAGCGTCATTAACGTAAGAATCAATTTGTACCGTGCTACATACAGTAAAATTGCAATTAGAAGTTTATGTAATCGAACTAGTCGAGAGAACTTTCTGATCAAAGATGTATGAATATGTGTTAATTCGTCCAACAAATCGTATTGTATATGAATTGGTTTAGATGTATGAGCCGAACCCGGGGTCAAGAAACGGCAGAGGGAGCAATCTAAACTTGGCAGAAGAAAGGCCGAAAGGAATCGTCTCGAAGGTGTCGGAAGCGATTATGTTCGTAGTCGGATAGCGCCTAAAGACTGACAAGCCATTCAAGGATCGCAACTTTCGGCGTCAGTCGGCTGAATCGGCGTCACCCACACGTACAGAGAGAAATCTGGCGGGTGTCTCCGACGTTTGCGACGTCTAACCCGGGCACGGCGGTAGTAGCAGCAGCAGCCGCCATCCTCTAGAGCGACACTCCCGTCGCGTTGAATGCTGCCTCTCTCCTGACGGCCTGTCATCACCAATTATAACCCATTCAGGGCTGCCACGGGTTAAATTACCCATAGACTACCGTTTCCCCTCTCGCTATCTGCTGCTACGTATACAGAAACAACGAGCATGATTCACTGCTCCGTATACCAGTGGCGGTGCAGTGGCTGTGCGGTATAAGCGCGTTCATCCCTCTCTGAACGCCGAGCGAGGGAAGAGAGCCACGTTCCCGAAATTATCCAACGATGGACACACGAGGTGCAACTGCACGTATGCGCTTCCGGTGCGACTGTCCGCGGTGTCTAATGGCCCCCGGAGAACGGGACACAATGGACCCTTGATTACTAGCAGGGTAGGACACGTCGTCGTCGGGCTCCAAACAAACCCTGGCGTAAGTGAAAAAACCTTCGAGTCCCTGTGGAACCCGGGGAACGAATACCGAATGGAAGGTGATGCACGCCGGGTAGCTGCGAAGAGGAGAGACCGGTGTGTTTGAAGTGTGATCGAAACCGGCCGAGAACTAATTCCCCGGGTAAATATGAGAAAAAAGGGACCGGCTTTGAGGACTTTTTTGTCTTCCCGTAATTACCATTCGTCCTTCGGTCTAACGTCGACGCCTCCTCTCTTTCTTTCTCTCTCTTTCCGAAGAGGATCCTCGCAGCGTCATCCCGGTGTGAGTAAACCCTTTCCCTCTCTCGAGACTTTCCTTAACCGGCTCTATTTCGGATTTTAATTTCGCGCCCTGTTCAACGCCCTCGAGTGGCCGACCCGTTTTTACGATCGACGACGTTCGGGAGAAAATGATCCTCATTCAGCTAATTACCAGAGAAAAATGTCGCGATCCAGGCGCAAGTACTCGCGACAGATTTAATTCCCTGTCCCAGAGCTCTGACACCGAGGCTGCTTCAGCTGCTTCTTGCAGCGGCTGCGTTCCACGGTAATATCCGTAAGTGCATCTCGCGATTTTCTTGCGCGTGCACTTCCTACCAATGTCTCCAGGAATCTCTCTCTCTCTCTTTCTCTCTTCCTCTTTCACTCGTAGTGAGGTACGAGAGGGAAAGGAGGCGGAGACACCCGGGGCGCAGCGTTAACAAGCAATGACTGCAACGACGCCATTCGCCGTCGACGACCAGGACGACCGCGTCGACGACGAAGACGAGTGCACCGAGTGCACCGGCTCAACCCAGACGTCCGCCACTCTACATAATTGCTAGCCATTGTACGGTCTCTCTCTCTCTCTCTCTTTCTCTCTCTCTCTCTTTGTATGCACGCGTGTGTGTACTCTCGCAAGCTGCCAACCCGCCCCCGCACACTCGTCCCACAGCCCTGGCGATTCCCCGAGGCAAATAGATTTTTTACCGCAGCTTGCGACACCCCAGACCACGTCCTGGTGACCTCGGTGTCCTTCGAGTCGACTGGGACAACTGTACCACGTGCTGAAGAACAGATGGTCCCGAGACCTGCACTTCGTCTGGCGGAATCTTCGTTTCCTTTGATGCTCCGGTGTGAAAATTAATTAACCGGTTTTTTAACTTCCTCTGATTTTTATCCCATTGTCTGGTCGTACGCTTTGGGTTAGTGTCTTTTCTCGAGGTACATTGTCGGAAGTAGCTTATCTTCTTCTTCTAGACGAACCTTTGTTTGTTCATGCAAGAGATAATTCTAATTCATGTGATGGCTTTCTGCTGTTTGTGTGTTCCTTTAGTTGAACGTTATCACTGTTTATTACTCCGTGCCACGTTTTATCAAAGCCTCCGACTGCATAATAAATACTGAAGATTTTATACATTTATTACAGAAGTGGGTGGGTGAAGCTTGAAGCTGCAGAAATACTGAGAATTTAAGAACATCGATGTATTATTCTCAACGTATGTTGGAAATTAAAGGAGGATCAGCTGTGCCCTCTGCGTTAGAGGTTTGTTTTCTCAATGCTATCGACCCCGTTGTGATGCCATCGATGTTTAGTTAATGACAACGCAAGCGACATGACGTTCTTGTTTCTTCTATTCATTTATTTTTTTGTAAAGTGGAAAATAAATTATATCCTATAATTATTTAATATAGAAACGTTATTTTCAATAACGTATTCGCCCTTTTGTACACTGAGATATGTCCCAAGTTCGATTATTAATCTCTTATGCATTACATATTATAAATGAGATACAAATGATGAGATAACATCACGAGAGAACATTTCATATAAATTTTAGGGGCCTCGCTCTGAAAATGAATGTCCGGGACATTTCTTCTGAAACGTTCACACCCCAAAGCTTAAAAAATGTTCCACTCGAACCTGCACACTTTAAGCTTTCAGAATGAAGTGACCCACACATCGCACAGTCAAATAAACAGCCACCTTAATGCACCTCGTTACCGGAGCCGTTTTGTCTGCGAAAGAAATTCCCAGGAAATGGTCAATGACTGCTCGACGCCCGGTAATCGGATTTCCTTCGAATGAAGGCTGGCGGCACAGGAGACGGTGGATGGAAAGGGATTCGGTAACCGCTTGTTTGCCGTGCAAAACAACGGGGGGTTTGTTTGTCAACCGTCGTGTGGAATTCGAAACTGTGACGACGTCGCGGGGGTGTATAGAAGGGTTGGTCCGCGCGAGGAAATGCAAGAAGACGAGAGCAACTAGAACAGCGTCCCATCCTGGAAAGAGCAAGATAGAGGCTCTCCCTCTTCCACGGTAAGCGAGAGAGGGAGATAGAAAGAGACGCAGAAGGGAAGTGCTCATGCAATGCAGATCGTTAAAGCATCCCCGTTGCGCCGGTGACCCGAATGTGGCTTACGGAGACAGAGTGCGGGCCAGAAAGGTGGAGGGAAATACAGAAAGGAAAAAGGAAGAGGAAACAGACCGGCGGACTAGCGATCCCAGGCCCGTTCGCGTTTCCTCCCCCGCTGGCAATTCCTTGTTTCCCCGTTTACATCGTCTGGAATCTGTGCCGCGGCAAGTGGAACGTAAGTAATGCTATCCACCGCGCAACTGGAAAATATCGTCGAACGGACCGTATCCCGGAGAGTCGTTCTCCTTTTTGTCCTGTTTCGTTTCTGTTTCTTCCGGTGCTCGCCGTTCCTCCTGAGTATTTGGCGTTTATCGTTATTGCCCCCGCGAATCTCGCGCCCCTGCACATTCGAACTTTCGAATTAACGAGTACATACGACGGCGCAACTGTGACCCTCCACAGCGCGAAACGACGCTAGTTAAACTCGATTTTTGCCCGGTATGAACGTTCCTTAAATAAATTCATGGGTTTCTCGGGGATGATGCCAGAAAGCATCATCCCCTAAAATTGCTTCCTGCTGCATCTGGACCTTTGAATTGTACCAAATTATGTACGCTCGAAAATGCAACGGGTAAAAAGGCGAATTACGTGGGAAGAATGAGGAAATGAATTTCTAGTTTCCCGGGAGCTTTCTCCGGATTCCGGTTAACGCCGTTGAGATTTGAGAGGCTGATCGATCGCTCCTCGAGTGCGACACACTCCTGACACAGAGACACAGGGATGGGAGAGAGAAAGAGAGCGTTACAGGTACGTGCACTCCATCGCGTCGTCGTCGGCGGATTCAATTTGGGCCGCGCAAAGTATCGGATCAGCTTTAATGTTCGCCGATATTGAGCCCGCCGGTGTTTTCATCCGCACGCTCCCAGACACGTTGTCCGCGGTTTTCCGCGCAACCCTCTCTCTCTCTCTCTCTCTCTCTCTCTCTCTCTCTCTCTCACATACACATACACACAACACACACCGGCATTCAGAGCGCCGCCGTGGAAATGGGAGCAATACAAGCCATCGTCTAGACGAGGCTTCGAAACACGCCGGGATAGCTATTGGTGAATGAGGGAACAAGCTAATAGTCGGCTGGGAGGCGAAACGGAGAAAAATATAGGTTAGATTAGGCGAAGAGGCATCGCCTGTAGCGTCAGAGCCCCGCCAGTTAAATAAGGGCTGCGGGATCTTTGCTCCCAGACTCGCTGCCAACAGATCCTTTCGTCTGCAACCGGAGCTGCTCGGTTCTTCCGTGTTTTAAAACTTCCCATTTCAGGGTAAAAAGAAGGGACGACTTCAAACGCGTCTTGATTTCGTGTTGCCGATTTTTCTTCTTTAGCTTTCCGCCTAACCCTTGGTGGCGGTGGGATGATTTTGATTAAAACGAATCTCCGGAATGTACCTTCAAGCTACTTGTAGGCAACGAAGGGCAATATTCGATTTTTCAAATGAAATGGATTAAGAGAGTTACGATCAGGAATGATCGAAATGTTCAAAAGATTGAAGTTGTCAAGATTTGAAACGGTGATAGCGACTAACAATAAATGCAATACATGAGAGTCGTTCGAGCATGAGATTCGTTATGACTAGACTGCCCATCGGAAAGAAAAATTGCCTGTATCAATTGCGAGAAGCCTTTCTTATTTTAACAAAGATTATGTAATGGGTTAAACAAAATATTTCAAATCCTGAAATAGGTATCTGACCATGAATTTACAATTCGGTAAACCATCCTGTACGCAATAAATAAAATGATGAAATCAGGGGTGGTTTGTTCATCTCGAGCTATAAAAAAGGGAATCTGGGGTGGTGCTGTAGAAGCTTAAGAGGCGGTAGGGATATAACGCGGCGCGTTAGGTCCACTTACAATTTGTCGCAGCTCTCGATTACAATGATCCCCCGGTGGGAACGAGGTCTGTTGCGAAGAAGGGGGAATAGAACGGACGAATCGCGTCCCGTTCGCGTGGCCGTTGCTCGAAACGGCGTCGAATTATCGCGAATTGGCTGGAACTGTGACGACGACGGCGCGGCGTCGAGCAGGAAATCGCATCGAGCCGGGTAGAAAGAGGACCGGGTAAGAGGGAACGCGTCGGATACAACGACAGAGGGAGACAGAGCCGGGGACAAGGGAGGTCGAAGAGAGGAGAACGTTGTATCGCGCGAATGGAACGAGGACGAGAGGACGCGGAGATGGGAGAACACGGCTGTGATTAGCATACAAACTACGCGCGGCCGTGTTGGTTCTCCGCGTTTGCTCGGGACACGAACCAGCGCCGCGTTCCGCTCGCGTGTACGTGCCCGTATACGCTCGTACACGCTCGTACGTAGTGTCCAAGATCGTGATTAAAGGCGCAGGGGATCTCGATCAGGAAACGCGCTGACCAACCGCTTTCGCCGCTTCGAAAAACTCGAAAAATAAGCGGACCTTGTGGGAAGGTTCCTCACTATACTCTGCGATCGAGCTTTGAATCGAATTAAATCGAGCTTGCGGTTGCAAACGTACAACGCTTTCGGCTAAACCAGCTCATAATTCGATCATCGATTTTTGTGCAAATGTAGACAGTATTTCTACTGTTAGGAGGTTTATAACATTTTTATTGAACCATCTCCAATAATCTTTCTACTGTTGGGGGATTAACAAACTTTTTGATCCATTTCTCCAATCCTATCTTCTATATGTGCATATATGTACAGTTGGATATATTTGAAATATTCTTTATGGTTATACTTCTATTTTAGGAACTAAATCGTGATAAGCTCCTTTAATGTAGACTCTCAGTACGGAAGTTGGTTCTTGTTTCTTACGATTCATGGAAACAATGTTTACTTTGCCTCCGGAAATAGGAAACAGGTGATGCAAACTTCCACGTAAGGGGTATACAAGGTTTAGCAAAATTGAACCTCCGCCAATAAGTTTTAGAGTAGTGAACGTTCTCAGAAAATAAGTAGGTATTGCACTTTTCCTCAGTTTATAAATCGCAATATCAGCTCTAGCCAATGCAGACGAGACAGCCCCCAATGTTCTCGAGCGTCTCGCCGAGTCAAAGGACGTTACGGAAGAAATACTATACGATCGTTCGATTATTCGCCGGCGATATTTGTTTCCGGGGGTAGGTCTGGCATCGGGCATCGTAATCTCGCGAGCACGTTGGCAAAAGGTCGCGACGACCGATGATGTTACGATCGATGAACCGTCTCCTCGGGAACGGCAACGGGCCAAGACGATTTTGGATCGGACAGAGGGCCGCATTGAGCATCGAGGAACGTGTGGTATCTTTAGCGAGACTCTCGAGGTCTCGCGGATCGCGACAATGTCGAGCTTGTATATCCGTGGCGCTTTTTTTCGCCTGGTTATCGTAATAGCCAGTCATTATCGCTGGTCCTCGGTAACATCTCAAGCGTGGCCGTTGTACCGACACCTCGCGACCTCCCTCCCCTCTGACATCTCGAACATGAAACATTCCTGCACGTGAAACCTGCCCTCGACTCTCCCCACTACCCCATCGGCGATCTCTCGCTCGCACGATCGACGAATAATTTGTTTGGACGGGGAACCGTGGTCCCAGGCTGTTTGTACAACAGCGTCTCGCTGTAGCCCGCCGTTTTTTTTCAGTTTATCGTAATAGCCAGCCATTATCGTGGCCCACGGGCGTGCGAGCGACTTTGAACCTCTCGAGTGCTCGCGACGACGACGCTCTGCTTCAAGTTCTTCCCGGACTTTGTGGGTGGCATCTCATTCCCTCGGCTGTTCCCCGACTCGTTCGCCGAGGCGGTAAACGCCGAGTCCTGTCGTCCTACCACCGAGCACCGACTTGAATCTCTTCGCGCCGTGCCGGAGAACAACCGTGTCTTTCGCTGTAACGGCCGTCTGCGGCCGCATCAACGCTAATGGCTTTCTCGTATCCGCGCACGGTTAATAATGCGCCCGAGAGCAATCATCTGCGCACCGGCGACAAATGAGTCGGCCCCCGAGATCTTTATAACGCCTCGGACGCGACGTCGTTCTGCACGTGAGCTGCTGCAGTTCGCTATTCGCTGATTCCTTCTTTTTTTGGAAAAGTAGACGTAGTCTATCCATCAGTCAGTCGAGTCAAACTGGTTCTGTTTCAAGTGTTTATGACGAGTGTGAATTTTTTTCTAAGTTTTTCATACTCATTTTTTTCGAAGTTTCGATCGATAAACATTATTCTCTCTTTGAGACTAATTTTATCATGTAGGTTCACCTCGCTGCGGCTTGTACCGCCAGATCGGCGACAGCCTGTGGAACGTGTTCCAAATTGAAACATGTGTTGTCGCAAGCTCTGTGTAGCTTCAATTAATTCAAAGCATTAATTAATTAAATACAGAAGCACCGTGCCATCACAGATTTTCACAAAGGCTCGAGGCACTCGAGCGATTATACTATTAAGCAAAATCAGATGAAGCATTATCCTCTGAAATCTTATGAAACAATTTCTGTGACTCGTATGCGATTCAACATTTGTGTTGGTCCTTATCAAAATCATTTTAATAATGAAATCATTTTGCTATAATTTTTTAAGAGAACTTTTATCATTTCTACCCGTGCAACGACTAGAATAAGATGCTATAGAAGAAAATTGACTTCGAAATTCAAGAACAAGGTTAAATTGAATAGCATCTTTACACCCTGTACAACAATTTCTGAGGCTCTTACATGTTTCAACGTTTTTTCTGGTCCCCTATCGATTCATGACATAATAAAACAAGAATGTATCGTTATCGCAAGCCAAAACGCGATGCAAAGAAGGAAACGCAGTGCTGCGGTCTTGCCTTTCGCGGAAACATTAAGATTTCTCGCGAAAGGCGGCCTGCCAGGTGAATTATTCGCTGAATAGGAAAGTCCGTTTTCTATTTGACGTAGGCGGCTCGGTCGGCTCCAGAAACCCTCCTTTCCGCCATTGTATCTCACTTTTTACGGCGTCGCAGCGCGTAAAGCAGTCTGAGACAATGTCCGAATGGGGCGAACGCTGGGGCCGCGTAAATCTTCGGGGCCACACGTACCTGGCTCGATGCATATTTCTTCCCTGTACGGGGCTCGATCTTGCAGGGATCCACGGGCAACTTGCTTACGCGGTTACAAAAGCGGGAGAGAGACCAGCTCTACCGTGTCCGGAGATTATCAGCACACCGCTGTTCTTGCTAGTCGGCGCGTAACGACGTCTCGACGCCTCCTTGTTTCCTCAAAGACGCGATTTTTAGACGATCTAGGCAGGCAGTTGGACGGGCTCTAAATCCTTTCCCCTTCGTCAACCCTTGCGCAGACAACCGTGTCTCTTTGGACATGTAATTACTGCGCGAAGTAGTTATTGCAGTTGCTAGAAGATGCATGATATTATCCTCTATTGTGTTATCAGGTTCTCATTAGAAATGAAAGAATATTTGGATAAGTCCTTTTGATGAAAATCATCCTTGGACTAAAGTCCAAAATACAGTTAAGAATGAATATTTAACAAGACTTTATATCGCCAACCTAATACGATCCGTTTTCCTGGCGTTGTCTCGTGTTCGATCCCGAAACGCGGGTTTCCTCGTTGAAAGAAAGTTTTCTGGAGGTTCTCTGGTACGGCGTCTGGCCGAGAGAAATAAAGTTCATTAGGACCCCCGCGAGAATTTATAGTCCCTGCGTGTCCCGGCACACGTATATATTCTCGGGGTACACTCGGGAGGATTCCACGGAGGCACAATAGATTATAGAGCTAGTGTCTAGAGCGGCCGATGCCAGACAGGCCCTAGCTTCCGCATTGGCCTATTCACGGCTAATTTAGCGCTGCCCGGAATGACAATGACACTCGCTTCCTGTCTCGATTCTTCCGACCTCCTATACCCGGTGAATACTTCATACAGTTTCACCGCAGATTACCGGATGAGAAAAGACGATAATTTTCTACGCAAACGGTAGCCGAATGGGTCGCCGCCGAACCTCAAATTTTCGGCTAATTTAGTGACCGCTGGAATGGCGAATGGCGAATATTCATCTCTATTCGATCGTCTTTTTTCCCCTTTGCTCGAGGAACCCTCCACGTGGATAGGCACTCGAACTTCTGAAATATGGTTACAACCTTAGCGACCCTAAGACCCGAACACCTTATGACGTCCAGCCCGAATGAAACCTAGTCTTTATTGCTGCGGGGTGACGCCGCTGAACCGACGTCCCTGAACTGTTCTACACGCGACGACGTTTACTATGTTCGCTTATATCCGAGCTACTGTAACGAGTCTACTGTTTATTCGTCAAAGAGAGAGTCAAAGCTGTACTCACTTCCAGAAGACGACGGAGGCGATCGCCGCCATCAGCAGCAACACCACCGCGCAGGTGATGATCAGGGCGGTGCTCTGCAACGATGGGTTCGTGTGGTAGGACGCATCGATCATCTGGAACAAAAAAGAAGTTTGTCAGACTCATTTGTGGCTCCGGAATTATTATTAGTTTCAGCAGACCCTTGGTCTTTTTGCGTTTCATGGTAATTGTTATGCAGATCAGCGGAATACGAAGTTTTTGTGCAGTGAAACGTAAGTTTCATGATCCTCTTTGTGTATTCATCGTATAGCAAAAAGTTAACCATGAAACATTTTCGTTCAACATAATTCTTACTATCTAAAGAGGATCATGAAAATTGTTTGTGGACTATTTCTTTCATAGAATGAATATACAAATTTGTCATAATTAATTCTTGTCAAAATGGATACACATATTTATGATAAAATCGAGACACGAATTTTTCACGGTGTATTCACGTCGTCAACTCTTTCATTAACTCTCGTTTCCGTCAGTTGTATTATTTTGTACATCATCTAGCAAGTGTTTTCTAAATGACGCTTTAAGGACTGCATAATGAGAGCGACACAAGTAATAATAGTCTGAAAAAACGCGAATCTGCATACGGATTCGCAGCTCGCATGCAAATTACTAAACCGCGGATTTTATGCAATTATGCAGATCCGTGGAATACTAAAAAATAAATGAATATTTGATCAGCTTCTCAGTTTATATTTAACTCCTCGACATACTTAACGAACGAAAATAACGACCTTTTTAAGTAGCTTTTATGAAATATAGCAGTAGAAAATGTGCAGTCTAGTCGTTGCCTCTTTTATTGCGATCCTCACAGCGGATGCGTAGCATACGTTCGACGAATACGAATTGCAACGGTAGTTGCAATCAGTGCACTGACATCAGGTAGCACTGTCAAGATTAATCGATGCATCAACAACAACCTGTTATCATTAGCATATCTTGGCAGACATTGCAATACAGCTTTTCAGCACACTTATAAATATAGGAATATTTGAATAGATTGCAAACCTGTTGGCTGTAGTAAATTGTTTCATCGTGGTCCCTTAATAATTCTACGTAATCCGTTGCAATAACGCTGCAATAACAATGACTGCTATTACAATATCGTACCAACAGAGTTGTCGCTCATATGAAAGTTAAATCACCAACGTTAATTTTGTTAACCTCCGCGCACCGTTCCGGCAAATGCTACATTAACATTTTAAGTTCAAAATTGGACTAAATTTGACATCCTGTTAACGCGGAAAATTTATCTATAATTCGACTGTAATACGCTCAAACTGGTACTATTAACCAAAATCCGTATATCCCATTAATAAAAATACAATTAAACAAGACTGATGACTTTTAAACCATAAAATCGATATCTCGATAACATCCAATACAAATATATCAAAACCGGTGATGTCATCGTGCTGTGAATATTTCAATATGTGTTATAAACAATTTAGTAGACCCGTGTTCGTGTGACACTGCGATTTGTCATTTGGCAAAGTGTGAACATGAAATTCTGTCTCAAATTGCAAATATTTAACTGCTTCGGCATGACTATTCTTTATAGCTTCTTGTCTCGAAAAGTGAGATCGGAGTTCAAAGGGCACTTCTGTAGAACGTGTGGATACTGTAGAAGAACTTCGTGTTGAGTAGCAACAGACGTTTCACGCGAAGAAAATGATTTCCTGCGTGTAAATAAGAGATTGAAGAACTGTTGGAATCGTTACATTAAAGTAGCAAGAAACTACTACGAAAGAAATGGAAATCAAAGTCGGTTGATTATCAAATCTTTCCCAATCTGGTTCCATTTTTGTTGAAACATTTTTGGCGCGTCGAATTATCCGCAGCTCGATGAAGATTGTCAGACTGATCCGCAAGGGCGTAGAGTAGTGACCAGTAAAGCCATTAAATTATATGACAGTATCGCAAACTGACAGGATCTGTTTGGATCTGGGCTCCATCCTCCATTTATCAAACTTCCTGCATCATCTCAACTGAAGCTCGCGGATCAGACAAGAATGGAACCCCTTCGAAATTCACGTCAAGAACTTCACGCAGGATTTGTCGCGAGGACTCATGCACGCGAGCTTCAGACTTGGAGAACGGTTCGTCACGCGTCCTTCTCTGAAAAAGATCACCCAAACCAAAAAAAAGCGAGCGAGGACGAGGTTACGTGTCGCGCCTGCGAAAAGGGAAAGTGATTTCGGTGTGAAGGATCCCCGGTTGTCGGAGAAACTTCCTCCGCCGTCGTCATCTCCGTCGGTGGCCATTGTCGCTGGAGATCGATCGACGACGCATTGTGAGCCAGAGACTCATTTACCTGGAGGTGCGAAACCGGCGACGACGACGCGCTTTGGGACCACCGATTTAATGCGTATCGATAAGCCCGCCCACGAGCATTATAGTCAGTCGATGGGTATTCTGTCGCCTGGCTGCGCGCCAGCCGAACCCGTCGATCCCTAGACGCAACGGTGCATTCTCATCTCGCTCTCGTTATCGCGTCTAGCAGCTGCGAAAACCGGGTGTGACACTTTTTTACAAAATTGTACTCGCAGAATTAAATCTTACTGTAAACAATTTTACGGCCCTAGGTCATTTCAAGGGCACACTAACACTACCATGGTGCCGCTCTTCCTCCACAGCTACATTTTATAAATTGGTCTTGATCGAATTATTCAATCTTAAAGATTAAATCTTGGCACTCAAAAATTCCTGTACTAGTATCTAAAATATTGTTTACATTATCAGATATGTCGGTATCTAACTAATTACTAAACACTTACGTTTTGTATGAGGTATTATATCAACTTTATATCTACCAAATTTAAAAGATCACAGAAAATGGAAATATTCTAGGTTGGCAAAAACGTTTGATTTTCGAGTTAAAATAGGTCCGAGTGCAAAGGGTTAACTGAAAAGGCATTTTCAAAAGTCGTTGGTTGGCTAGCATTTTGCTGGAAATCGAAAATTCTGTGTTCAAATCCGCAAGCTACCGAGGTACAGAGGACCACAGTGAGGTAGCTATTTCGAAGACGTTGGCACCCACGGTTTAGCAAATAAATTTGCCTTTATGCGGCGAATTGTTAGTCCGTAGACAGCGGTCCGTACCGTTGGCGATTTGATTACATCGATAAGTCGGCGCGGGGTCGCGCAAGCAGAATAGTGAAGCGGGACGGAATATTGTGCTGCGTGTTGTTTGGCGACGGGCCAAGTGAAGCAGCATTTATCAAAGGTCTCGCGGATGTTGGTGTGCGGGGTTCGATGGGATCGCGGGCTCCCAGAGCTCGTGGGTTCCCCCATGAGGGACTATCACTCCCCCAAACCCCCTTTGCACTTAGGGACGCGACTTGTCTTGCTCCCCGCGACGCCGTTCCATCTCGCGCCAGCTCATCGCTCATCATTACCGGGATATTAATGGCGTCAGCTAATGGATTCAGCCGAGAGCTTAGCGTCCCGGCCACAGAGAGAATTCCTTTCTGGCTCGGATCCTTCGTTCTAACTCGCGTTTTTCCACCCCGGTTCCGAGAGGAATTCGGCAAATAAAGGCAACCGACGATGATGCATGATCCCTTCCTCGCCCGGAGATTTTCACGACTAGCGACGAACGATAAGGGACACTGATGGTTGTTCGAGCTAAACGATTCTTTTCAAGGCCGGGGAATATCGAGGTTGTTTCAGAGGCGCCGCAAGTTAGGAGGAGAGAAAAGGTCACGGACCTTTTCTTGCCCGGCGAAATTCCTGCTCCTTTTGCCCGGAAACCGACGCAACTCCGCAGGGAGCCGACGTCCTCTGTTCGATAAAACCGCGAGTCTGCGGCTAGCCGTCGGCAGGGACGAAGGACGAAGTCTCTGTCTCTCTCTCTTTCTCTCTCTCCTTCTCGAGAAACGGAGGATTCCAGACGGTGGACATGGGAGACAAGAAGGCACCTGCGATCGAAGATTGAGCGTGGGAGCGAGAACCTTCGAGAAACGATCTACCAGCGTCTGTTCCACCCGGAAAATCTAACGTCTATCGTCTGCGAAAACGAGAACTTCCCTTTCGGTAGAGTTCGGGTCGAGTGTAGATAGAAGAAAGGGAAAGTAAGGATTTTGTTAAACATATTTCGTGTTCGCAGTATCAACGAAAGCGTACCGAAGATTTTATCCAGAAACGTGAAAGTTACTATGCATAAAGGAATAATAAAATCTCTGAAAAATTATAACAAACCAACCATGACAGCGGTTAGACGTCTTAGGAAAATATTTCTCGCGCCGTTGCAACTGGAAAACAATTAACTGGAGCAACTAGTATAAATCGACACGGAACTGTCGTTACAGATTGACAGGCGAAAGGTTGCAAAAGGGGGTCGAGTCTCGAGTATTCGTTTACAAAGCGTCGGCGGTAGGAAAGAGAGACCGAGGAAATAATTATGAGCTGGCGCGAAGAGGACGGTAGTAATGAACAACTCGGGGAACAATGGTCGTTCCGCGTTGTTACAGTCTCACGGATAGGAAGCAAGTTTCGCCGATATCGGTTGCGGGGGTACCGTGATATTCACCGCGCGAGAGAAACCATACGTTTCAGCAAAGCTGCACGCCAGTACTTACGACTGCTCTGATTCAGCATCAACGGGAACAGAAACCCGTAACCCGACTCCAGATCCAATTAATGGAATCCTGGAGGATAGCTGAACGCGTGGCTTCGCCGGCAAGCAATAACGACCGTAAATTCCGGATGGAATTGTGTATCGCGAGAGCTGGAACAGAGGGGGAGGGGCTCTAGAAGCTGGATACGCGACCTGGCTCGGGGATGAGGCACGAGGGTGGTCCCCGATGATCTCATCCCGTCCACAGGATCCTTGGGAAAATGAGTCACGGTACGCTCGTTCCCAATATCGACGATTAACTTCGTTACTCTTCCGCCTCTGCTCCTCTGATAACGAGAGGTTCCCGAGGAAATAAAACGGCGATGATACGCCGACTTCGCGGGAGCCGTGGTTTACCGATTGCTTAACTCTTCGTGGCTTTATCTTCAGCTAAATTGTCGAATAGTTACAGGCTTATAATATTTATGCTATTTCATGAAACAGATAGTTTAACATCGATTTTATAATTTCAAACTAATCCTAATGAGCACAAAAAGTGACTGGCATGTGTTGCTACATTTTTTGTAATTTTTCTTATATGTTATGACAATCGTTATAATTTAAACACGCTAAAATGAATCATGAATAAAAAAAACATTTTTGCTGCGTCTACTGCGTTGCCTATTCTGAGACTTGTGCTCAATTCGAACAAATTCCAGGAGGGAATCGCTTCTTTTACGTCCGGCCGAAGATACAACGTACCTAAAAGAACGGAATCGAGAAATCTATTCAGAGAAGTATCTCAGTAACGATCGGACTGAATCTGAGCGGCCATAAAGTCCCCGGAAACGTCCATCTTCGAAGGGTTAATAGTCTCGAGGGTGTTCCATCGACGGTCGAGAAGCTCGCTAAAGCCTAATCAACTTTGCCCGTCTTAGACCACGGGAGAGTAATCCGCCGAGGCCATAAAGAAAATTACGCAGCGCTGGGCGATCGGTTTACGAGCGGCTACATGCAGCGCGGCCTGAAATCGGGAAACTATATACCAATTAATCGAAGGGTGGCTCCGCGTATGAGCACGATACGCGTGCCGATCGATCGATCGCTAGCTCGCTCGCTCCGGAGGATTCCCTCACGGCCGTGCGGAGCAACGTCCAACAACGATAGCATCGCGGTATTGTTTATGGATCGACTGGTTCTGCTCTCGGAACTCCTATCGGGTTTCAGCTGGCAGACTGACCGAGTCCGCGTTATCCGCACACAGTCCACTCCCGCGGACGAAACGCGTCCTGGCCTTATCTGGGGCGAGGCTCCGTTTTCCTGTCACCGGAAATCGCATGCAGCAGAAATCCCTGTGATATGTCTTCGCAAAAATTAGCCCGTAATGTTGCTTCAAATTTTATTAACAAGATTTATTAACAGTGTTATAGTCAATAATCAATAATTGTTAATAATGTTAACCATGTCAATGTTAATGTTAATGTCAATGTTAATAGTCAATTTCGAAAGAAAACTTTATAGACATCCTTTAACGTTTTAACTGAAAATGAAGAATTAATTGATCGCTCTCACCTTTCAGAAAGTTTTCACATTTAAGTAATTTTTATCTCGATCGACATATTAAGATAATAGGAATTTATTTAGCAGCGCAAGGTTCGATCAGTTTCTACAACAACACTAGCAAAGTTTGAAGCATACCCAACCGTGTCGATTCGGTGGAATCTTATTGCTCGAAGACACGTTTTGCTATTCAAATGTTTAATAGTTCTCGGAAAAGAAAGAAGGTGTTTCGTCCTAGACCCGCTGGAGGACTCATCAGTAAGGCTATCTAGCGGGCCCTGCCTTAGACACGGGATGTTTGAAGGCGTGTGAGGAACTTTATTTATACCGATGACACATGAATCTTGAAGAGATAAATTCAATTTAGAAAATTCTTTTCCTTGGTATCGTCCCAGTTTTTAATGACGACGAAGAAAGGATATAGGACAAGCCCCAGTAGGTTCGTTTCCGTTCGAAGGATACTCGTGTCCCGTGTGTCTGAGTGTGTTCCGGGCAACTAGCTCACGCGTAATTCGGAAGTAAAACACACCGTTAAACGGATGCCTCGCAGTACTTCGTAATTAGTTGGCTCGTGCGCGCCGCGCGCAGTCCCGCTACTGGATCTTCGAAAGGAACTTAGTGGATCAGCCGTGGTACGCGTTTAGGCGAACGACTGCGTATACGCCTAGCGACAATTACCGTTGGGAGAGTTCGCAAAAGTCTGGGATACTCGCAAAGCTTTACAGCCCTGGGTTTATGACTGGCCCGAATGCAGCGCAGTAAAACGGGTTTCGGGGCCGAACGAGCACGTTGCTGCACCGTACATTTAATTTGCGCTGGCTGACTCCGAGGCATCCATCGAAGATACGACGCGTCTCTTACCTCTGCTGCGAGATACTGATCTTCGGAGTTAGGGTTCTCTGTAGGAAATACCTCGTTCGACGGAACTTATGTTCGGCCGAGTCGACGGAGTTTATTGTCACCTCTATTCGTTAATTTTTCGGTGTATTTGCTCACGAGATACTGACAGACTGGTCCAATTAGAGTGAAGTGACTTCTGTTTGAAACAGTGTTTCTCCGATTTCCTGAATGTTTTTGTCCGTGTGTAGACAGCGCATTTTATGCACTCGTGGCAAGAGTGAGATTTAATGAGGATTATGAGAAAACCCTACAACCCCATTTTGCAATATAGCACTTGCTATTAAGATTCAGATGAATCTCCCTGAACGAGTGGTAGGAATGCTGCTACCAAAAGGATCAAATGAAAGAACCAGGAATGACCTACAGTGCGGAACATGTACCCTGCAGAGGCCATAACTTGCCGAGGACCTACAAATGGCACGGGGCCAAGAGGTCTATGCTGCTAGCTCTACCTAATGCCCTCCAGGGAGTCTCATCTTCTAAATGAATAGAAGATCTACTACACCTAGTTTGTAGATGGTCAACAACTTACGATCTCCGCATGATACCAACACCTCGACTTCACGATCAACTAGCGAATCAGTCTGACAAGCCTAACCTCATGCATTCTCTTCTTTGAACTGGTGTTTGACGCTGAGGCCACCTCCTAAATGATGTCTACAACAGTAACCGCTGCCGATCGAAGCAAAGGAAGAAAGAAAAGTGTGTGGGAGCATACCAGGCATCAGTTCAGCCGAAATCAAAGACTGGATCGGATGCAGAGAGCTATCGTTCGCAGTCGTGCATCGCAGGTATCCCGTTGGTTATCAGATCGTTCGGCGACGCAAAGGCGCCACTGGTGGTTTCATTTCCATCGGTAGTTTCGGGTCTCGGAGCACAAACGGCTCGGTTCGGTACGGTTTGGTAGCATCTTGATTCCGCGGGCGGCGTGTCTCGATTAATTAGCGTGCCTCGGTTAATGAAGCCTGGCCCCGAAGAAGGGGGTTTGCCTCTCGAGGGTTCGGGGGTTCGCGGAGGGGCCACCGGAGAAAAGGGGCAGGATCGTCTGCCTCTGCACTGGGCGACCCCGTGGAATCGATATCGTGTAATGCGATCTCGTGCGCCGCGCGGTGACCGTGCGGATATTATGTTCGCCGTGTATCGGATCGGCAGCGGGGGTGCGGAAGAGGGTGTCCGCGTGCGGAACGGACACCGTGGATTCAAAAAGCGCGGTCCGTTCCGGGCATAAATAACCGTTCGCCACCCGTGTAATGTATATTTTAATGTCACCCCCTCTCGCCGGTGACGTATCCTCTCGCCGACGCGACGGCTAAAACGTTCGCCACTTCCCAAAAAGCTTCTCCTCGTTTATCATGCGAGTGATTCAACGGTCGACCTGAATTTCACTTGATTCCGGTTATTAATGGATCCTCGACCCCTTCGGATAAGTCCCTGTTCCCGAAACTGTCGCGAGATCGTGCGAAATCCGCTCGCGAAGATGGCGGCTTCAGGCTTGACGGTTCCTTTGACCGCGAACGTGGATTTTGTACATTCGGTAATAAAGTGCACCACTAAAATATCATTAATAAAATCGAACAAAGTAAACCCCACGCAGTGAAGAATGTACTGCGTCTAGACACTCGTAGAATATTCGCTTCGTGGAATCGTCCGTCGTCAGGGGCGTTTAATTTTCCATAACTCGCCGTGCCATCGTGATCGATTTGTTCCGATCGTTTACCGAGTCCTCGCAATTTCGCCATTAGCGTCGTGACTTCCTCTATAGTCGCTGGCATAACGAGGCCTCTGTGGTTCGTGAAAGAACAACGATTTGCAGGAAGCTATAGAGTCTCTTTCAAGTATAGTCTGGAGGACGAGCCGTACACGGATTCAGCTTCTTCGTCGAAATCGTACGCGGTACACGGAAACGTCGACAGGGCGAAAATAAATATGCGCATATCGAGAGCGTAACTTATTCCCGTCCGTCAAAAACTCGTATGAACATGCATGAGCCTTGTAAAACATTCGATTTGGCCGGGGGTAACATTAGCATGAACCGCACGTCCGCGACAATGGCGAGGCAACGGGTTTCGGTACGAGTTCGGGTTCGGGGGATCGTTCGATCGAAAATCGTCTCGTTGATTTAACAACTCTCCCGGTCCCGGTTTCTCTTCTCTCCTGTCCGGCGGAACACGTCTCCGCCCGGGACCGGGACACGCTAATTACGCATTTGTTCAGGAATTTGCATGCGTTACGCCATCACGCAGCCAAGAGTTTACGTGTCCGCCTCGTAACGATTCGTTACGAGGCTGAACGAGCGTGCCCGTAGCCCCGCGTCGCATCGCATCCGATTCCTGTCCCAGAGGGTCACGATCGGCACGTTTGCCGTTGTGCGTTTGTAGCCTCGCGTACCACGAAAATTGTCCCATTGAAAATCGTCTCGTTAGACCGGCGATTCTGGCCAGCGTAACCCCGCCGAATCCGTGATGCGTCGCTCCCGTGTCTCCTTTTTTCCTCTGCCCTACACCCACCCCGTCGCCACGTGACGTTCAATTCTGTTGTACCATGCAGGCGTAACAGCAGTCTAATCCCTGTCCTACACGGTAAACCCTTTCCTCCGTTGCAGCTACACCCTCAGCGTATGCTCTAATTGAACATCGCACGGCGATAACATCGGTGTTTCGAACGGTCTCGTGCGACAAGACAAGAAAAAGCAAAACACTAGAATTAACAGCTTCGTATGAAACCCCGACGCTTATTAAAATTATTAAGAGGAGAATTCCAATTTTCATGTAACACATAAAGACTCACAATTTATTGATCACCGCAAAACACTACATTCCACGACACCGGAATTAACAGCTTCGTATGAAACCTCGACGCTTATTAAAATTATTAAAAGGAGAATTCCAATGTTCATGTAACACATAAAGATTCATAATTTATTGATCACTGCAACGTAAACGCACCTGTCAAGGTAAAACATCTGGCCTTTTACTTTACTATGCGAAAACTCATCATCTAGGTATATTGGGAAATACCTGGTTCCCCTTAATTTTATAATATGCGGTCCTCCCTTCAGATATGAAGGTACGTACCGCCGCCTTCGCGTTTAGGGGTTTAGTTCTAATCGTGCGCCCGTCTTGTAGACACCTCCGACTCGGTCTTCCTACATTAAAATATATATAATTATTTACACGTAACCCCTCAACAGCACCTTTAAACAAAAGTGTCTTCCATCGTTTCGCGTGAGTTTCTCGGATCGATTCGCAAGTCGCGTGACGCTACAGAGAAAAATCTTTTGTAGCAAGCTAGAGCACCTATAAAAGCTTCAGACTACGGGCTTTCAAATCAACGATCCTTGGATACGGTAGCCGATCGACGAACCAGTCGGGAGTCAGTGGCCCTGTTGGTTCGGCTCGACTGGCCGGCTATTTATCGAGTAAATATTTCCCGGTTATTTTTCCATTCCGCCTCTTCTTTATTGTTTTCCAATCACCGTTCGACATCGATCGTTCCTTTCATCCCGTGGAAAACGCGCCGCGGTCGTTCCTATTGTTCGATCGGTGCCTCGTTCCCTTCCGAACCCCCGCCCACCAACCCCTTCGCGTTTCGACGAGTAATTTACAGAGGGGAAAATTGTTTGTCCGGGACTTTCGGCTGTCATGACTCGCGAAAAAAAATCCTGCGGATCTCGAGTTATATCACTAACGATTTCGTATCTCTGAGGATCTACGATCCCCGAAGATGTCATCTCCCTTGATTTTTTGCAACAATTCGGTCGTTTCCGATCGATATGAAACGGTGTTCCTGGGTTTATTTATTATGGATAATATCGGAATTGAATCCTAGCGAAGGGGATTCCCTTTCGATTCGGAAGAGGCCGACCGAAGGATTAACGGGGGGAGGGATCGTCGAGGAAGGACAAAAAGACAGTCGCGAGTGATTCGTCGTTCAGATTGTCGGGAGGAAACGCTTTTCATCGTCCTGAACGAAAGGACGAGGTCTCCGAAGCAGCTCTTGTTTATTTGCCAGTCCTGGCCCTCCTTTACCCTTCGTTCCTCTAGATTTTTATCCCCGTCGCGTCGGAAGGATGCCGAACGACAGCGGAGGACGCGTGAAATCCGTGTACACGCTCTCCTTCACGCTTTCTTTTCCTCGCGACCGGCTAAAACAACACGCGCGTTTTATTGTCGCTGTTTTCTCTCAGCAGTTCATAAATATTTGATGCGCCTAATGGAATCCCGCGCAAGGGCGAGGAATCACTGCTTTAGCAGGGATCGAGGAGCAGTTTAAAAAATTTCATTCTGCTTGCGAATAATGGAGAATGAATCTGGCGTGTCACTCATCACGTTCATTGCTGCATGGTTTAGTGTATGTCCGAATGGATTAGCATACTTGCCTGTGTCAGGAAGATGTAAAAAAATTATCGCTCCTGGGTAAAAAAATATCAGTTTGATCTTATAAAATTTTTAGGACGCGGCAGTCACCGAATTAATTCCCGGAAGGCATCGACATCGAATTCGGGCACAATGCTATTTCCCGGCGGCATTTCCGTTGGAGGAGGAATCGTTCGGAGGCCCAGAAACCGCGAGGGTGGCAAATGACGGAGATTACGTCGGAGGAGCGTTTAATGACGCGGGCATCAACATTCCGGGCGCGCTTTAATATCGGGGCGTTCGATGAGTGTCGTAAATCATTCGTCGGCTAATGGAATTCGACTGTCGAAGACGACGGTTTTACGATCGCGGAAGCATCGTTGTTCGATCCGATCGCTTTTCTCTAGGATCATGTCCGAAAGAAATTCTTCGAAATTTGGTTTGTTATCGAACGAATTAAGGAAACGCGCTGGCGCGCGCACGGAACGGTGTCGAACGATTACGAGCAGATCGCTCGAACTTTCCTTAAACGAGAGAACTTGTTGCCGTGGAACTGATATGTCTCGATTAAGATCGAGAAACACATCGGATTTGAACGTTATCGCTCCCCGGCCATTAGACCCGGTCGCATTATTGCGAACAGCGTACCGGCAATTCGAGCCGTATAATATGTTTCGCCCCTCCAAACGAAACGGCGCAATAACGCAGGGGGATGAAGGCCGCGGGCTCGAACACAGAGAGAGAGATACGGGGGTGAGACACAGATGGACGGGGGTACAAGACGCGAGATACTATGTACGAGTGTTTAACGACACGAAGAGCAACATTCCGGACGTGCTTTAATATCGCGTAGCTACCCGTCTCATTCGGGACGGTTCTCTCCCGTCATCCCCGTCGGATATCCCGCCTAATATCCACTCACCCTATCTCTCGTCGCCGACGTGGAACCGTCAACCCTTCTAGTTCTGGACACGTGCGCCAGCGCCCCACGGGCGAATTGTTTTTGATATTCGAAACGGAACGAATGCGGTCCCGCTTCGATGAACGCCTTTCGCGGATAGAACGCAACCCCTTTGCTACACCCTTCTCCTCTCCTCTCTTCCTTTCCCTTCTCCACCCTGGCTTTATCTGTCTCGCCTGCGGTCTACTCGCATCCTTGTATATCGCGTCACGCTCTGCCAGCTTTTCGTTTTCACGGCGTTATCGCGACGAGAATGAAAATTTCCTGTACGCTCGCCTTTCTGCGAAACCTACCCTTAGACGCCGACACGATCGACCGCGGGACCTAGTACCCGAACGCTGCTTGATCATGGAACATTTTTCCGGACAAAAATGTTAAAAATCAGGAGTATTTACTTTTTTGTAAATCACCTAGTATACAGGGTGTTCGACTACAGGTGGGAGAAAATTTAAGGGGTGATTCTCGACGATAATCTAAGACGAAAATGAAGAATAAAAAAATTGCGATTTCGGCTTCGTTAATTAATCGTTCGCTGTAAATCGGCGGGCGTCTTCTGTTGTAGATCGGCATTTGTTTTATCGATTGGGCTCAGGCATTGACCTCATCAGCTGTCTTGAATCAGTGTGCATACGGATGCTAGCTTGTACGGACGATTCTTCTCGCAGGCGTCGAAGATTTCCGTTTGCAGAAATCGCATGACCTCAAAGATATCCGTTCCGTCGGTGAATCAGTCCTCATGCGAGTCTCGCGTCGTAAATCAAGTTCAATAAAGTGCAGTGTTTCAACATTAAAGGATTACCAGTTCTTTACATTCTCCTCAGTAAACTCGTAGTGCGTGTTTATGACATTGTAAATAGTGCTAGAGCATTTAGTCCAGTATTTAAGTTCGGTTATACGAAAAATTATAGTGCAGAATAAGGATTTATGGATTTGTGTGAGAAGAATTTAAAAGTGAAAGGGCATTGACCCCTTCTACTCGATAATTCCATAGGGTGGATATTAGAAATGCCCTTGTGGATTTTATCGAGTAGGTAGGTTCAATGTCATCCAGCTATTTATTAAACATTTTCACCTCGTTGGGGCCCCAAATAAGAACCAAGGTATGCATGCAACTGTCACTTGATACATGACTGTCGCGCGCCTGTGTGACGTACGCAACGTAGACCTCTGTCGAAAGTGTTGCCGCATTTTAGGCGGATTTTTAATTGTTAATAGCTAATTAACGAAGCCGAAATCGCAATTTTTTTATTCTTCATTTTCGTCTTAGATTATCGTCGAGAATCACCCCTTTTTTCTCCCACCTGTAGTCGAACACCCTGTATATAAGTCTTCCTCAACAATATATTGTATAAACCGAATATAATCTCTCCCATGTACAAATAAAAAAAAGATACAACATTCTTTTTTATACTCTATAATTTACAGCAAAGAGTATATTTTGCTGTTCTCGGCACAGTTTTTCTCGTGTCACTCTACTCTCGTTAGATTCTGCATCGTAGTAATAGCTGAGAGAAAACATTCAAACGTACTACTGAATTTTCAAAATTTTTCGAGTTCCTGGCTTGGCGTTAACTTGTGCTACTGAAATTCAATTATACAGTTTCTCGAATATTCGGTCATCAGACTTGTCATTGCATTGACACTCCACGGACCCACTTCGTCCCGACGGAGCTCAGTATATGATAGTACGTCGCTGCGCGAAGGTCAGTACTACATCATCACTTTGTTTACCAAGTGAAATTTATAGGAAACTTAGTGAGTATACAAAGTATTAATAAAGAGTGATACAAGTACTAACACAAGACTAAAAAGCAGTAAATAATTATTTAAATAAAATAAAATTTTTACAAATACCACGTTTTTAAAACCGGACTAAAAAGTATAAAATTTTTCTTAGTCCCATACGGATTCCTAACCTCGTACAGATAGTCCTGAATATTTGTGATTGTGAATCTTTAATAGCTATGAAAATAATTGTAAGATTTCGAACGAAAAAAGTGGAGCGCAAAACGCATCAATTATCTGTTGCATGCGCCTCATCGACAGTGCCTTCGTTTGGGGGTAGCCAATCTGAACCTTTGAGACTCTTAATTACCCGCTTATTTTTCGAATATTTACACTTGTAGATAATGTTAAAAAATACGAAAGTAAAATAGTTTTATTTATTAACAACGTGATCTTTTTATCTTTGGGAGTTTCACATTTATTTAATAGAATATATTACTGTTTCAGATTTATCCACCGGCTTTAGCAGCACAATTGAGGTATTGCAGTATTGCAGTAGAAGTCTGACGTATGTCGGTTCTCGCGGAGCAACTCGACAGTCTTGTTATAAATTTATAATATCATTAATGATTAGAATATAATTTATATGTACATGTACAAGACAAACACTTGTCGCATGAATATGAAATGAATAAATAAAGAGAGTATGGTACACGTATTTGCCGTTTTTTTTGTTGAATCCCAATCTTTTCCCGAACATTCGATTTGTCGTTGAGTTGCACCACTGAATTTTCGACACTTCTGAGCGTCTTACTGGCCGTTGAGTTGTACTACTGAAATTCAGATACCTCCTTCGATATCATGTTCTCCTAATACAAAGTTCAATTTCCGAGGTTTTCGAAAGTTTTCGCCAATTTTCGACCGTCTGACTTGCCGTTGAGTTGTACTACTGATTTTCGAAAATTTTCCGGCGTCTGACTTATCGCTGACTTATACTACTTTTCGAAAATTTTCAAAAAATTCTCGAAATTTTCGAAAAGTAGTACAAGTCAACCATAAGTCAGACGGCCGAAAATTTTCCTTGTCTGACTTATCGCTGACTTATACTACTTTTCGAAAATTTTCAAAAAATTCTCGAAATTTTCGAAAAGTAGTACAAGTCAACCATAAGTCAGACGGCCGAAAATTTTCCTTGTCTGACTTATGGTTGACTTGTACTACTTTTCGAAAATTT